>NW_019091400.1:885228-930740 GCF_001949145.1 Acanthaster planci
TATTTGCTTGACGTTCCTAGGGGGCAAGTTGGTCAGGGGGCGAGTCAGTCAGGGGGGCGAGTCGGCCAGGAGGCGAGTTGGTAAGAGGAGAGTCGGTCAGGGGGCGAGTTTACGAGGGGGTGAGTTGGAAAGGGGCGAGTCGGTCAGGGGGCGAGTTGACCTGACACCGTAAGCTACACCTACCAAACGCCTACTCTTGGGGGAAACATGGGAAATGGAGCAACATTTCTATCGGTACACAACTACGATAAAATCTCTGTTCGAGCCCTGTTAAACGTCACGTAGAGCCTATGGCGAAAAAAGCTTATTTTCTGTGAGGTTCGTGGTAGCGGGGAGGACGTCGGACCCCACAGTTTTTGGGGGTAGGCCCTGGCTTTAATCATGTTAATACTACCAGCAGCACTTAGCGATGGCACGCTGGCTGAGACCAGGGCAAGTTATAACTGTCGGAAAATCGGTCGTCAATTCCGACTCTTCACCTGTTTTTAACTTACCACATAGTAGGACAGAAGCCCTGTCTGGTAATCTAAAACGAACCATCGATATTGCCATCCTTTCATGACATTTGTCCACTTACTTAGTGGACCTTCCATCGAAGTTTTACTAGAAAAAGCAGACATTTTGGCTTTTTACTTTCAACGCACGCCCTTGCCCTGTGCGTAATCAAGAACGGCGCCCTCAAGAGGTGAAGTGGAAATAAGCCAATCAGTTTCCTTCGGCTTTCGGCAAGAAGCTTCAGCCAATCAGAAAGGTGCTTTCCCAAGCGGCGTTTTTAATTTTGAATGTTAATCAAGATGGCTGCTCTCTGTTGGGATTTTGCTTCGCAAATGTAGGCTGACGTTCATGCACTAGGCCTACTTCAACTACTTCAGTACTTGGCTGCATTATTGATTCGGTCTTCTGTCCATGTTTACACAGCATGGAACAGCCTCGTCTGTGTGGCGAGCCGTTCAAGGCAACAAAATTGGTGAGATATAACAAGATACAAAGTTGTAAAAAGGCTTCTTTTTCTATGCTCCGACAAACATGACAATCTAGCTGTGGCCACAACATGTGGCCAGGTGGCAGTAGTGTTATTGTTAACCAGTTGCGATATGTGAACGGAGTTTTTCTGGACTGGTCTGAATCTGAATCATGATATAGTCGGCAAAGCCTTCATCAGGAAACATCAAACTTCACAGTTTTTCACACCAACTTGGGGACTGGTGCCGTCGGTCGTCCATGACCCAAGTTCTTTTTGCTTGCTACATTCTGCAACAGGCACATACATAGGGCCTAATAATTATGTAGGCCTAGGCCCTAGCGCTATAGCATGCATAGGTAGGCCTATTTGGCATGTTTGATAGAGAGGCTTATAAATTTTTCCATTTTTTTTTTTCTATCAGTTCTGTTTCTTATACAGGAAAAAGATAATCGATGACTCGCGGTGTCGTGTTGCTGGTAGTGACATTTCGGCTGCTGGTGCTGCTAGCCTTCATCAGGCAACTGATAAAGGCTAGCAGCACCAGCAGCCGAAACGTCGCTACCAGCAACACGACACCGCGAGTCATCGATTATCTTATTCCCGTATTTGTCATCCACCGCGGTGATTATGTTTATCTCTTCTATTGAGTTCTGTTTCTTTTTGAAGTGATCTGGGAAAGGATGTCAAGATAAAGAAACATTTTGCTAAGTTTGGATTCCGTCGGATGCTGCAAAGCAAAGAAATATTGATGTAAAGCAGGGATATTTTGAGATATTTTGAGATAATTTTCAGGGGTGTGGAATTCAGCTTTTTATCTAATTTCAGCTTTTTTGTCATATTTGTGTAGATGTTGACCCGGAATTTCAGCTTTTTTGTTCACCTGGTCTGTACAAAATTGTCAGTAGGCCAATGGGAACTTTTTACATTTCAGCTTTTTGCTAGCTGTTTTAAGCTTTAATTTTAAGTGACCACTCACACCCCTGGTTTATTAATTTTTTTGTACACAGAAATGAGTGTGGATTTTGACTAAGAGCTGAAAGTTCACATTTCCATTATTCATGCCTTACATGTATTTCAGTGAATTGAATACTGGCTTCGCTTGAAATTTCAAAAATTTTGAAATCGGAAATTAAATGGAGTCTAGAGAGGTCGACTGCAGAATATTCCGTCACCCTGCATGATCAACCTCATATAGTCAAAGCCAGGTACAGGTACAATGTACTTGTACCTTGTTTGTGCAAAGCAAAATATTCTGTACACAAGAATGACAGTGGATTTTACTGAAAAGCTTAAACATTTTGTTCTCATGAGAATCTGTTATATGTGTTTCAGTGACTTAAATGCTGGCTTCACTATCAGACTATAAATTTCAAAACTTTGGTAAGTGCAATTAAATAGAGGCACTGCCATCACTACAGCATGTGGAAAAAGACTCATTTTAATCACCAGCGGTCACAATTGCCTGTTAAGAAAATGAGATCCCAAATGAATAGTGCCTTCGCTCATTTTTTCCTGTACGTACGTGTACATGTAAGCACCCTGTGTCCAGCACCTGTACATGTACATGCCTTCAAACACTGAGTGACTGTCAGGACTGTTACTGTTCATGAGGTCGTGACGCTGTGGGTTTTTGTATGATGCCTACACATAGTTTATAGAGGAATAAACTCCATGTACCGTACATGTACGAATATGCCGCTTGATACCCTGAGCACAAATCCCATGAAACTGATCTGAAAAATTCTGAGTGTGTTAAGGGAATACCTCAATGTTTCCACTTTTCAGTTGGACTTTTTAATACATTTTATTGCTTTCAGATGACCAATACATGTAGGTCACTGCTGGGAACAATTTGTGGGGTCTGTATATGGAATTCATGATTTATTAATTTCAAAAATATCAGATCTTCACACTGCTATCAACCTCTGTGTATCAGCTGGACCATTTTCAGAGTTGGGGGGATTGGAATCTTGTATTTTTGTTTTCATTGTGCTACTGATTCAACACTCTTTAGGAAAAGGAAAAATGTGTAACTTGTCGACATTGCCCATGTACAGTGTACATCGATTATTGACTTCTCAAAATGTAAAAAAATTGTAACGTTTATTATCAGAGGTGGGCTCACCAAGCTATTATTCAGAATTTAGTGTTAAAACTGTGTTAAAAATGGTTAAAGTTTGAATAAACATGTGCCGGCATCAGTGTGAAATGTACATTTATTTCCTTCTCTGTTTTTTACCAATAGTGGAATATGATCATTCAGGAGTTTCGTTCGGGAATGCCCCTCAAGCGTCATCGCCGAGGACTGCGCGGACGTTACCATGACAACTGCTTCACGTCCACTGAGGCCATAGACTGGCTGCACGAGTACCTGCAGAATTGCGACAGATTTGGTCCCTGGGTTAGCAGGGCACAGACCATCTCGCTGCTCGAGAAGTTTCTTCACAGTAAGGTCATACAGGGGGTCAAGGGGTCGGCTAAGGGCAGCCCGGGCAAGTTTGAGGACAACGGTGACCTGTACAAGTGAGTGCTGGCATGTACATACATGTAGGTGTACATGTACAATAACCGATTAACCATTCTGATTGCAACGAGGTGCAGCAAGTGGACAGGTCCTGGTGACCTTTGTAGCCCTGGGCATTTATTGTTGAGCATTTCAAACAACAAAAAAGGATTCCTTGTACAATGCACCTGTACTCGTACATGTAGCTCGCAAGCCTGAAGAAGCTGCAGAGAGCCTGTCGAGAGGAAACAAGGAGCGGAACTAGTCTTAGAAGTGGGAGGAAAACTCTGGGCAGAGGAACATTCTTCAGGAGCAAAACCCCCCAAATTACTTGGTACTGAAAACCTACAGTATACATGTACCGGTAAATCCACAATCTCATTAAGCAATGCTGCTATTGGATCCTGCAGTGACTGCCAGGCTGGAACTCTGAGTCTTGGGATATTCATCCTGTTGGATTGTGTCACACTGTGCCAGACTTCTCTTAGGCAATTCACATGTGTTGTACTTAATAGGAAAAAATATATATGTAATATGAAGAACATCAATATCTGCCTTGAACTGTCATCTTGTCACCCATTTGAAAGAAAAAAAATAGGTATTAACCCAGTCCAAATAAGCATGATTCACCCAGAACGGATTTTACTGAGCAAAAGGGTAAACCTTATTCTGTGTCAAAATGGGTACTGAAATCTGACCTTTTGCTTCAAAATAGTTGCATCAGATTGTAAATTTCTGTTTAATTTACGCCAATGTTACTCAACACAGGGAGCATGCAATTTGAAATTGAGCCTGGTTGTAGTGTAATTTGGCAACCAGAATTAGACGCCATTGTTCAGGCATTGGATCAGCTGATTTCCTCGTTTTTCACTTCACCACTCATGCCATTGAAAATGGAGAAACACTACATGTACAAAGTCTTGTAAAAATTGGATTGGAATTTCCTCCATTTTTTTGGTCAAAGTCCAAGTTGCATGCCCGACAATTGTGATGGCACAGTGCTTGTGGACAGGTGCACTGTTGTACGTACATGTATGTACATGTACTGTATGTGCACATTACATGTACATGCATCTCTGACCAGGAGGGGACTGTACCGGCCAAATATACACGTGTGTCAAGCTTCAGGTGGTACCACCATAGTTATGGCATTCCCTTGGATTAATCTACACATCTATGGTACTCGTATTTCGGTGCTGTCAAACATTAACATTACATGCTTTTTCCCTTCTTATTTGAACTTCATTCAACAGATTTGTGCCTGTCTCTCCAATCAAAAAGCTCCGATCTGCACTCAACAGCCGTTCCAACCTCCGGACGAGGACCCCACTGAAGACCATCAGCTCACAGCCTGTTGTGGGCAGGACACTGTCCTACGACAACCCGGCATTCAGCATCCAGGACTCAGACAAGGAGTCTGCCCGGCAGGGGAAGGGGGACAGGGCTGACGGGGGAGTGCCACAGTGCCGTCTAGTCCAGAGACCGCTGACAACATCACAGAGGGAAGACGTCTGGAAAAGTACCACTCTCAATCGGTAAGGACCAAAGATCTTATGGGGAAGTGGTCTTAACTGCTTAGCCACGAGCCTTTTGATAGTGTTTCCATTCAGAGCACACCAAATTACTGTTAGGATCAATGTCCATGTCATGTTGTTTGGTCAAACAGACTGCTCCTGAGGTACCAAGTGTACATGTATACACATGTAAATGTTTCTCATAAGTGATCACCTGTTCTTGGGCCGAGGAACATGGGTTCCCAATTAAAAAACGATGTGTGCTCACAGGGGAACATGCTGAGTTTTCCATATTACTACTGGAAAAAAGTTACTTCACAGCATTGAACTTTTGGTTTTTGGTTGAGATGTGCCAGATACATGTAGGTACATTTCTTTGTTTGGGTCTGAATGACGGACAGTCTGCTGAATTTAGCCAAAGGGTTTTATTAAATGCTTCATCTTGTCGAATATTTTGTTTCACCTAACCTACGGTTAACTTATTGTGCACTGTTAGACAATGCAGGCATAATGCATGCTTCACTCAAAAGATGCAAAACTTGGCCTACATTGTGGAACAAATCAAAGTAGAAGAGATTTTCCTCAGCCATGGTCAAATTCGCCCACCTGCAGGTTACAGAGGCTGCTGTGGCTGACTTCCTTGGAGGGCCTCCTGGATACCAGCCTGATCAACCCCAAGCACATCATCCACAGCTGCACCCACGTCAGCAAGAACGGTGTGGTGTTGGTGCCCAAGGACCAGGATGACCTGCCCAGCTGGGTGCTGTCGGCGATGAAGTGCCTGGCCAACTGTAAGCTCCCTTGTTCCTCAGAGTTTGTCGAAAATCCCCGTAGAATTCCCACAGAATCAACCACAGGAAGTTGTGATGCCACAAATGGACCAGCTTGAACAGTACAATCAGGCCGTGTCCGAATTACTTGGCTGAGGCTTAAAAATTACAAACAACCCTATGGGTAATGGCTGCAGCCATTATCATGGGCTCATGAGTAATGTCAAGCCGCAGCCTGAAAGACAGTAACATCCAGTAGATCTACTGAAGGCCATTTTTTTCAAAATGATGGTTTCCTCTCTGTTTAGCTTCATTTCAAGCTCAAGAATTGTCAAATGATCGCTTATGAACCTGAGTGAAAAGACTTGACACTTTGGCTTCATTTACTTGGAAAACTTGAGATGCCTTCACATGTGGATCTTGTTAGAGTCAGGACCAGAGTGAAGTTAGCACTTGAAACGTTAGACTGTCTGGCTAAAATCTCGCAATGATCACACAGACTTTACGCCCGTTCCTTGATGTTTTATTTCTTGAAGTCTTTCCAAACCCCATAGTCACCTCTGCTTGCATCCTCTCCAATCGTAGGGCCCAATGGTCCTGATTCTGGACTCCCAAACTACCCGGGCTTTGAGAGAGACGTATTCAAGACGGTCAGCTCCTACTTCCTGGGTCTAACCCAGCCCCTGCTGACACATCACCTCTATGACATTGTCATTGAGTCATTTGGTGAGTAGCTATACTGAAGGCAGCATGCACCTGCGAACATATCTTTTCAATAAATAGCTCCAAATCTCTTTACTTGTCATGTCAATCTCAATCTCAATTACTTGTCATGGATTGCACAATAATGCAAAGATAAATTGGGTTGTAAACTTTGTTTGGTACATGTAGTTGGGGTTGCAGAGATACAGATTGGGTTCACAGATCACTCATCTACGTGTAGATTTATGTTTAAAACCCCCAACATCAATTTTTAGGCAGTACATACTAATGTTAAACAAAAGGCAAGACAATGTTCCATTGAAATATTTACTGTTTGAATGATTCCGAGAAAGATATTGTTAATCTGTATTTAGTAGCTCTTGAAGGTTATGAGTGTGTGTGGTTCTAAAAAGAACCTGTTACTCGGCGTTGCGGACAGTGAGTGCTCTGTCCGTCTTCAGGACTGATGCAATCCAACTGTGCTGCTGCTTTTATGCTGTGGGTGATCAGTGAGGCGTGGGAATTGGGATCCAAGCTATCAGGGTACTGGGGCGTGAAGGCGGGAACTGTTCTGTGAGCTGCTGTGGCTGCTTTCTGGCACACGTCAGTTGGTGTTGGGGCGCTGGAGAGAGTGCCGGGTATAGGGGACCCATCTGGCACCGAAGGTTGGGAGTCTGTTGGTATAGGGGACCCGTTGGACAGGAGGGGGTGCCAAATGTCACTAATGTTCTAGCCGATGTCTTGGGGGACCGTCTTGTTCTTGAAGATTTCAATGGCCTCGCGGATACCTCGGGGGTGCCATTGTTCAATGCTGGCATTGAGATGGGCTCTATGCCATTGATAGCATGGTCTGTTTCATTTGAGTGTTTAACAGTGGATGACTTCTCATAGTCTTCCCGTCATCCATGTGCTCAGTGTTTGTTGAGTCTAGTGGTTAGATCCCTGCCTGTCTCTCCGATCTACACTTGACCGCATTCACCGGGGATCTTGTAGACATCGGGTCTAGACTTGGGGTCTTGTTTGTCCTTGTGTGATTGCAGGAGGTTTCTGATCTTGCTGGGAGCCGTGTGGAACACTCTGGTGCCCCGTCTCTAGAGGATGCGCTGGATTTGGTGGGAAGTGGGACCTATGTATGGGAGGGTGACTGAACTATTGTGTGTGTGGGGTTGACCTAGGGTAGAGGAGACCCATCGGTCGGGGCGTGATGTAGGTTGCTGGGTCTTGACTTGGTTCTTCTTGAATCCGTTCCGCTGGAGTGCCGTGGAGATGTGGTGGAGCTTGTTGTTCAGGTTGCGCTGGTCACACGTTGTATGCCCGGCGTACGAGGGTGGTGTTGACTGAGTTCTTGATCTTGGGGTGGTGAAAGGAGTGCTGATGGAGGTGCCGGTCTCAGAACAGTTCCCGCCTTCGTGCCCCATTACCCAGATAGCTTGGATCCCAATTCCCAGCAGCAGCGCAGTTGGATTGCATCAGTCCTGAAGAAGGACAAAGCACTCCCTGTCCGAAACGTCCAGTAACCTGTTCTTTTCAGAACCGCACATACTCAAAAGAGATATTTACCACATGGTGTATCCGCAAACCCTCTACCTTGATCTGTATTACTTTGATACAAGGCTTGTTACTTTCCTACTGTATATTTAAAGAGTTGATATTACCAGATTACAGATGAACATGATAATATCTCATCTTTGAGTAGATTTTTTTAACACATGTAGCAGAATTAAATTTAACTTCCCCGCCCAAAATTGTAGATCATATATTTTGTTTGTCTTTTTTATTCCTGCCTATATATTACGATCTAACTGCATGGTGTGTTCGCTTTAATGAGCCACTTTACCTCAGAATTGAGATGGTGTCCACTTTCTTTTCCATCATTTCTTATCATCTACCATTAAAAACTTATTATCTACCACTGCCTCTATCCTAAGCTTTTTAATTTTCCCCAGTCATGCTAAAATTGACCCTGTTGCTAACTCCCTCTCCGCCATCTCACCCTACTGTTAACAGTAACTGCTGAGCGCAGAGACAGGGGTCTTTATCCAGGGGCGGAGTCTCCACCCACCCCTCCTCAGACCATTCAGGGGTTGGCCTCCTTTGAATCCGTCGAGAACCTGATGCTCAACATGACTTCAGCAGGCCTGTTTGGTTACTCACCCGAGTTGGCAGGTGCACCAGAACGGAAGTTTGGAACCGGAGGCATCTCGGATGGAAAGGTTCCGGGATGGTCCCAGGAAGATGACATGTCAAAGAGGCTGAAGTTGATGGATGGAAGAAGATGGATTGGGGATGTTAGAGGGATACCTCCCAGTGGCCCTGTATCCCACATGCAGTCAGGTAGTGGGCGTGGTTCCTCAGAGAGTAATGGTCATGCCCTCCATACAACTCGTTCCCCACATTCAAACTGGGGCAATGGTGGTGTGAAACGATCCTCGAGCATGTCAGTCGCAGGTTTCACCAGGCCCAACTCAGATGGCGGTCACCATCGACCTACTCAAGGGATGAGGCGCTGTAGATCAGAGCCCACAACAGGTTGTCACAGCGTTAACCAGGATACAGCCCTGAGGACGGGTAGAGAATCTCATACCAGACCAGCACCGAGAAGAATTGAGCTCCGTCAGCAGCACAATCAAGAAACCACCAGGGAGAATGATAAATCTATTCATCAACAGCCGCAGCAACGATACAGACCACTTTCTGCTCCAGTCCAACAGCAGACTCCAAAGTTCCCATCGGCATCAAATCTCCACATCCCTGAACAACACCAGCAGGAGTTTCCAGGCCTAGTGGGCAAGTCCAGGAAGTTTACCTCACAAATCATAATCAACGAGAAAAGTGGTAGGGCCCCACATGGCATGCACAGACCCTGGACAGGTTTTGCATCCAATCAGACAAACTCTTCTACTGCAGCCAGCAGTAGCATGAAAGACCTAAACTACGGATTCCAACTGTTGCATCCGGAGCAAGCAACCAACAGCAAACGGGGGTTTGGCTCCGTGAACGACATCAGAAATGCCATAAAGGCTGACCCGATGGAATGCCCCACAAAAGAAACCAACACTCGCAACTTGTTTGTCTCCAAGAAGTTCGGCTCGGCAAGTGAGCTGATCCAGAGAATCTTCAAGAAGAAGGGTGGCAGCGGTGAATCCGATGGCCCAAGACAACCCATCTCGCTCGGTCATCAACTCAGAGGCTCCACACCCAATTTGCCCAACCAAGAGACCCGGAACCCTTCATACCCTCTTCCCAATCCCGACAGAGTTACCCCACCAAAGCCCACTGAGGTCACCAGCATCAGTGACAAACAGGAGGAGAGAATCAGCCCGCCTTACCCCCCACCCCTGCGTGCAACCCTCTCATACTCCGACATCACCGGTGCCAACAGTGCCAGCCACACACCAGACTCTTGCCCTCAGGTCAACAGACTACGCAGTTCCAGTGCCACAGATATGAGGTCAACGGTCAATGGTCAAAGTTCGGCCGGGAGCAAGAAGATGAAGAGAAGTGACAGCACAACAAGTAAGGTTGACTTGCCTAACATGTCATTGCTTTCTCTGTGTTTCTCTTTTTATATCTAGCAAGACTGAAATAACTTACATGTATATAAAAGGTTAGATACATGTACAATGTACATGTACAGTAACACGTGGGGTTTTTTCAAGTGTGAATAACAATCTGCATGTTGGGTCTCCATTCTAATACTTACTGATACATAAATGATTTTCCATTGTTTATATTCTACGAAAAAACAAAATTGATAAATTGCTTGTTTCAAATCTATTTGTGTTAATTGTGTAGCATCTTTGTTTCAATTGTAGGGAATTCTTTGTGCGTTTATTTTTCTAATTTACGTGTACGTGTATATATGTTTGGGGTTTGAGTGGTTTGGAGTATGTTTGTAGAGGGTGGTTTGATTGTTGATTTTGGGTTATGGCTTGGTGTCCTGGTTTCTCAGCTTGGTCATTGCTTGTTTTTATTAGTTGTTTGATTTGTTGGGCTTGATTTATGTTTAATTTGGTTTGCATGGGTAGTGCTTTAGTTTGTTTTATTTGGTGTGCTTTTATGTTTGTTTGTTTTTGGAAGGAGTTTATTTTTCTTGGTTTGTGTTGGTTAATCTTTGTCATATCCCATCAGATCAGTTTCCAAATTTGACTACACAATAAACCACTGAACTACATGTATTTTGATTCATGGGTATACATGTACCATGCACATGTAATACTCTCTAAGTTTATCTAGAAACCCCTACCTTAACAAGACAAGCTCTTTGACTTTTATGCTCCAGTCATCATCAGACTTTTGTCGGAAAAGTCCCCCAAGGGTATCCTGATTGAGCACATCACTCAACTTGAAACTCTCGCATATAAGATCCATTTGACATTGTGTGGAATAATTACTGCATCTCCCTATGAATCTTTCGTGTGGAGGTTGTGCTTTTGATGCCAAGTCCTCTCTCTCTCGCTCTTTGTCTGTCCATCTTAGGCCTGTACCTGAGTGATGACAAGTCGTACACGGAAGAGGCCCTAAGGCTGTGCTGTCTCCTCCTGCCCCCCGTCAACAGACGCAAGCTCCACCTCCTCCTCAAGCTCATGACCCGGATGGAGGCCAATCCCGATCTGGTTTTGAGCAGTCGCAAGACGACCAGGCAGCTTGTAAGTGGGCCCCCTGCCCAAATCAACAATGCCCGGACACAATTTTGCATGGCTTTTAAGCCAGAAAATTTACCTTGCAATGTTTTAAGCCACTTGGGGCAGATGCAGGCCACTAGTCATTTTGCCCCCACACAGCATTCCACCTGCAGGGGTGAGATTTCTCAGCTTTTATTTCCTCACTGACTGCGTACATAGGAGATTTTCACAGTTGAGCTTTTTTTATGCCTTCGTTTCAGCTGTTTTCAGCTATTTTTATCACTGGTCATCTCACCCCTGCACCTGGTAACCCGGCTTTTGCTGTTAAATACTCTTCATAGATGTAGCTTAGCCCACGGGATGTGATTTTTTTAGGTTTTTTCAGCCCCCTCATTGTAGATTTACCAGCTCCTAGTCAGTTTCCCCGTATGGTTTGTTTGATAGTTCAACCACTGTGGACAAAACCAAGTGCAAGATTTCCATAACCATGCCCATTTGGGGAGAGATTTCATGACCGGTTACCCACAGCTGTTAAAAGCCTTGCAAAGGTCATAGTACCCTGTTAACGCCTCTCTGCTTGACGTGTTGTGGGTTTTCCCCATCCGCACCACTGGACTGTGTTGAACAATTTGTAGGTCTAGAAACTTGGCCCGAGGCTTCTTTAGTGAGCTGCTTTTTTGTCAGATAAGTGGTCCCAAGCTTCATCACTTGCTCCTTGGGACATTTCTCTCACGTTATCTTGACTGTTGTCTGTTTGTCTTGTTATGCTTGACCACATGTAAATCTCAGGTCCTGGAGACATTCAGCCGAGCCATCTTGTGCTCCCAGGAGGAGATTGACTACGACGAGACTCTAGCCTCCCGCATCGTTGAGTACTTGATGGATAACCACGGCAACGTCTTCTCCCAGCCTGGGGAGCTGAAGGCAGACATCCAGGACAGGCTTGTGTACCTTCAACGGGGCCAGGTGAGATTTTAAACCTGTTGTTTTTTCACATCATTTTGTGTGGGATATTAGATTTCTCTGGTTTTCTTAGGTTTTGGTGGTCGTGATGTTATATCACCAAAGTTTGTTTTAGGGTTCAGTTTATGTTAACTTTGCAACCAATCACTCCTTTTACAAACTCTCAACCAGGCATTTTTTTTATCACACCGTTCAGCAAGAGAGTTTCATGTTGTCGTTTTGAAAAAGCTCCTTTATCCTCATGGGCTTGCTTTACATGAAGCGAAACTTTAGTCTACATGTAACTGTGTTGCTCGTTTGAATTTTTGTACCACACAATCTCAGTGTTCTTGTCTTGATCTTCTTTTCCCAGATAAAGTACGTGACAGCAACGGAGACCCAGAACCCTGCAGCGCCCTCCTACTGCAAGAAGCTGAGCCTGCAGGAGTACGAGGCGCAGAAGTTGAGCAACTCGCAGCAGGCCGTAGCCGACCTCTTAGAGGTCATCATCCGCGACCAGAACATGCCGGCCAAAGAAAAGAAAAAAAAACTCAAACAGGTGAGCAGTCATTCACCCAAGCAAAAAAATTGTACCAATTCAAAATACGTTTCATTGTCATGGAGAAAGAAAAATACCTGTAAATTAATATTCAAAATGCAATTATTATGCAAAACAAGTTCGTGTTCGCGCTCCCAGGTAAATTTTTTATACCCCTCGAAAGCTGGACAGTATATGTGCCATTAGTTTCCTGCACAATGTAGAATTTGTGAAAATCCAGGAACGTTCCCAGCAAAACTGCCCAAAGAGTTCAGATTGATCAAACCCTGCTCTCTTTCTCAGTTCCAGAAGACCTACCCCGACATCTACGCCCGGCAGCTGCCCACCACGGCTAGCGAGGCTGAGCTGTTCCCTGAGAAGCCCAAGATCAAGCAGCCTATGACCAACGTCCGTAAGTCCTTCACCAAGCTCAAGTCCCTCAGGTGATCAGCTCAGCTGCTTCCTGGTAGTCAAGGTACATTAGCAGACCTAATGAAATGGACATCTCATCACAGTCTGTCAGTACGTGTTCTTAGTCCACAGATCAAAGTTCAAGGTAGTCCAGAGGGTTTAGTTTTGAAGAATTAGTAATACTGCAGAAAAGATTCACTTTGAGTGTAATTTTTAATCGCAAGCATCTAAAATTGTATTGGCCAGGAACATGCTCTTTAGGAAAACCAATTTTGTACAAATTGCTCTGAATGAGCAAAATGATAAAACTTGCTCCAGATCCTTCAAAGCAGTATATTTCTAGACTACCCACTTACATACAGGTACATGCTGACACTTGGGTCATTCTATAAATTTGGGGTCCATTTTTTGTGTGCCCCTGTCACATCCAGCAAAGAACAAAGAAGTTTTGGAACACAATCTTTACTTTCTAAGAGTGATCAATTCATGCAAAATACCTTCCAAACAAATAAATGCAGCTGAAAGTCAATTTCAGTGATATTTTGATGTCAATTTCCATAGGTCGGGTGTAACAGGGACACCACAAAGGTCACACTTTTGAACCCCAGATTTATATTATGACCCACCTCCATGTGTCACATTAGAAAGGCATTTAGCCAAATTGGGGTAATCACCACTTGGAGTCTTTAAAGCATATCAATTTGAGTGTTAAACACCCTGTGCTTTAGATTGTACTTGGCAACTTGAGACTTGTTTTGGGATAAAGTCAGTGGTGTTTTTTTTTTGTAAGGTGTTTTTTATTGTGACGAGGTTTTCAGAACAAGATGAACAGGATTTGTTTTTATACTTGTAGTTCGCAGTAATCTTGGCGCCATTTTAGAGGATTTCCTTTCTATTTAATTCTTGCCAATAGTCAATTTTAATGAAATGAAGCCAAATCAAGAGTTGTTTTTATCACAATTTCAAGCTTTGCATGTTGGGAAGTCGTGTACACTGTAAAAACTAAAATGCTTAGAATTTGTCATTGGTGTAGTGAAAATGGTTTTGTGAAAACGAGGGAAGCCCCCAGACTTAAAGGAGCCATGTGGTTCCAACATGGACCAACAGCCTTGCGGCTGTTTTGGGGAAAAAGAGGGTACCGGTGGCTTCTTAAGAGAAGTGGTCACTGTGTGAGTCTCAATCAGATCTAAGATCCAGGGATGGTTCCTGGGAGAACCAGAATGTGGTTCTTGGAAGCATTAGCAGATGTGACTCTTTTTAGGATTAAAAGTTGAATCTAAGCCTACTGGAGATGGTAAGAACACAGTGACCAAAAGGTTAAGTATGCTCTTTTAACTTTGAGTTAGTTTTTGCATTTTTCTAAAAATACATTTTGGACTTTCAACTCAGATGTTTTAGCCAGTAAAAATTTTTAAAAATTCAAAATTAGCAAACAATGATGGATATTATTATGTTGCAGTATCAGAAATAATGCACAGTGGTTGAACAGCAGTGGACGGTGGAGAGGTTTCCAACATGATCTCTCATTGTCTTAGTTGCCAGCGTGCTTGTTTCATCTCTCATCTAATTTTAACTTCACCTGTTTAATTCCACTCAATTTTTCCATACGGTTTTACCGGTACTTATCACCATTCACATCTGGGCAGCTTTCAAATATGTATGTGAATATAATACATGTATTTATTTAACTAACGTGTTCTCATTTTTGAAGGAGAGTCGATAGACTTGTAGCTGCTGTAGAGTAAATGAAAAGCATGCACATGTATGGAATTAGTTTAGACGTGTATTTTTGCTATTGTTTGTGTGAATCTTGTATATAACACAACATGAGCTCTTCCTTACACAAGGGGAGAAATAAAGTACAGGTCATAAAGAGTGTTCTGGGGTTTTTTTTTCTCATGGAATGGCTGAAGCGTGAACCTGTACAAGTACGGTACCTACATGTATTTTGGTGAATGTTTTCTTAGTTGAAAAGGATTTTCATTGGTGTCAGTTAATATCGTTGTTTATCATAGACTATTATCCACAGTATTTTTCTTGTTTTCATCGTCAGTGTCCACCAGGAAACTTTGTTTACAGACTATCAATCCTTTCAGAATACACATTGTCCTGACCCAGCCATTTCAAAATTTAGAATGCTGTTGCTCTTGTTATAAAACATTTGCCATCAAGTTTTTTTTTGCAGCTGATGGTTAAGCATTTTGTTCAGCATTACTATCCAAATACAATGTACATGTATGTCATAGAATTACTTGGGAACAGTTGGCCACATACTAGTTTATTAACCCTAACCTTCCCTAACCACACAGAACTGAACACTTGTAAAGTGTGTGAATTTGTGGCGCTGGGTACTGTACCCCTAAACTGCTTGTGCTTTAACATGGGTTCAGGCATACCCAAAATAAACAGAGTCCAACAGTTTATGTGCACAGTTTACCATATGGTGTTGGAATTTGTGTGAATGGGTATGGTTCCTAGTAAATCAATCTGGGGAGTTAGGGTTAACACAATTTGGGGTTTTGTTGGTGTTTTTTTATGTGAACAGCCAGTCTTATTCTTTTATGTTAAAGCAACAGAAATATTATTAAGAAAAAAGTAAGAGCTTGTTTTGCATGTGTCAGTACATGTACCTGTATGTTAGTTCATGGATTTCACACGTGAGGAGGATTTGAGCCAAGCGCCTGTTTTTTCAAACAGAACAGCTGTAAAGATGTTTTGGGGTTACATGTACTTGTTAGAACTGTGGGCTGTTTGTGTTGTGTGCTCAGAATTAGAAAATTGTCCCCTCTTTACATTCTTAGCGCATGTAGGTCCTAGACAGTAACGTTGACTAGAACTCTTGCAAACATTTCTGACTGTAAAGCTGTGAACTACTTGGTACGATTTCACCCAGGCTTTAACTTTTCATTTGTGTAATACCTCAGTAAATGTAAAACACAGTAATGACTAATGAGATTTTTTTTACCTTTTTTATATTGTTCATCATGGCTATCAGGTATACACATATTCTTTTATGTACATGTATTTTACTTTTGTCAGGACGATATATCGGTTTTTTAAACCACTTTTAATAGCAAGGTGGAGATGCTAAAACAGTACAACGTGCATGTGATTTTGATTATTATAAATGTAGAAAATGCATTTGTCTTAAACGGAACTTTTAGTAGGGAAACTGGCAATCGGGCCTTACTTCAAAATTTCAGTAATAAATGGCATAACCTCAGTAGTTTCTGGGAAATACATAAACTCATGACTGGAGATTTCACTGGTCCCTGATATTGCTTTCATTTTTCCTTAATTTCTGGCGATATTTGGTCACTGAGGTTTGTGGTCGTTTCCACGTTCTATTTATAGGATCTAGGTCCCCTTTTGTTGTTATGGGCCTTATGGGTCACACTTTTGATTGTTTCTTTGAGCAAAGTGTTTTACATCGGGTATCAAGGTGGAGCCAGCAACTTTCTTTCACCAAGCAAACCGTAAACACGCAAAGGATAAAGATAACATCCACCATACAGCAACTCTCGTTTGAGTTGGTTATTTACAACAACCATGACTCCAAAAGTTTTAGTTGGTGTAAATCAACAAGAAGATAAAGTTGTTGGCAATGATTGTTAAAAGTTTACAGCTTCATCGTACTGAGAAAGTGCTTTTGTGTGTTGGAGTATTTTTTGCAACGGGCTTTACCACTTTTCATTTCTGTACTGCATCAGTGACTTTACATTCATAAAATACCTTAATTTGTGTGACCTCGGCAAAAAGCGTTTTTCAAAGGGAATGCTAAATGCAAATGAATTGTAACTTTGCCGGCGGCGTTGCGTGGCAAAAATTTGACCCTTTTCAAAATTATCCATCCTTGTCAAGAGACCTCCACCATGACGCACGTCAGTACCCATTGGTAACTCCGATCAGAGCCTTGAATTTGGCCGACGCGTAAAAAAAGACAACCGCTAGCGCATTTTGTCTTCATGTGGTCGACCGACGGAAGTATGCAGAAACATCACCCTTGGTTATTGTCGGCTTTACTCAAAATGAACACTTGCCACATTACGATTAATGAAAGACGATGTATACTCGCATTAAGTCTTCAGTGCTGATTTGGTGGTGTGAGAGATAAGTGAGATTTTCATACTTATTAATGTTTTGCTTTCGTATTGGCGGCCAGCAATGGCTTTCCACCCGTTGAGAGAGCAGACCCATCAAACTACCAAAAAGAGGCCAAAAGTTTGGGCACACTTATCTGAATTGACTGAAAAAAAATACGTTTAAATAAAATGCAGTCCGAAAAACACCAATGTTTACCAACGAAGCCTGGATTTGGAATATGGCAAGGACTAGCCCACGGTCCTCGCACAAATCATGCTGTTTAGTCCTACCTCCATTTTTTTCCTTTTTTTTTTATACCGGGCCGGCACTTTACGGTCGATGCAGTGTCCCGTTAAAACCCTGCTGGTTACCCCTAAATCTACACATACATGCACTCTGCATGAACAGCGCATGTTTAGGGTTGTGTTTATTCGGGGACGGCACAACGCCCTCAATCTACTGGTCATCATTGACCACAACAACATCGTGTTTGTATACCGCAATCATAATGAGTCGTGGTTGAGTGGGTCAGTGAGGACCACGCAGTATCGATTGGTTGGCAACCGATTGCCCATCCAAACAACTAGTGGTTGGTTCGAGCAAATCCCACTCAATTGATGACGTTTACAAATCGTTGCTGGATCCTTTGACTCAATTGATCCTTAAACTTCACTGAATGGACGGGGGCTGGTTTTCCCGGCAAAGGGGGCGTTAGTCTTTCCAACGAATTTCCTGTTTTAAAGGCACTCGATCTGCTGCTTTTGGACCCACTACGAAGCCACCAGACAGCTCAGTTCAGAGTGTTTGATACGTTGCAGACAATGAATGTGTGGGATGTTTGCGCTTCAGGATAATTCCAGGTTATGACCCAACCAACAACTCTGATAATCCACACTATCCGATTGGCTCATCAAACAAATTTTGGGTGTCAGAAGTTCGTGAAGTGTTCAAGTTGATACTGACCATCGTGAGTATTTCGATATCAGTGCACGCAGCCGCGGCACCGGTGGCCGGCGAGACACATCCCCACGTGAGCTCTTGTGCTGCCCCGTTGAAGCCGACACAGCAAAGCTCAACCAACTGACTCCTGGAGATGGAGAAACCTGTTATGCCGCTGACATGTATGCTGGCTTAGTGCATAATACGACATGTACTCATCGTGACATCAGTGGATATACATGTAACTGTTGATCGACATTGTCGTTGTCGAGGGTGTCGATACTACTTTACTACTGGAGGTGATAGCTTGATCGTACACAATTAAAATCACAAACCTCGTGTCGTAATTACTCGGACCTATGCCGGAATAACATGTGTACAACAGACCGGCTTGAGACTTCCACATCAACAGGATGATTTTAAGAAAGCACTGGCGGTTTGTGCTCAGGTAAAAGCGACCAGAATTAATCACCATGACTACCAACCCAAAAGGTACGCAATATAATACCATTGAAGATTTCAGGTCATCGTTATTGTTCATTTAACTATTATTCTTCATTCATGGGAAAAAAACCCGAGTACCGCCGCACAGGTTCTTACGAAATTATCACAGGTGTAAAGTAGCATGTACATGCATTGTGATATGTCGGCAATTTTGCCACGAAAGATTGAATACGAAGTTGGAATAAGCCTCAGCTTGCAGCTTGTAATAAACGGTATTACAGAAGACATAAGCCTATTCATTAGCAGCGGGTAGATTTGAATTAGTGAGATACATGTCGGGGGCTTGTTAGATTTTTTTTCCGTCACAAGTGAATCTGTACTCATTATTTTTGTCCATACACTATGGCGAATTTTCAAACTCATAACATTATTGTCACTGATTTCCTCATTTTATTGTTTGAGTTCTGCAAGGCAGTTGGTTCCAGCTTATTCTTTGGAGCCGAAAATGGAAGGAAACAATTTTGGAGTTCATGCGGTTCTGTATAGCATGTCTTAAAAATCACGTCAACAAAACACGGGATCCGAATGAAGCTTCATGAACCTCGTCCCGAATTTTCTTTGTAATTATGATTATTTTCTTACAGAATATACGGATCCAGCTCCCCTCTGCGGACTGCCTAAAGGAAATTCATTTGCATGTTAACACACGTTTTGCTTTTAGGCTCTAAATTTAAAGAATGAAGCTTTTAGGCCTTCAATAATAACAAGCTGCGTGGTGTGAATAAAATCAGTTCTTGTATTCGAAATAAATTTCTAAATAATATGCATCTTTTCGTGATATCAAAATGGTGAGTAAAATTCCAGAAAAGCGGTTCACTGGTAATAAATTATGGGTTCGATCAGGCGGGGAGGTGTTTACAAGTACCATACAGACGTTATCCGGTATTTTGGAGTCTCATGAAACTAGACAGTATAGGTGGTACACCCATGCAAAGTTTACCATAAACAAAGCTCTTTAAATTATGTTTATAACTACGTGTCAATGACATTTGACAATATTTTACCGTCACCTCATTGTCAATAAAAAAGTGCTCACAGCTTCCATTTTTACGACTTCCGTGTGAAAAGAGTGCATGAACATGAATTGAAAGAGTGAAATAAAACTCCGACGTAGCCATTTGCTTCTCGTTGCTAGGCAACCAAGGCTAGGGGATTGAATAAAATTCTGACCCGCTAATTCATGTAATTTTCCGTGATACGACTTTTTAATGGAAACTGCTTCAATGGGGTGTCAAGGAAAGGGAAAAGTGCAAAAGATACACGCCGATCGAAATATTGGTATTTGGCAGGTCAGAATGCTGTGTCTTACATTACTGTTGACACACAATAATGTGGGAAAGGTACATCGGCAGCTTTCTTGCCCAGCCATGATGATGCAGGCCTATGCTTCAGAATGCATCCAGAGTAGAATAGATAGCGTTTGGAGCGAGGGGCTTAACAGTAGGGCATTGTCGCTACAATAATAGGCTCATGAATTTGCGACATTATAACGAAGGGCGCTTTCAGCGGCTCTATGAGAGCTTCTGCTTTCCCGTAACCAGAAGGCCATTACAATTCACGTCATGGTCAGTCTGCGTCGAGTGAATAGCCGTGCACAAACTGCCATGGGTCATTTAGACCTAGCCCTGGATGCATCTAGGCCTGTATGCTCTGCCGTTTACGGTTACTACGGGAAAATCACACATGGGAATCCTTATGAGTGAACGGCTTTGTCACCAAACATCGGTGGCTGATCTAGGTGTTTGAATGAGACAATCTACCTGCTTGCCTCCTACACCAACAACATACTCTTAGTTAACTGAATGTAGTATATTGATCTCTTCCTTTTTTCTCAATCTGAAGCGAGACATGGGACGGAGAGCACCCCCTACCTTTGTCTTGGTAATTTTTGATCGGAATCTCAGGAATTCTTTACAGATATCTAGGGGGATGTGTTTAATAAATAACAATATTTTAGCGTGTGTATAGGGATTGGACAAGTGTGTGTGGGGGGGATACCCCTCTGTCCCATATCTTGCTGCGTATATTTATTATCGGTAGATATTTATTATCGGTAAATGGCCGTCCAGTTTCTAGTGATGATACACTTTGAACTGAAGGTCTATAAGTAATTAAAAGTATCAAATACATATCATTCAAACAGAAAATGTTTGCTTCTTTTCAACCCACAGTTAATATAGGGTAGGCCTATAAATTTGATTTATTCAGAAGAATCTACCAAGAAAGCGTTTTTTTTAAATTGCTATTGACAAAATACATAAATGCATAACTTATTCAGGATATTTGCAGGATTTTAAGGGTACAGGCCGAGACCCTAGTTAATTATAATTTCTTGTAACGCTTAAATTATTCACACAAAACATACGCCTCTCCACAGATTAATGACCCTAATTAGTAGGTTTTCTCTGGAGTGAATCGGCTGCCAATGAGAAGGCAGGCTTCACCGGAAGGTGTTGTATTTATGGCAGTATTGTGTTGTCATGACAACTGGTTTTGGCGCCATTCGCACAATCATTGTACATGCATGGTTGCTTTCTGATCTGTTCAATGACGTCTGGTTTCAGAAGTGAATGTCAAATAAACCCTTGACGATGAAATACTTGTACACGATTGATATGTATTTGTTGACAATGACATGTAGGCTAGGGTGAAAGTGTTGTTCATCCGTGGTTAAAGGCCTGAGAATCTGAAAGACGTCCGTTGTACTGTGCTGTGGTTAACGATCCCGGGAATAGCCCCGTGGATGAAAAAAAAAGACGGTGACATGTTTAGTTTCAGATGTAAGAGGGACATCACTTTGTGTGAAAAGATGTCATAGGCCTAAAACCTGTCTACATAAAACAGTGCAAGGTCGGATTCCAACCTGGGTCCTGGCTGGGGATGAAAGGCGAGGAAACTGTAACAGATTCAGGGGGGGGCAGTTGTGAGACCACCAGGCATCGGCCATTAATAAAAAAATAGGCCGATTCATTAAGCCCCTCTCCATTACAATGTATAAGACCTGCAAAAAGTG
Source organism: Acanthaster planci (assembly GCF_001949145.1). Next base: position 906,737 of record NW_019091400.1, read on the forward strand.
TGTGTATGGGTGTGTGTGGAGGGGGGAACTACTCCCCCTAGTCGTGTGTGTGGGGGGCACTGGTCCCCCCCCCGTTTCCGCCACCAGGGGACTTGACTTGATTCAGTGGTACAGTCGCCCCAGTCTCCAGCCCAAATACACTGCTAACACTCCAAACAAACTGGATTCATTCCCTTGGCTTCTTGCTCACACATGCAAGTCTTAGTCCTGGACCCCCCCCAATCGCATGGAAGACGCAACTCCGCATTTTCAATGATCGGCACTCAGGCCCAATATTTCTTTCTGGCCCTTTGTGTGTACGAATCATAAAACAAGTCAGAACAAAACTAATCCCACTGCACATACATTCACGCCGTCAACATGTACTGCATAATTTAATACCAGCTTTTGATTTTCGAACTATAGATCAAATTTATGACTTTGGTGACCGTGACGCTCTTGTCAAAGCATCGTATAAGTAATCAACTATAAAGTGGCATCCAAATAAAGTAATGTACAGCTACGTGTAGGTCTTGGTCTTTGCCCTTAAGATACACGTAGACAAACTGATAACAGACGTGGCCGTATCTCTGGGCGTCTGTTTTGGACACGGCTTGATATATCAGTTAATTGTGTCTGTAGATTAGGACCTATAAATGCACATTTTTTATGTTGACGTATACAAGTATTTGATCTTACGTTGCATTTTTTAACAGACCGTCAAGAGTATTCAGCTTAATTTTGAAACGCTTGGACAATTTTGTGAACTTTTATTCAGGAAACTCGGACCGGGTTTGCGCCCAATGCGGGAAGAATACCGCCAAGTTCTACAGCCTCCAAGGCAACGACAGGACGCTGTTCTGTTCATCGGAATGTCACCAGGCATTCAACGAAACAAATGTAAGATTCCAAAATTATAGCATGCACCAAAAATCCTTCTCGCATTCCCAAGTACAGGATAAGCGTAACGCCTGTTTGTGCGAGAGTTGGGACCAACTGAAGCATGTTTAGGACTTACATATACCAAGATGAAGTTAATTTCACAGCTATTTCAAAAAGATGTCATCAACGTATTTTGAGGACGACATGTTCGTTGCTGGTTCCATATTGCTCTTCTGGCGGGTTAGTGTGTAAGTTTGCTGCAGATCATTCGCTGATAAACGCCGTAGGGTCCAGTACCCGCCCCTCAAAATTTCTACCGTTTCGTTAAGAATTAGGCCAACTGCCTATTTAAACGCACATTTATGCAGTTTAGAGCCCCGTGACACGACGATATTATTGGGAGACACGTAAGCAGATGTTCGCTGTTTTCCTACTTACCTTTTCCTATAATCCATACTTTACGTGTCTTTGTGTAAGCCAACGAATTAACAGTAAAAATCCTTCCGACCAGCTATTTCTTTTCCATATGAATGTATGTCTCTGGATGTTTTTGCTGTGCAGTCTGATTCGAGCAATCCCCTTCTCATTGAACTGGACGAGAACAGCGGTGAGCACAAAGAAAATGAAACAGAGGTGAGGTAATTGGGTTTACACCATCCCCAGCCATCGCAATGAACTAATTTAAGGGCATGGCTCTGTTTATTAAAAAAAAGAATCTGCACGGTAATTTATAGGATGGATTAAAAAAACTAATATGCAACCACCTGTGGGAACAATAATACGTGTAGGCTAAGTTATTTTCTTGCCACCGGCAACTCTAGGTTAACGAAGTCTTCAGCGCTTGCCATCGTGGGGATGACAACCTCCAGAAGCTGCAAACCCAGTTCCAACTGTACGGCGAAAACCCCAACCAGATGAACGCCAAGGGCCAGACCCTGCTGACCTACGCCATCGCCAAGGGAGACGTCAAGACGCTAGACCTGCTGCTATTGGCCGGCGCCGAAATCGACGCGCATGATGACAACGGCGATACGGCGCTGATGGTTGCCGCACAACTTGAATCTGAAGTGAAGGTAGGCGTTCCACGTGCAAGCTGACAGTTGCGCCAAACAGAATTAAAGAAAGACAGGGATTGGAATAGTTTCTAGAACAACAAGTTTATCTGCACGTAATTCCTGGGCCCTGTTCGAGACACTTGACTGTACTGCTGGGGATGACTCTCGCGTCTATGTAAGCCGCTATAGACTGTAGCCATACAATTTTTCAGGAGTTACCGTGAATCTTGTTCTGCCGTAGAAAGGTTGCTCAGTGGTGCATAAATGGTTGCTATTTTCTAAACTGTGAACATTTGTTCAAAACATAAATGATTTCAGTGTTCCCTTATCGTTGTCTTTTGTGTTATTCCAATTTCTGGCAGGTTGAGTTCCTTTTAAAGAAAGGAGCACCTACCGACATTACCGACTGGGAAGGGAGAACAGCATTACACAGAACGGAGCAAAACAAGGTAAAACTTAATCACCGATTCTTCTTGTAATTCTCGCCACATTTTATGTACTTATATGTCATTTGAAAGCACTGGTTATACATTCCAAATCAGTCCAATTTTTATTCTTTGAGTGCAGATGTTTCTACATAGAAATTGTGTCTGTGATCTTTCCTCTTAAATGCGTGAAGGGGATATATAGTGCTGCCTGATTTAAAGTGTAGTTGCTTTCAGTAAATTTCTCTTCTTTCAATGAGTAAAAAGTCGTTCAGTTATTTGCTTTTGACCAGATCCTGACTTCAAGTTGTGATATTCCATATCTCTGTGACCTCTCATTCAGACCATAAAGTGTGCAAAATTGCTAATCGACAAGGATCCTTCGCTGGTTCACAAGACGAACAAGCACAAACAGACTGTATTGCACCTGGTTGCCGGCGAGGTCAGTCGTATACATGTACAACAATATTTTTACTGTGGTTGATTTCTGCCTAAGACCAGTTACTTGCTTTTTCGTTTTGAGATCAGGACAAACTCATTGCAATAGAATGTTGTATTAGACAAAGCAAACTTTCAGATTGTAGCAAAAAACAAACGGTGCACATAGCTCAACATTTCCAAGCAATTTGGGTCAAAGAAAAGGATTTTAAAAGATTGAAAGTTGTTTTTTGTTTCAAGGAGAAAGAAGCAACATTTCAACATTGCAATTTCTAAAGCTAAATCCAGTTTGTAACCTGTTTTATTCAAAAACACCCTGTTTATTTCTCTTTGAGTTTGGTATTTCAGCCGCCAAGTAATTTAAGATTACCTGTTAATCTTTGTAGGGAAATGATGAGCTTATAAAATACCTATTGGACTGCGAGTCTAAGATAAACGAGCTAGACAACTTGGGCCGCACCCCGCTACACTGGGCCATCATCCAAGGAATGGTAGGTATACAAACCACACTCTGTAACGTTGTACTGATATGTCCACGGATTTGGGCTTGTGGAAGATGAACCGCTTCTGAAGTGAACTTACAATGGTTTACCTCTTGTATAAAGAGAATTTGCAAGCAAATCCAATTTGTGCGGTCTCAATCATATCGTACTCTCCTTGTCTTGTTTCGAGACATTATATTGATTCCTCTGATGTTTGGTCAAAATATGTTTATTTTGTTCTGGTGTAGAAAAGCAGCGTGGAGATCCTTCTGGAGAATGGAGGCGGGAAAGCCATCGACGTGCAGGACAAGTTTGGTTTCTATCCGATCCACTGCGCTGTGCAGGTCAACAGACCAGACATTGTACGACTGCTCGTCCACAAGGTAGGACAGGCACCATCTTGGTCGCGTTCCTCGAATGCATAAAGAGTATTCGTTTGAAGTAGCCACAGCATGTTCAATAATGGTATCACTGTACCTGCCTAAGTTGGTATGTCAGCCTCATCTAATTACATGTACTGTTTACTGCCCCTTCTTTTGACAGGACTGTAATCTCAGTGCAGTAGACTTCGCTGGTAGGACGCCTTTTGTCTATGCTGCCTCCCAGGGTTACCAAGAAATATGTGAAATCCTATTAGAGAAGCAAGTGGAAATGAACGCATCCGACGGAGATGTAAGCTAATAAATTGTTTCAGCTAGGTTTTGTTGGTATACAGCTATAGTGATTATTAGATTCCATCATCATTTTGACCTAAATCTGGTTACTTCATTAAAAATTCACCCTAATATACAGACGTCTCTACAGGCCGATGAACGCATTCTTACTTGACAGGTTGAATGTGGCGACTTTTGGGTAAGGTCACTTGATACGCTGTGATTGGTTTCCAAACAATGACATTGCAGGGGGAGATCTGTCCTCTACAGTGTGTGTTTTCGGCCAGCGCTTCCCGCATTCATGAGGATCGGCTGGTCATAACTCTTCTCTGAAAGGACAGTTTGTGTCTTTCGTTTTAAAGACACACATTGTACATGCTGGAAGTGTTGTGCTTTTTTCTTATAGCGTAATTACATATATTAATCATGCAGTACTCAGTGTACCATGCATTCTCTCAACGACCATTAGGGGCTCACAGCATTGCATTTTGCCGCTTCAAGAGGCGACAGCGCCCTCTGCCAGCTGCTGCTCAAGCAGGGTGCAAGTGTGGATCCTACCAACAGGAAACACGAGACTCCTCTTCACCTTGCTACAGCAAGTGAACGCAAAGATGTTGTGGGTATCCTCATGCAAAAAGGGTCAAAAGGTGTTTCCATGAAGGATGAAGATGACAGGTATGTTCTTATTTACATACAAGTTTTGAGGCAAAGACAGTTGAGAGATACAAATCCACGCTAGGTCCTATATTTTCCATCCTTCAAGGTAAATTTCATGCTTCTCAAGTTACTCTTCGGTAATTGCGTTGCAGGCCCCCAATCTTGCATTTTAGTGATTGGATGCAATTTGTGCCGTATGATTGGGACTTAATGATAGTTTTGGTTTGTTCTCTCTATTCGAAGCCTTTAAAAATATATTTAAAACAAACGAGGTGATCTAGCATTTCATTTTTGATTGTTATTACTGTTTGCATAATATTTCTGCTGCAGAACACCTATTCAGCAGGCAGCCGAGAGTGATTATCTAGATATTCTCAAAATCCTAGTCGAGTATGTCGGAACACCATCGCAACAGGACAAAGAAAACAAGGAGAAACCGAATGACAGGTAAACGTCAGTATGTCACCAAAAGGCGTATCATATATTCATTGATGGAATAAAGTCATTGTAAAAAATTGCCAAATTATGCATAAATGATTTCCGTTCTTTGCACACTTAAAGAGAAGTTTTTAATGGGCATAGGTTTATTTGAGTCAACATTTTATTTTCAACAGCACTATTCCAAATTCTTTCAAATGTTTTCCTTAAATTTTTAAAGGTTAGTTTTATAATTTGCTGATTTTTTTAATCCTTTTCCACCGCTTGTTTTGTCACAGGAAAGACAATGCTGAGCATGTGCTCGACATGCGAGACAGCGAGAACCACACGGCACTATACCTGGCGGCCTCACGCGAGTACAAAGAATGCTGCGAGGTCCTTCTGGGGAAAGGCGCCGCTGTGGACGAGGAGAGCCGACCGCACCTCCTGGCCATGGGACTCATCGAGGAGGCCAAGGAGGAGGCGCCAGAGGCTCCAGCCGAGGTGGCACAGGAGGCCGAGGAAGATGGGAGCACCCTGACGACGAAGGAGAGGTACGCCCCCAGCGTCAGCCCGCCGACAGAGGAACCTCCCATTGAATTGTGTAAGAGCTTGGTGTTGCTGCAACCTTTGTACATGTACTTGTATAGCGAAGCCCCTGTATTCATCAATCTAGGCCACTTTTATTAACATGCCTGTCTTCTTCACACAGTGCTTGTAATATTCACCTCATTTCGTTTGTTAGATGATAGATGGTTGATTTGAGTGTAACGTTTGGTGGGGAGTAGCCACATAGGCCGCTGCTTACTGCTCGAGTATTCCAACAGTTTACAAAAATTGAACAGGTTGCAAGGTGTTTCTTTTTTAGTACCGTACTCATCTTGCAAAATGTGCCTGGTTGTATGATTACAGTAAGAACATTTAGCACATATAACCAGAGAGAGCATCTTCTCAGTTCTTAACGCATTGATTATTTTTTTAGCTATTACGTGTGTGGCATTTTGAAGCCTAATTGTCGCCGAATCCATAAATATTCAATTTTCGTAATGTAGGAATTGATCGAGATGTTCAAGTTGCGTCGTAAATTTCTGTTGTTTTGGTGGTTTATTGTTTGTTAAATTCACAGCAATAAGCTAAGGAGTAACTAATTCAATTTTCGATGTTAAAAAAGTGCACTTTTCAATACACTTAATCCCAGAAGTTTTCATACATTGAAGAAACGTGTAAAGATGTACCTAAAAATGTGTCTGAGAAAAAGTCATCGCCTGTATGCGTTTCTGCCTGACTCGTGCCTATAGGTATAAATTAAATTATTGACAAATACATGTTTACACCCGTATGATTTGTTAAGATAGGCTGATTGCTACATTGTTTGATCGACAGCTCCCGTGACAGACAGGGAGGTAGTGGCCAACACTTCCCGTCACATCCAGGATGATGTCATGTCAACAAAGTCCAGTAAGAGCTTCCGGAAGTCCGGCAGCAAGCTGGACAGTTGGGCCAAATTCATTGAGAAGAAGAAACTCAACAAGGACAACATGATTCAGACGTACGTATACGCCTACATGCCCAGTCATATCAGATGCAGTGGCAAATTAGAATAATGCTTTTAAAAGTGTCTCCTCGGTGATGGCAGAAAAGGAAGCAGACGTGACACACACTTGTGAAGTTATTAAGCATTTCTGGCGAAAGAAACCTAGGATTCCTCGAAAGCACCCTAGGCTCTGTAGCTTGTTTGAAGAAAACTGTGTAGACAGGAGAAGCAGCAACAATTTCAAGGTGGCAGGAAAATCAAGAAGACTATTCTGGGTAAAACTCACCCAATCAGGGCTCTCCCTGAAGAGACTGAAACCCCCATTCCACACCTGGACTGAGCTGGGAATCAAACCTGGGCCGCAGAGGTGCATAAATGGCGAGAAAAGAACCCCTACTGCAACCTGACTTTCCAAGGCTATTGTCACCTTATGCTTGCCAAGCAAACAAGAAGACACTATAAGAATTTGTGCGTATTCGGACGAAAAATGTTATCATGCGTTCTTCGTACCATGTACGATCTTTAGTTATACAATATTTTGCCAGTGCGTGTGTGGTGTAGTTAGTGGGTCGTACAGTTCACAGATGTTAAAACATATCATGTTAAAAAGGCAGCGAGCGAATTCAGTGCATAAGGATACGTTGCAAGTCATGAAAATTGAAAACATTAACCCCCTTGCTGGATCATTTTGCAGTATGACAAAGATGGACGATTAAATTGAATCAAGTAACTGTCATGAAATAAGTAGTTTGTCTTCGTTATATGCATGGTGTATTAACATGTCCGGTTGAGGTTTTATGAAGTTTTTGGGGCGCATCTGTCCATTTGGACTGGCATAGCCTCTTCTCCAAATGTAAAAATATAATAAAGCTCCATCTATATTCATTCACTTTGAGCATATTTTTTTCTCAATCTCTCAAAAAATGAACAGAAAGCGCAGCATACCCAAGTACACAGGCTCTCCCTACCTCATTCCCCAAGTTGACCGCCATGTTTTTAGGAGGTACCTGATTGGTCATCGCACCGCTCACGATATCTACAGTGAGGAGAAGCCGACCAACCATGGGAAAGTTTACTCAAAGAACGCTCAACCGAGGAAATACTCTTACTCGCGAAGTGCAACGTCGGATAAGCCGACCTGGAACGACACTTTTTGAAGCGGTTTCGACTGCATGGGAATTGAGGCATTACTGATTTTGTCAGTTCAAGCTGAAACTATGCATAATGATCTTGCACGAGTACAAAATATGTATTGGTCTTAATCGCATTCTTTCCACTATGCATCCTGTGCATTATTTATGGCTAAAACTTGCCCGAGTGTCGTCATCGGGAAGGTGAATACCTAAGTAGAATATGACTTGTTACATTATATGCATTTTAAGCCGAATTGTCTTTTTCATGCCGTTCTCTCGTCTTTAATTACAGTATTGTCAATTCACGGTCGGTTCTTTTCTACACAGATTTCGAGGAAATGGGAAAAACTATTTAATGAAAAATATAGAAATGTGGCATTTTGTTGTTTTGTTAAATAAACAGCTGCATTATTCTTATTCAAAACATTTAGAAGCAATGAAGAATTATACTCACGATCTGGACCTCGCATAAAATGGAACCTTGTGAAAACAAAATTTTTTTTACCGACGAACAAATTTTGATGTAACATAGAGATAGTGTTATCCAAAAACCGTAACCATGCATTTAGCTTTCACGAAGGAACATCTATATTTCTTGTTCGAAATACTACTTTGTACATTTTAATCAATTAATCGTGTGAATATAAACATAGAGTAATTCTGTTCATAATTTACATTTAGGTATAGGTCGGCAATAAACTGTTTCACAATATGAGATTTTAATTTTTAGTTTCTTTAGATTGTTTGTTAACTGGGCGTTTACACCCTGTTTCACCTCCGTAAATCCCTAACCCGAGATTACAAAATCGCATTTCCAAGTCTTTTTGCTCCATATATCGTACAGTGTAGAGCCCGAGTATAAGGCGCTGTCGCTTACCACCGGGACCTGCTCTTGCACCCAGTGAGCTTTTGAAATAGGGTGGGTGTCGGTTTAAATATCACTCACAAAGCACCTCAAAAACTGCAGAGCATTTAGGATAACTTTATAGCCGTGAGACGTATACATGTACTTATTTTCAGCCAATTTATTTATTTTCAGGAATAAGAGTGTGTTGCGTTTGTGAAATGTTAATGTTGGTCATAAAGAAACTAACCGTGAACACGACAACGAATATAAGACAAGACGTTTGGTGCGAGGGAGAGCTTAGTATCTGATGTTGCTAAGAACAGGAAAATTTCTATCGATGACATGTATATTTTGCTGTAAGCTCTTGCTAGCCAAGATTACACCTCATTTCGATTTCAACTTGCTCACTCTTTTTAGTGCAGTCGCCGTTCCCGTAGGCAACTGGCAATGTGTCATAGGAAAGCCGACAATGGAGTGACGAGCTCTTAACGTGTCTGCTATTAATCTCCATTCCCGCTCCCAACAGGCACATTCAAAATACTTCCACCTACATCGCCAACCAGCCAAGCAGTTTATACCCTGTCAGATTCCCACCCAATACGCATGTTTTTAATTAAAAACTTGAGACCACAAGTGCCAAACACGAGTTGAAGGACAGGTTATTGTAGGTGTAATTATGCGTGACGGTCGTTGTCCCTTAGTCGTTTCTATCGGCAGTTTAAAATTAGTACACTCTTTTTTTCTCTCAGTCACAGATCAAAATCAATCAACGCTCAAAATGCACGTATAACATACGTTATTCTCTTAATGTGACGAGATACGCAGTGTTCTCGTGTAAATAATTACTGTCGACAGTATCCAATGTCGACGATTTCCCAGCGAAGAGAGTACACAGAGTTTTGCTTCCATTATGCAGGTTCAAGATACATGTACTAATAAACTTCAGTCGTTCGTCCTTTTTTGTTATTTTTGAAAGACCCCAATATTTTTGGCGAACGCATGTTTAAAAATCATGGTTACCATTCATCCTATTTTTCTTTAAAAAATTGCTTTGAATGTTTAAACTTTACACTTCCTTTCGAGCCAGAAATGTTCGTATATAGGAACATCAGTGGTTATTTCTTGCTCCTCTGGGAAACCCAAATCCCTAATAGCAACTATTTGTGCTTGTTTACTTGGTTGTTTTATGTTTCAGTACGCAGGTTTTTTTTAAACCTTTTAAGTTTGTTTTTTGAAATGCTCTGTGCACGCCTTTGCGCTAAAGCGCGCCTGAAGTGGTCCCAAGGAATAACCCTCTATTCGTGACAAGGTGAATTGTGCACTGTCCGCCATCAAGATTTTGCCAGTAGGGACCAGAGATTAATCAAGACAAAATACCATCCATTTCAAGGAGATACGATCTATGAATCCAGTCCCGGGTGGGAATTATGGGTTGTTGATGCAATTGCTGTCAGCCACGGTGACAGAAAGCGAAGTGAATCTGCGCGTGGGCCGTCCACACGAACCTGTTTTAATGAAAGAACCAATTGCGTGGGGATTGAACGGGACACTTACGTTACGTTTGACAACTTTCATGATCTGGTCGTGGAGGGGACTGGCCAAGCTTTAGCTGGTAGAGACGATAAACCCATATTACGCATTGGCCACGTGGGAATGTGGTTCATATTTCTTAACACTTCTGTAACAGAACTTGAAAAAGGCTTATGGCAAATTTGAAATGTTTTTTATTTGTCTAGGTTATAATTTGGAATGTTTTCGTAACCAATACAATTCCATAGTAAGCCCGTCTTTGAAATCTAATAATGTGCAATGTTATGTCACCAATTTCCGCCATAAGGGTTTGACTTGCAACACTTTTTAATTCCTGTCAGAATCATTGATTAAATATCTGGTCGGGAGTTTGAACAGACAAAGCTGAAATACACACTTCTTCCCCAAATGCTTGTATTCGTCGTTTGGTTTTAATGCCAACTGTTTAATTGATGCATCGATAAACAATTTTGTTTTATTACAATGACAATTAATATTCAGTTTTGGCTGGTAATATTATTATATAGCCCTGACTGCGTGGCGCCCAGTCACTGCAAGGCCCAAAAGCTGATTGAAAAAAAAGAACACCTGAACTCCAGCGATAAACCCCAAACACTCATTATTAATTAACTGCATTCAAGATAAAGCAAAATATGTCAAGCTTTTCAAGGGCATTTCCTCCTACATGGGAAAAGAAATCTCTAGAGTATTCGAATTTAAAGACTTAAACGGATCTTCGAAATCTCCCAAGTGCACGTATGGTTGTTTTCGTTGTGGGTTATTAAAAGTTTGTTGAAGGTTTTTTCTTGTCATTTTACTGTAAAGTAAGCTAAGCCTACTTTTAAAAGGTCGTTTTAAGTTTACCGTGAATGCTGCTTCGAGGATATTTTCTTTGAGCAATGGATGGATCGGCTTCAAATTTGGCATTGTACCAAATCTTTTTGGAACAATGGGTTAAATGCAACAAAACAAAAACAGCAAGTTTCACGCATTGAGTATAATTATCACGCAGCCCTCGCACTCAGAGCTTGGATAAAGAAAATAAAACTCACCAAAATGGCAAAGAATGACCCCATTTTAAAACACTCGATATAAATTACTCACGAAATACGATACACACCAGAATAGCTGTGCGCATCTGGTGGAGATCACTCAATGAATTGCAATTATGTTTGCCCTCCTTCGATATTTCATCCGCTTGATTACCCAGTTATTACACCCGAGACAGTCGAAGATTAAAAGAAAATGAACCTTGATGTCTTCTGTTTTGTTAGCCTCCAATGCCACTTTAGAAGCATGTATTTTGGACCCAGAAATAATAATGGAAAAGGGTTCACCGACCACTGATGCTAAAGCGTATTGATGCGTGTCTGCATGATAGCGTCGCGTGGTCGGCTACATGTCGTATAACTGAAGAGATGTTTCCGCACTAAGGTGCCCGTCTGAGAAAATGAAAACCAGAAGCAGGACACATGAGCTTTCATATGAACACAGATATCGCCGGGGTGCGTATAGTGAAGACGTGTTTGCTATAGCCAGGCCTATGTTACACTTGGGGCAAACGGCAATCAAAATATCTAACTGATCAGTGCCGGTAGGTTTCCAGTCTGAAGCTGTCTGCTTGATACAAAGCTTGACTGTAGGCCCTCTCCTGGTTTACTACCAACCGGGAGAAATAAACCTTCTAGCAAAAGATTATCAAATTCTTTTCGTCATTTAACTTGTCGTTGAGCTTTTTTTCCCTTTTTTAATGTACTTTTTCTGTAATAGAATTTTGCCCAATTTACCTTTTTAGAATAAAGTATTCATTAAGAAAAGTGGAGGGGGGGGGAGTGTTCAAAATGTAACTCACATCAACTTGAAGGTTTGACGAATTTTAACCTTGTCCAGTTATCACCGTCCTAGAATAAAATAGAGCAGAGTTTGGGAAAATCACGAAATCACGTTCAATTGATCCCGAAGGATCCACAGCCCACACCATAAAGACAATAGGCCTAAAAGCCTCAACACTATCCGACTCCTGCTAGAGGGGCGATGGTACAGAGAGAGAGAGAGCATCAGGAGGGGGTCAACAGAATGTAAAACAATGTCATCTAAACTGGTCACCATTTCGGTCAATTGTTTCCAAACTGTTTTGGGAACACAAAGTTGAAGTTTGTTGTTTCTGTGGGTCTTTATTTAGGTATAGACAAAAAAGTTTTTATTTTCTTCTTTGATTATAGATTGGTTAAAATTATTTTTTTTTAAAGTCATAGCCCCTGGAAGTCTTACGAACACACAAGAAGCAAAGGAAAGCGGCCATCGATGACACCAATTTCTTGCTTAAAATTACCTAACCTGCAATCCACGGTTGACTTACTTGTCCGAGTGCTCCGGCAGTACATATTCCGGCAGACCCTGTTGCCTCCTCTCCGGCCCTGGCAGTCCGAGTCCTTGGTGCACGGAGTCATCTGGTAGTATCGCTCGCATTCCCAACCCAGACAGTAGCGCCGGCCGAAGGTGTTGAATCGGCAGTCCATGTCGGTTTGACAGTACTGGACGTACGGCTGATAAGAAGACAAATATATAAAGTGACCACAAAGGCCTCTGTTTTCAGTTAGGTTAATACACGCATGTTAATGCAACAAAAAGGGTAGAATTGTGCCAGACCACCCCCTGTAACTTGGTATACTTCACTTCCAATATCTCAATGTCCCACCTTAATATTTCTGCGCTTATGAACTTTCCCATGTTGATAAATTTATACTTTCGTATAAATGATTACTTGATTTCCAAAAAAAGAAGCGCCCTGATGTGCTCTCGTTCTTTGGTTTAAGAACATTAAGGAAGCTCGGAAAAAAGGCTTAAGTTAAATCGGAGGCACTGGTTATGGTCCAGGTCCCTGAAATATTGAATTTGCCATCAATATATAGATCGTTTGAATTCCAGATTTAGATCCATGATGGTTTGGCTTAGGGCAAAGGGGGTGTTTACTATAACAAGCCCTGATTATTGTATTTGCTTACATTTCCTAAGAGAAAGTACTGATATTTTGCGGGCATTTGATAAAAGCGAATCAAACGCAAAAGGTTCTTTAAAAAAGGAGGGAAAACGGGGAATGTTACTTAAAAGAAAAGAGCGCCCGGAGTGATCTGGAGCGGCGACACCGCGAGATGGACGTGGTGCAACGCGCAAGCGCATGAAAGATGTTAAGAAATGAAGGCGCGCCCCCAAAGGCGGTTAAAGGCCAGTTATTAGCATTTTTGGGGGACATTTTTTGGGGTATAAGAAATTTGGGAACATTAAAGTAAGTATTTATAGCAATTTAGAAGCATGAGGGTGAATTTGGGGGCTTTTTACATGCTTCTTGAAGGAAAAGAAATGAAATAGTCCCAAACTATCGCCTTTCTCTCTTTTCTTTTCAAGTCAACGAAATCTCCATTTTTTGGGAGGCCGCATGGCCAGCACCCCCCCCCCCGATCCGCTGTATGGTATGGTACTTCATAGATGAATGGATGGCTCATATAGCTGGAATAGTACTTGGTACGCAGTTCTTATTAAAATACGTCAGAAAAAAAACCCAAAACAATTTACGTCCCTGACGAAAGATTTCATCAACAGTCATAACTCTCCTTTATTTAACGCACGCCCGAAACCTGCACTCGCCGACTTTAATTGCAAAATGAATCGTATGGATTTCAGTTTCAATTTCAAAATGACAATCTTGGAATACACACACAAACAACAATGAACTATAAAACAGGCCGGTTCGCGAGACGAGAGAGTCACGCTCAAACACCAGCGTGCTACGCCCCAATTCATCTTCCCAAGAAAGTCTTTAGAAACAGGTTTATGTGCGGCCAAATTCGTGTGAAGACAAAGTATAAAATTTCTCATCAAAACCAGTTAGCTTTCCTTAGTGGTGGCCACGAATAGTTGAAATGTATACTTCTCTTGAGAAAAAAACACGACTTGACCTTCTTTTTACATACTACTTGACTGCGTATATGGTTTGTCGATCAAAAGCTCAGCTTTACGTTTCGGGCCTTTTTACACATGTCATAAACATGTGAGCCGTGTGTAATTCAGCCTTTTAGGTTTCCCAATGCCATTTGGGTACCTTCAAAAATATGTGCTAATTACCTAAAGCAGTTAGATATGAGAATCATAACTATTCATGCAAAACACGCTTTCCTGTTACGACTTCACTTTGCCGAAGAGCGAGAAAAGAAAAAGCCACCAAACCTCACGGTGATTTTTACGATCAGGTGGTGCAGTGTGAAATCTGAACTTGATAAAAAAGTATCCATTGAGTGTACGGTGGACATAACGTAATGCTCAGTACGCGCATCGGGACGCAGGGACTTCATAACAAGGAGACCTCATTTCACATGACATCGGATTGAGAAACTGGGTCAGCCGCTTTAAGTCTCCCAAGAGAAGTAAATCATGCATGTACACTGACCAGGTTTTCAGGAGCATTTCATCAATATTGAGCAATTTTCAAATGCCAACACAGAATGGGGGAAGTCAGCTCCGCACCGCACCACAGATGCGCAACACGGTGGTCTTCTTAAACTAGAACTCCCGTTTGAGTTCTTGTTTGGGCACGTGCCTTTGGGAATGGCGGTAAAACAAGTCGGGGGACATGTCCAGTGTTCCACAAAATGACGACGTGACAACTTCTAACTTGTCAACTTAGTATCCCGGTCGAAATCGCGGTATTACGGGCGGTGAATAAAGAATAATGCTCCTCATCGTCGACGTGAGCTAACACAGTAAAGATCACGAACTTTCTTGCCGGCTTATAAATACGATAATGTGTGCTTCAACAAACTGCAGCCACGGAGCCCACTTTTAATTTGAACCAATTCAAACAAAAAATGACCCGTTGGTATTCTTTTCCACACTGAGGTCCTACTGGTCGGAACTGAGGACGGCAGTCCTGATATGAATTGTTCAGAATAGTGCCATATTTCAGGACAAATTTGTATCAAATATTTTAAAATTGTCGTTTGACCTAAAATGGGTGAAATGAACTCCTTTTTGTTTGTCATGCGAACAGATTTTGACTATTATTTTGTCAGAACACAGCGTGCCTATTTTGAGTGCCAGGTCACGCTCTCCAATCGAAAGTAGCAGTCGCTGTTTGAATTTCACGCCATAAAAATGATAGCCCTTCGGGGAACGATCGACTGTCCCGACTTGGAATTGTCACAGTACTTGTTTATCTCTTCAGTTCGTGTATAGACATTTCATAATCGATGCTCCAGATCGACCTCTGAAAGCCAGAAGTGGAACGATGTTGTTGATGCCACGGGAGGCGTGCAGCGGCGTGCGGTAGCGGTGTATTCTTCGGCCGTCAAATCTTGCAAATTTTGTGGGCGCGTGTTCGCCTGACGGGCAGAACGCATTGATCTGTTGTGGTGCTGTCGCCTGCTACGAGGTGTTAAAACATATAACCCCGAAATAAAAGGAAACGCGATTACTTCATTTGGTGCGCACTTAGCTGGATATTACCAATAAGTGTTTTCTTGAGTGTTTTTAACATCACCTCACGTGAAAACCGTGTCACGGACAAACGAGGAAGTTCACCACTGTATTTTTGCGAGGAAATATTTTTTTTCACAATTTCAACTGAACATTTTATCCGCTTTGAAGCAAAGCAATGCTTTACAAGCTATATATGATACACACAGTTCATAGAAAGCTCAACTCGAAATCAGGTAGAAATGAAACAAGTACATGTATATCAGCTCTGAGTTCTAGTATGGTTGTGATTGGATGCTACACACAATGACAGGGACAGCCTTAAGAACACTGAAACAGCCGCAGCAGACGCTGAACACCTTTGGCGTCTACGTATAGGTCTAGGCCCAGAATAAGACCGACGTAAGTGTGCTAAGTGTAAAACCTACACATGTATTTTTGAATCGTGTACCACTATTTGTCCACTTGCATGGGTAAGTTAAAAGTTGGAGGCCACGATTTCTGTAAGGGGCCCGTAGTGGATGGTGTCGATGTTTTATGTATACTAAAAGCTCGCTTTCTACAGATCTGCACGAAGCCAACGCTAGCCTCAAGGGTGAGGCTTCTGTACCCTTCCCCTCCTTAGAGGCGCGTCTTAACAGACATTCAGAAGCCACGTTCAGAATGCCATTCACTTTACTTTTTAAAACCATAATCAGCAGTAAATGGCTATGTGTAAAATATTCTAAATATAAATAAAACTCACCAGAGCTGCTGAAACAACCAGGACATCGGCACACAGCATCAGCGCCAGGCACACGATGACGAGTTTCATCTTGGCCTTGATTCTAGAGAATCGGTCGTCAAAATCTCACGCAACTTTTCCCTTTAAAATTTGCGGGTGGTTTGCCTGTCAGCCGGTGTTTTAACAGAGGTAAGCTGTCACAGTAAGTTGTTGAGTGGTACGGATCATGAGCACCTTCGGCCAGCCTGACGCGTTTTATAATGTTCACGGATTGAAGCGGTCGGAGAAAGGTGATTGGGCGTGAGAAGGGCACGCGCAGTGTGCTGCGTGGAGAGGCGGTCAGCCCTCATGCATGCGTACATGCATGAGGCAACGCCATCAAAGTGACGTCACATTACAAAGTGACGGCATCTCACGAGACAAATATAGGCTTCTCAGCTTGAAAGGACGTGAAGTTACCGAAAACTGAAGCCGCTTACACCAAATGGAGTCCTTGGACTGTATTTCTTCATCAGCGGCTTATGATTGGGATGTACCCATTCCGGCTGCAGAAAGAACATGGGTTTTCGTTTAAATCTCCTGCATGACGCTACTGAAAATTGGAACAGCACACAACCTAACCCATTTCATCTTTTAAACACGTGTGTTTTATGTCAAAGGCACCGTTGAACTCTTCTTCAATCGATAAACCAAATCATTTGCGTGCTTTGAGCAAGCATTTTATGTCCTTTTGATTTGACTTGCTGGTGCTGACAATAACCTTTCCATACGCGTAAGAGTAAGCCTGTTTGTCCCTTGGTGTGTCTACAGTTGTTCTCCCGGGCCGGTAGGCAGTAGCTACGGAAAACCCATAGTCCAGTTAGCTGATTTCCCGTTTAATACCTACCTCCCAATTACAGTCTCAAGACTCTCAGTGCCTGACTTTTTACAGGTATACTGCATCGCAACTCCCGCACCTCGGCTTGTGAACTCCGAGTAAAGTCCAGAGTGAAGTCCGCTGATCTGCAGTAATTACAAACACTGGTCATTCGTCTAGTTCGCTATACTCCGAGGAGTCTGCGGGAGGTCAACCAGATACAATAATATTGAGTATACCCCTTTTTTTCTAGGATTTCCTTAGATGGTTTCTTCCGATGTGACCGACCTATAATCCCCACCCGTCGGTAGGTGACCATCCGCGTGAACCAAGAGGCGTCACGACGAATTGCAGGCGCACCGTCGAGACTTTCCAGGTGTTTTAAGTTAAAACACCAGCGGCTGTGTTGTGGTAGGGCATATGTAAACCATAGTCAGTGCATCAGCTAGCCTGGCTTCCTTCCTCCATGGTTGGACATACTACTTCTGAAGTGGTTAACAATTCTTACTCGGCGTGATAATAATGTACAGTGTAGGCCTACTCCGACGTGCACGATAGCAACAGGTCCAGTCAGTACTAGTGGCTTAGCTATTATATTATACCCTTTGGTATTTTCAAATAGTGAGGTTTCTGTTCTCAGTGATGGCTCATCACAATGATTAAACAGATAAAACCTAAACCTAAGTTTTTCTAGCTGTCGAAACGGGAGAATGTTGTCGGTATCGGCCAACTTAGCACCAGCCGTAATTAGAGACAGTACCTCTGTGGCAAACAGGAGTAGTTCTGTACATGTACATGGAATTAAGCGACGCCCTCACAGCGGATTGTGCATTTGACAATTTAAATCATTGGATGAATGGCGCACTAACTGCACACCATAGTTTCTACGAGCGAACTCTTCTCATTCTTTATATCCTCCTCTTCACAGTTCATCTCATTCCCCAAGAGTTTTACTCATGGACCCCGTTTTGCACGGTTCACCGGACCCCTCTGCACTTCACACAAGTCCCCATTCCACTTGCAGTGCGGGTAATTCCCTTCCAAGAACACGGAAATTCTTGAAAGCGTTGCTTAAACCCACGTCACGCAGAGATCTGTTCAATAAACTCACAGTTTGGGCAACCACTCCGCGGGAAGACTCTTTGGTTTGCCTGTATCAAGTCTCAGCAGCCCCCTGGGGCAAGGCGTGCTTGACGGTTATTTAGATTCATTAATAAATAACTTTCAGTTGCGTTGTGATTTTCCCGGTGGGACTGTGGTTTACTGCGCTGGGATTTTCTGGATAAAATATTGATCGACCTTCTTGTGGTCTCTTCTGCTGTTATTTCATTTTATCATCTACCTTTAAAGCGCCTGCGTGCACTTCAGCCTTCATTCAGGCTTTCTGTACCCGCCGTAACAATGCGGGGATTGGCGTTTACTAAAAACAGTGTCATTTTGTGATTTTTGCAACGGGTTGTAGATTGGAGGGGTGCGTTGAAATGGTCAACACTAAAGGATTAGCAGGTGGATTCCACCTTGAAATGGTCAATATAGACTGTGTACAGTCCAAATTCGTCGGCTGCCGTTAAATTGTCTATTATTATACACTGAAAATAGAAACAACAAACTGATGTTTTAAAGTGATTTTACCAGATCCCTTCTCATGCTGTTTGTTGTACAATTTTTTTTACTTGTGAGCACAAGTGGAATTTTGCTGTATCATGTTCAGTCCGAAAGTAGGTCACCACCAGACGATGACTGAACGTACCGGCCCGGAAAACAGGTCCGGAGCAGGGATGAGTAACTTCACCGGACACCTACTACGATTCCCTGTGCGCCTCCATCGAAACCAAATAAATCTACCGGGCAGACATTAAGGCTTTGTTCGACACAGTCTGGTAGGACAAACACGTCAAAAACTAGACAGACAAACTTCGACGGTTAAATTTGCTTGTCACCGTCGTATGATCTGGGCTAGGCTATTCTGCTAGTATGGAGAAGAAATCAAACCAGTCAGCGTTTTATGAGAATGAATATGACAGTTTCGGGTTATTATGTAAAGTTACAACGTTGTAAATGAAAGCCGGCATATCGACCCACATGGTACAAAAGCTAAGGCTCCTTGCAAACGAGGACATCATGCAACATAACTCAGTACGCGTTGTTGGGTTTGTACAGTTGATGTGAAAGACGGAATCTGTGTGACGTAATGCGAAGTTCAAGTTCATTGGCCGATCTGTGGGCATCGGGGGTCAGTGTCCCAGGTCTCCCAAAGGGCCAAGCCAAAATTTCGGATGGTGTGTATATCTTCAGACACGACCTTCAGATTTTTTTTATAACTTTGTCTTACGTCTGTTTTTAAAGACAGTTGTGCATGTGGGGTCTTCCAAATTTGGGTTTCACCTCCCGCCCAAAGTTAATAGTGCCCCCGCGGGCTGTGCGCTCAAAGATTTGGTGCAATGGGTGCTGCAATATCGTGACGTCTCGCTACGTAGACCAGCGCCCTCTGTCGTACTGTAGGCAGAGCATTGGCCCATGGAGCATTCAAGAAACACTATTTTACATTCTTTTACGTTGTTTAATGTGTCACTTAGGAGTTGAATGCTTCTCAGTAGTGTTTACGGAGATGCCTTTCGCGTGTAGATTTCTGGATGCATCACTTTCATTTCTTTGTAGGCCCTCAATTATGCAATGGTCAAATTCGATTGAAGTCCAGGAAAACCACATTCGTAACACTTATGTAACACTCAAAAATGGAGGAAATTAAAGACGACGTAGGGACCTACAATACAAAGTAAAAGACGCTGCAAAAGTTCAAGTATTTTGACAAAACTGCAGTGCCCCCCGCCCTAACTGAGGCTCGTTATGTGAGGCGGAAAAGTGCAGTACGCCCACTGTCGACTCGGAGCTGTTTATCGCCCACCGTTGCCATCAAATACAAGCAATCAAAATCGATTATTCAGGTGGTCAAATGTTGCCCAAACACAGTCCATGCCAAGTTGAAAGATCTGAACTTTGTTTTTCCTTCCATCAGGGAGAAAACAAGACAGCCTTAAGCGCTAGATAAATATCCAGCGATGCTATCTTGTGTTATCTAGGCCCTATACAGATTTGTAAACCGAAGTAGCCTGGAAGTGTCCTTTCTAAAGAAACCGAACTTGAAGGAAGAAACACGACAGAACCTGGGCCTATTTCCTGAAAAAAAATATATCACTCCAGAAAAACATTTCCACTTAAAACTTGAAAATCAAAACAGACATGGGAAGCGCGGAAACGCACAAAGTGCAATCTTCCAAGTTATGGGCCTGATGTTGCATTCATCGGAGATTACACATCTTTTTTTTTTCGACGACAACGCCTCATTTTACGAAGTTTACATGCTCTCAACATTCTGCTTTTGCTCTTTCCATGGAATTAAGTTTTTACATGCTCTCAACATTCTGCTTTTGCTCTTTCCGTGGAATTAAGTTTCGAGGATAAAACTGCAAAAGTCTAATTAACCATGAACAGCAGAGGGGGAAACAAGTGGTTCTTCTGTAGCAAAGGGTGCTGACAGTTCTCCAGCCAAGCTCATTAGCATTATAAGTCCCCCCCCGTTTCCTTTGAAAAAGGATATTTAGCTTCCCAAATGGCTCGACTGTGTACATCCTTGCCAGGATCAACTCCCTAGTTCTTTGGGCTTCCGTCTGAGGGCAGATCGGATAAAAAAAATACTGTTGAAAAATCCCAAGGACCTGAGAAAGGGGCTTCATTAGGAAGAATGGCTGCGTGCAACTCGGAACTTGATCACTTTTCGGCGGCGGATTTTGTTTTGTGTGAATAATTTAAAAAGTAATTAGTTAACCCCTAAAAATTGAAAAGAAATTGGAAAATTAATTAAAAAAACAATAATTTAATTTTTGTTTGAGAAACCCCAAGGATATTTACTTGCATGCTATTGAGCCCTAAACAATGCTTATTGTACAGGCCTACTGTTTTCAATAGGGCTTGAGTGGACTGACCCGAAACCAAAACACACAAAAACACATAAACATAACTTGCGTGGTCCCCAGTCGCACTGCCACACGTTCTGATGGGAACGTGGAGCCCCAGACTAGTCTGTAGTGAGTCGACGCAATACATGTTCGGGAAATCCCAATACGACGCAATTTTAGCGTCGATCTGCGCAGTTCCGCGTTTGAAAACGAGGCTGTATGTGTCGGCTTCAATTCTGAATACGATCAGACGATGGAAAGTAAGGAGTTAAGACACAAAATACATAAAGGTATATTAAATTAAGACTTTTCAGGCTGCAAATTTTTGAGGAAGAGTCTTTCAGGATGACTCGACACGTAAAATCAAAAGAAAACATAACGACAATTGACCGCGAACTAACGTACCTGCGACGGTCGTGTATCTTGTGCAGTGGGCGTGGTTTAAACTGAAGTGGCGTCACACTTACGAACCGGATATCCATGTACATGTACATGTACCATAGAGCTACAACCCATGTACTGTGTGGACTCCGCCGCGGGCCGGCCGGGCGAGGCGACGAAGCTCAACACAGAGAGCCTCGGTTTCGATGCAGATATGCGCAGACGGCGCTAACGTGAAATGTCTCTATTGCGATTGAAATGGTTAGTATTAAATGGAGCCCTCCTGGCCTTTACCGTCAAATGTTTTGCTCACCTTTTTATGAAATTTTCAATTCAAGAACAGTCTCAGCTTAAGATATATATGGATAGAGTGTTTTTGTTGAGAACAGTGTGAAAAGAGAACGCCACTCGGTCGATCGAGATTCTGCTGTAAAGTGTTCATGTTATTTGCCTAGGCCTGCACGTACATGTACATCATGTACATGTACACTCAGGAGGGAGTAGGCCTAGCTAGGCGTACAATAAATTTGCGGAAGAGTAGCCCAGGTTGGACATGTTGGCCACTAGTTTTCATTTCATTTATACCGTAACGACTAACCTCCGTAACGTTGTACGGTCAGGGAGTCCACCCGGGATAGCATAAGACTAGGAGTAAAGATTGTGCTGAGCAGAGAAACACATAGTACATACTTGCGCATATGACACAAAATCAGGAAGGTTTAGTTTCAAGTTCTATCTGACAACATTATGGAGTTCTCTCAAGATATTTGGAAAGACTTTGATATACAGACGACACTTGATGTCAGTGTGCACACACCCATGAGACATGTCTGAAAAACCTATGCTTTCTGAGTACATGTAAATACTTTAGAATTTTTGTGACTAAATGTACTTTTTTGAGACGTGTTGTCACTTTGTGACAGCTGTTGTAACATTTCAAGGGAAAATCGGTGTTAATAACTACTGGACATATATATATATGGAACTCTTTCCAGGAAGTCTTGTAATAGCAGCCAGGTTTTGATGAAATGGGCCTACAGTATTATAACTTCGATACAATGTACACTGTAGGTTGGAAGCGATCAGCCAATCTGCATGATCGACCGAACAGTCTGCATAATTGGTCAATTCTGCATGAAATCCGCAATTTTACTTTCCTTTTACAAACTATCTTTCACAGCTGTGAATTAAAAAGAACAAGCTGATGGCAGACTTATTGACAAATCATGCAGTAAGATTGACCGACATGTTTGAATGCAGTACAAATGTCATGAGAACATGTACATAAATTGGTATCAGAAGTCCCAAATTTGTCACTGTTGTTTATTTGTATATCTGCTGTTTCCTTATAAAGCACAAGCAAGGCCCATTTTGTTGCACAGCAAATAAAGTACAGGTTTACTGCTTGAAGTTGTCGTAAGACATGCACAATAAGGGTGGGCCATTTTCACGTTTAAACAATCCGTTCACAGAGTTTTCCCAAATGCTTAAACGGAACCGCCCATTTTAGAGGTTTGACATTCTGAGTGCCGCAATCTGGTGTTCATTTTTATTGCAAACGATGTAAAATGTAATCTAATGTTTGGAACACTTTCTCTTTCGGCTTCCATGTACTTTTGGAGAAAGAAGTGGATTCTAAAACAATAAACATTGCTTGTTTTAAATGCCCCAACATCAATCTACATTTTACATTGGTTGGACCATGTGCATTGTTACCGTATAATTATGCATGTATGAAAACACTAAGTTAGGCAGTGGCAGCCTCTGTAACGTGTTGGCCAAACTTTTAAACTGTATGGGAAAGGTTTCTAAATGTTTTCAAATTAAACGCAAATTCTCACCCTTATTACACACATGTAGATAGGCCAGTTTCTGTGATCAAACCTTGTGTGTGTTAAAAATGCAGGCATCCCCTAATATGCTGCTCTGTTCGCTGGCCATTGTTCTGTTGGGCATGGCTACTACGTTGGTCTCAAGGAGCGAGGGACAAGAAGAAGCCCCTGAATTGGATCCTGTTGGGGAAGAGTTTCCTAGTCAAGGCCACCTTGACCACACAGATATGCTGAACTTTGACCCCGTCAGCAGGACGATGCGGGGTAGTGGTGGGATAAATGTAAGTGAAAGCAAAACACACTGGTTGTGTGTACGTGTACCATTGGTGAGTCAGGCATTAAACTTCATCAGCTTGTAAGCATGAGATTGAACGAGAAAGAATTTATTCTCATTGGCCATTTGGAGAGCATTAAGGAGAAATGAAAGACACAATCTACCCCATGCATCGGTTGTGTAACTTTGTAAACAAGCTCAAATTAAAGCAGTCAAAAACTGTGGATTTTACTGTTAAGGGAGCATCTCAAAAGTTGGAAAAGTTTGCGTTCAATTGCACTGCTCCGCTGGAACAAAAGCATTTCATTAGAAGATTCACATGTCGGCAGGAACAGTCTGCGTTTTGCAGATGCATGTAGACCATTATGAGGCAGTTGGAATGCTGCGTTCCCAATGGAATGGCTGGATCATTCCAGAATGAAAACACGGTGTTCTAAATGGACCATTCTCACTCGTGAGATGCTCCTGAACCACTTAATA
>NW_019091400.1:933114-951217 GCF_001949145.1 Acanthaster planci
AAGGGAAGTAACCTAGCCAGAAGTAGTAATCTGTAGCGCTAGGTCCTTCAGGCTCAGACTATTACTTAGTATTTTGTAGTATTGTGTAGTGTAAGCCAAACAGTATGCTTGGCGGTTAGGGTTAAGGACAGTTTGGTAAAAAGTTGGTCAAATGAACTTAATGAACCGAAGTCAGATTTACTCACATGCACTCCAGTCATTGGTGATTAGATATAGTTCAATGAACTACATTGTATTTAGGAATCGTTGTGTGAAGTTTGCTTCAATACGTTGCGCCACATTGGAGTGCAAAAATAAAAAACTTATGTCCTTCAGAAGGGAATGCACAGAAACCATGCTGAAGTCCTGTATGAGATAACAAAAGACAGCATTGTGAATTGACACATGTATACTTCACAGAAATTGCGCGGTCATACCCATTTTCCTTAATATGAAAACTCTCGTCAGTCAGATACCTCTGTCAGTGCGTTTCTCTCATCTCGTCCCGTTCGCAGAAGGTCAAAAGCTGTAAGAAGGAACTACAAACCTGTCATGACAATTTAGCAGACTGTAAAGTGGTCTACGACAAACCCGTCAATTCAGAGGACTCCATGGAATCCCCCTGTAAGCTGGAGCAGATGTTCTTCCGCCGGTTTGCCAAACATTTCATCAACCTGCTGATTTCCGAGGTCAGTTTCTCATATTTCCCCGGGTTGCCATCCTTGGACTGACACCCCCCCCCCCAAATCAGCACATCTTTGTGTGCACGTGGCATGCATATTGATCGTAATTGGAAGTCAAAGTGAATTCAAAGCTGTGACACTGCATTTTGTCACAAATTGCCACAAACAGTGCTTTGACTAACCGATAGAATGGCAAATAATTGGTAACTAATGGTGGGAACAGTGGCCCACATGTAGGTGTGTGCGTGCCAACAGCAAAGACTATTTCTAATGGTCGTGGTAGCAAGGATTGCTTGTGTGTAAAGCAGTCACCTCTCTTCACGGCGGTCCTGGGTTTGATTCCCAGCCTGGGCCATATGTGAATAGAGTTGTTCAATAGTTCTCCGCTGCGCCACAAGAATTTTTCTGAGGGTTCCCTGTTTTGCCTCCCTCCACAAAAATCAACACTAAAGATGCCTAGCTGTGGTCCGTGGGTAGGTATGCGTCATTCGGCAGCTGCCTAAGGTGGCCTTAGGGGCCTAGAGCTGGACCAAGAGAGGGCGCTGTTTTCTTAGCAACGCAGGCTCCTGTGGTCTAAACTGAACTTTGCTGGTTTTCGACTAGGAAATGCACGCATTGAAGTCGCATCGCTATCAACAAATTGAACACTCCCAACCAATGCGGCTCTTTTAAACCGTATAGGGAGTGCTTCTGCTTCAGGCGGATAGGCCTTCAATTCAACCATACATGTTGTAGTTGAATTTTTCTATTGCACAGCTCATTCAAGCAAAATTGCATGAAATTTGCACTATATAAATAAATAAATTACATGTAATTATTAATGGGATGAGAATGAGTTCCAACTGGGGACACACAGGGTTCCATAAAGGAGCATTCCAATTGGAACAGGAGCTTTCTGACTTTCCAGACATTCCCCATTGGACTTTCTTCCCATTTTTATCTTTTCAGGCTGATGTTGGTGAGGATTCCCCGCTGGTGGCTGAGGTCCGAGTAGAGCTGAGCAGCTACCGCTGGAACAAGCTGCGTCAGTTTGTCCAGCAGAAAGGGAAGGTCAAACTGGTGGACGCCCACGACTTCATGGTGGATATGCTTATGAGCGTCCGCCATGACAACGTCACGGAAAAACCCGGCCTGCTGGAAAGAATGACAGAAATGGACCCAAGGGACATCACATTTGTAAGATTATTATAACAGAAAACGCAGATATCCCCCTCCACCCCCAGGCAAAAAAGGGTCTCGTATCTCATGGGGACCTACTTTGGAATGACAGTTTGCATGTTGATCTCAGGGATGGCATTCCCTCAAATTGTCCTCATGCTCATGTTTCAAGGATTGTAATTTAGAGAGCTAGTCAGAGTAACCAGATAGTCCATCCTGTGTTTCTCAAATATTCGACTGCCATAGCTCGATATTGTGGGAAAACTTGCATATGGAAAATACAGTCAATAGCACCGGTGTTGCTTAAAGTCTGGTGCCCTAAATCACAGTATGAAGTGACTGCATAGAAGTACCACCCTCACTGGCAAAGACAAAGAGAGGCTGGTGGCGACTATTTTCAACAGGAACCTAGAGTGCATGTAAAGACTAAGTACATGTGCGCACCTGCCAACCGAAATTGGCCACATGTATTTGGTGCGGCCGGCACCAGTCAGCGCACATATGCACACTCGCCCACCCTTACATATGTATACTTGTGGGGTGTTTCCTTTGTACTCGTGTTCAAAACTTTCACACAACACGGAAAAAATTCCAAATCACTGCCATTTCAACCAAATTCAGTTTCCTGGGTTGAAATTTTGACCGTATGTCCCTTATATAAAACACTTCAATTTGCGACGGATGAATGGCACATGAAAATTCCTCCCTTTTGAGTAAATTTGAAATGTCTATTTCGTGAAATTCTTGTGGGGTACCACTTAAGTACCCCACAAGGATCCAAACTGGCCTTGTGGGGTACTTTCCATTGTTCCGGTACCCCACAAGGCGCTATGTACAAGCGCATGTACTTGTACTTGTTCAGTGGTTGTGGGGCACTCTTCATCACATATACACTGATTTTGTTTGCACTGAAAATGTTGTGGGGACAGACAGTACTCCCCACAATTTGGTCCCAACTTCCCTACTGATGGAAAACCTCCCCATAACACAGTAAGGGCCTACCCAGTGTGTCCCCTCCATAGGGATGTCATTTCAATGTGAAAACATGCCGTGATGATATTATCTTGTTCTTGCAAGCAATGGACAGTGTCCATAGCAAGGGATATACTTTATTCAACGATCATATTGGCTCATCAAATGTTGATATTGTTTTTCTTTTCAAAGTATGCACTACTGTTAATCCTCGGTGTGGTGGTAATCATATATGAGTCCAATACGCAGGCTTCCTGGTGGAAGCAGCTCTGTGCAGTCATGATGGTCATGTTCTTCATCAGCGTGTGCTGGAACTGGGTCTACCTCTACAAGGTAAGGCCCTAGCCGACCTTGAGATTTTGGTGAGGGAGTAGCCTTTGCACCTTTGTCTTCTATCAAGCTTGCGCTTCTAGTCACAGCAAAGAGCTGGGGCCATGACACTTAACTGTAGTTCAAGGTGAGATGTTTGTACTGAGGCACCTGCGGCAAGTTCAAGCAACAAGTTATCCATAGTTTGGTAAATGCCCCTCAATTGACTCACACTGAGTGACGATGGGATTTTGCAAAAAATGGTTGAGATAAGATCCATTGAGTGGGACTGTATCATACTCGCGCTTTGGAAAGGAGCAGTTGACCGAGGGTCGAACTACGAGTACAAGTTACACTTGATCTTGCTCTAGCGTGCATACACAAGTAATGCCAGGTTAAACCTCCCTCTAGTTGACTATTGATCCTTGATTGATTTTTAGCTGTAGGTTTAAATCTTGAATGCAGTCCAAATATGTTTGGGACACTATCCAGCAAGCCAGTGTTTAAGTTCGTTATTCCAAGTGACATCCTTTTCCCCCTTTAATACAGAAAGAGTTGGCAGTTAGGATATCCACAATGCACAAGGGACAAGACATGCCACCTGAGTGTATGCCAGACAAGATGACCTGGTTGGACTCCATTAAGGAGGCCTTGCGGAAGCAGCTGACCTTTAAGAAAGACCCTTGCGATGTTTACCACGAGAATGTGCTGGTGGATCCCATTTACGAGGTGCCACCAACACGGGTAGGTATAACGTGCCACACAGGGAAATTGGATACGGGAAGGGGATATGTCGGTAAAGTGCATGGGGCTACAAATGCAAGAGATGAGTAGGGTCTACGGACAAAATTTAACTGGCCGTATTTGAGAATCAACTGCACATAGGCCAGTTTATAGTCGGTCTTGCCACTGAAACTTAACCTTTGATCATCTCTCGTGTGGTCCAGAATTGCATCTAAAGCACTAGCTTCTGGCACTATCCGGTTTGTAAGTGACTTCATCACAAAGGTGGATGCGCCACGATTTGCAGGCTCTCATTGGACAATCGCTGAAGTTGCGCGTTAACTTCCGGTTCCCTGTAAACAGCGATCAATGCATGTAACTCTATGTGCCGTGCACATGTGCAGTGGGCGTGGTTTAAACTGAAGTGACGTCATACAAACCGGATTGATTGAAATTTGACATGGTTACTGACCTAACATTTCATGATTTGGGCAGTGGCCTGCCTATGCACTACCCTAATAGTCTCCAGCATCCAGTGACCATCAGCATCTGGTGTTCTCCATAGGGCGATCAACCGTAAACCAGCAAGAAATGCAGTTTTGAACTTCTTATCAACAGGCAATTGTACACACCCTTTCAACTATGTTCATGGAGCCGCTGAAGACCTTAGGCAAGCAGGTGTCCAGCTTCCACCGCGAGCTCCTTCAGGATCTGCCCTACGCCGCCTGGCTGCCCGCCTTGCTGACTGTCTACTTATCCCTGGCTGTTGTGTGCGTACTGATGTGCTACTGCCCTCAGCTGGCCCACAGGAGAGACAGAGGGGCTTGGGAGAGAGTTCGCGAGTTGGAAGCTCAGCTGAGAGAGAGAGATGCTGTCAATCACAGACAGGGTAGGCTCGAAGAATTTGAGGTAGGTGTGTCAACAGTTGGGGTCTCCTCAGAATACGTTCTAGTAGTGGTGGGATTTTCGATTATCTAGTTTTAATTCTGCTATCCGATTCCGAATTTCAAAACCGGTTATCCAAAACCAAACAAAAAACGAACAACTAACCTTTATCGCAACAATTGTTGCCTTTGATTGATACTGGAAAAAGAGGTATCCACTCAATAGTGAGAACAAAACCTTAACAGATAAGCTGCTTGTAAGCGCAAACATGCTGCTATATCATCACACAACAATCCAATTCAGCCAGTGGGCGCCTTTGATCTGTTGTGCGTATTTATTGACTTGTCACTACGATTGGGATACCTCACGAGGGCCGAATCCTCCGTCCCATGTGTTCCAAGTTCTGAATTATCGAATGTCGCAACTACAATTATGGGACTTTTAGAAAACGCTGTAAACAGACCAGCCCAAACGATAACAACGGACGAACCACAGTGTGACGCCCATCATGTGCAAAATCGATGCATGTGGAGAGCTCTTGCGCAGTTGGATGTTATCGAGAAATTAGGGGGTACAAGCACAAAGCATAGAGAATATGAAAAACGACTGGAAGAAAGACTAGGGGTGTTGCAATTGAGTAATTAGAACTACCCCTCTAGGCAATTGCTACACGCTGTGTATGGCTAGCACCTTGCAATATTGTGGTTTGGTGAAAGTTACATATGTGAAGTCTGCTTAAAATTGTGCCACAGCCAGGAAATAAACATTTGTGAAAAATTCGTAGGAATATGCATATTTTGAGACAAGACATATTACTCGTTGGGCCGGGCTATGAGCATGATGAGTATGATGTGTGAGCCCACTTTTCGTGCAGGTACAAAATTTGTTTTGTGTATGAAAGTGTTCAGTCTTACGTTATAAGAACTTTTTGCATGTGAATTTTTTTTTTTTAAATCGTGCCAATCCTTGTCATAATAAGCACAAATCCAGTGGAATTAAGTGAATTAAGAAATTCACTAGGTCATCTGTGTGTCCTTAATAAATTGTCAGTCGTCATTAAGGACGACTTATTAACCACTTCCTGTTAGGGAGCCCGGTTTTGGGCATGGTGTGTTTACACCCAGAGCCGGGGTGCCCGGTTTCGGACAAAAGAGCTGGTCTGTGTAACAAAAGACTGTTCTCAGAACAAAGGACCTGCTGCTGGGAAATGCCGTCTTTTTTGACTTCAATTTTTCAAAGGTAATTCAGCACTGTTTTGAAACAGTATACCACTGTTTTGGGCATAGCGCACCCGCGAATTAGCACCCCGGACAAAAGTGCTCCAAGGCCCCATTGATGAGCAGCACAGCACCGCTACTGGCATTCACCCGTAACAAAGGAAATTATGCAACACCTCACAATTCTGGGCTCTCTTTTACAGGGCTGCTGCTAGGCCTGGGCTGAATACTCGGGTGTCAGTGAAGGTTGTAGAGTAGCCACCAGACAGTCGTTCATGTGGGTGTAAACAACCTGTAAATGAACACATGAATTTTTGATGAATTTTGGAAACGGAAAATCTTGAAAAGGTCCCGCCATCACATCCCGCTCAAGAGAAATCCACCCAGCAGGTAGTGGTTAAAATTCATGAGATTGGAATTGCAAAAATGGCTGGGCCTAAGGCATTCATTTCATGGATGGTGCTATATAGTACAAAAGAACCAATTATTTTTCCACATGTACTGGGCCCCATTATTTCACATGAATCTGGTCATGAATGTTTGTCCAAAAAGTCACATTTACCTGAGATTTCTGTCAATGTTACATTGAGTTAAGTGTACGAGGATTGTTGTAAATTTTATAAAATATAATGTTCGCCAAACTATGAATGATGATTTCAATGATAAGAAAAACGTTATTTTAGTGACAATTACATGTACATTTTGACACATCTGATCTATGTAAACTAAAAAGACACTGATTTAGTTTTTGTAGAGTGCAAATAATATTTACCTACCAAGTCTACAATTGTAGAACCCGCTCTGGCTGCCGCTAAATGGAAAAACTTCATAATCGTCATGCCATGTGAGTTGTTAATGCTTTGAAAAGGTCAACTAAAACCGGATAACTGGATAATCACTTTTTCAAAATTTGGTTAACCCAATTTTGAAAATATCTGATACCTCCCACTGGTAACAACTTGCTCCTAAGTATTCTGAGGAGACCCCAATACCTTAATGGCAGTGCACTTACAGTATGCTGTACACATTCTTAAACATGAGGCGTGCATAGATTTTGTTGCAAGTCACCCTAGAAGCCAAAGGGGCATTGAATGTACATGTATGTGCATGTTATGCTTGTACCTTTACAAGAAGTGGGTAAATGTAACTAGTTGAATTAATCACACAGTTTATACAGAGCTTCAAAGAGATGCCTGGTACTGTGGTCTGGAAACAAGTCAAAGATCAACAGAAAGAATACCAGGAAAACTGAAAGGAACAATTTTTAAGGCCTTTTTCATCAACTTGTAACAGTTTAAATAATGACATTGTTATACACTACTCAAAAGAATGAAAGGGACAAGAGAACAGTATGTTTTGTCATGGTTTATATGGGCTACCGTTAGAACAAAAGGCAGTAAAGTTATGTGACAACACCTGAATGATTTTCACACAACTTTAATGCCTCTTGTTCTAACGGTAGCCCATATAGACCACAACAAAAACATACTGTTCTCTTGTTCCTTTAATTCTTTTGAGTAGTGTATGTTTTATACTGGCACTAAAGCAGTAATTCATGAGATAACTACTTCAGGTTAAAATATTTGCCGATGTGATGCTGTGCAAGAATGAACATTATGCATGTCACCCGTTAATTATCTGGATTTGCTGCAGCCTCGGAGGGAAGACCAAGTCGCACCGCCACCCCCAATGCCAGCTTTGAACCTCATCATCAACAACAGACCAGCGGAAGACATCCTGGCCGGTCAGCCACAGCACCAAATGCATCCGGAGGAGCCTCTGGCTGTAGAAAGACCGCCTGCCAGGCCGAGGCGGAGGCCACATGTCAGCAGTGAATCGGATGCTGTCCAGGACCATCCACAGCGACAGCCTCTTAACTTGGGCTCGCGCAGCGCAGACAGTGCACCCTATCAAGGTGATGTGTCTGGGGATGATGACTCCTCAGATGAGGCAGATGGTCGCCAGGGGCAGCGTCCCAGAGCCCCTGATGAGAAATACGGGACCAGGAGGACAGAAATTCAGGGACAGCCTGTAGAATGCCCCAACTCGGAGCTGGATTCTATGGAAGAGCGCTCAACTGTTAAGCCGAAACCGAAAGTGCAAGGTCTGTCAGGAACAAAACCGAGGCAGAAAGTCAGGGTGGACAAGATGGCATCGAAGGGCGACAGCCACCCAGACGGTGGAAGATTGGGAAAGAAAGGCACTGCAGGAGGAGCAGGGCCGAAGGCAAAAAACAGGATGGAGAAGCCCAAGCCGGGAGAAGTGCCAGCTGAGAACATGTCGGCTTCAGTCACTCCTGCCTCGTCCACGGACTCAGAGCCATTCTCGGCCTCAGTCCCTGGTCTGGACAGCCCATCAAGTGTGTCGGTCATCGAGGGAGACTCCACCCCTGCCTCTGGGGGCAGTGTGGATGGCGATTCGCACCTCCGGAGTCTAGGGACATCCTTGAGCGGGAGTATTGACATCATCGAGCCCCTGGGTGCTACAGGTGGAGCAGAGGGGGAAAAGAACGAGGAGGGGAACGATTCGGACGAGTTCGAGGTCCTCTCCAGGGAGCAGTGCCAAGATGAACCCATGAAGTGATTTGCTGCAACTTTTAGAAAATCTGTTGGCATCAGACATGCCAGTCCTTTGCTCAAGTATTCCAAATCATACATTTGACATAGTCCACCTTGGATTTCCTCTACATTCACCACGCCCAAGGGAGGCCCAGCAGCTGCCATTGGGGGTCACACACTGAAGGTGAACTCATGTGGAAATTCCTGTTTATAAATTTAAGAAAACCTTAAGAAAGCCACAATTTACTTCTGGTGTCAATCAGGGTGTTTTCTCTTACCACATCCTCCCAAACCTCTAAAAATGTGTTCGAACCCTATCTTGCATGGGACCCAAGCAAATTTGTCCATTGTCTTCATCATGCTTTTTGTAGACTTCTTTAAAGGAGAGCTTTTTTTTTTTTTTACAACCCCAAGAGGGCCCTTGTTCTCAGAAACAGTATAGTAACTAAAGCAAAGGCATTGTATTCTCTTGCAGTTTATATCAGGACCATGAGCGGCACCAGGATTTATTTTTTTTTAGGGGGGGTGATCGAAGCACTTATTTTGGAAATGATAAGTCGTAACAGTGGGAAGGAGGCCAGTTAATGCTGCAGATAGGTGATTTTTATCCCCTTTCATCGTTTTCCCTAATTTTTGTTAAGTTTTGTGTCTTTTTCCTCCTTGTTAATATTTCAATTTTTAACCGGGGGGGGGAAGGGAACAAGTTCCTTTCTGGCTCCCCTCCCCGGCGACATTCATGGCCTGGACCTGTACTTTTGAAGAAAAAAAAAAAAACTCTTGAATACAGAAGAACAACTCATATTTTACATATAGTTGTGAAAGAAAGGGACATATGAAATATATTTATGTATGAAATCTTCTTCCTGGGGCAATTTGGTCTAACAGAACTTGACAGAGAAAGTAGAAAAATGTATTATACGTAGAAAAGTTTATTTATTAGTAAGCAAAATTTCTTAATGAAAAAAGTGAATGGATCTAAGAATTTCCTATTTTAACTTGCTGATTATGGTGTGTTCCTTGCACGACGTAGAAATTTTGAAGCTTTATGATGTCAATTTTAATTATACTTGCAGCGGTACATATAAGTTATTTTTTTTATCGTACTGCAAATAGCTGGAACACATAGAATAATTGGTAGAATTGCTTAAGCTTACTGTTCACTTTTAAAAACTGCTGAGCATTAAACCTGACCTTTCCAAAACCTGCGGATTGTGAAGGATCTTGCAAGATTTTGTTCGCTACTGTTACTTTCTTATGGGGTTTCATGCTCCTTATGTGTTGAAGTGAAGAGCGCTTACGTGGGCTCCTCCTTTGCGGTGGCAGAACTTAAGAGTGAAAGTCTTTAAAAGGGTCAGGAGCAGAAACCAGATAATTAGCGATGTAACAAGCTTAATGAGTGATATGGATCCATTCATGATTTCAGTAACTAATGCGGCAGTAATCAATCTGGCAAGGTAGATACTGTAGTATTCTCGGCAGCTGTGTATACGCACTTGCTGTCAAGGGAAACTGATGTCGACATAAGTGTTCGGGGCATCTTGATTTTCAGTTTCCTGACACAAGGGCAAGTACGAAACCCAGACTAACATTAAGGCACTTTTAATACTGACTTAAATGCTTTCATACTTTAAGCTTTAAACAATAAGGTATGAACCGCAGGTTGGAAATCTCGGCAGGCAAGTTTCTGTCATCGCGACACCTGAATGTTATCTGTCTGGTAACTGATCAGACTGGTTCCCGTCTTACAGATGGCCTCTGAATGCAGGGACCCTGTAGTGGATAATGAATCTGGCAGAGTCCTGTTGGGTTTACATTATGTAAATGAAGAAATGATGCCTGCTCAATGCACAAATCAAGCAGGAGCTGAAAGTATATTTTGCTTTTGTTCTTTGTTACCGAAAATAACTTTACCATACCACTGATTTGAAAAAAATTGCCTTAAAATGATTTATCAATGATAATCATTGAAAAATAAATTACCACACTGTGATCAGCAGCCTTAGCAAGGATAGATACTTGTGTTTTATTCACCTCAGAACTAAAATATATTTCATGTTAAAGCATTGCTGTTGGCCTAACAATAATTTCAATATCGGCATCCAAATTGACAGGGCTAATTGCACATGTTAAACCGAAGCTAGCAACCAGTCCCTGTATAATAGGGATGGGGACCGGTCCCATAACTGATTTGCTTGACTGCAGTGTCAACGGTCATGACGGTGCTGGTAGTCTGGTAACCTCACTTGCCAGCAGGTTTGTGGGCAACCACATATGATCTCTTAATTACCAAGTATTTTCATGTACATGCAGAATGTTCAATCATGTCCAAATACTGAGAAATGTGATTTATGGCGTTTTTGTTTCTCAGACTAGCATATGCGTAGTACAGTGTGTGAATATACATTATTTTTTTCATTTTAAACCAAGCGAGTAAGTTGGATGCTTGGAATGATTTGTTTGCTTATCATTAACTATTACGTAGAACGTGGTGGTGTAGGAATTGGTGTAGACTGTACAGCAGGCTAGAGCATTTTGGAAACAGGTCTGTTCACTTGCATTTGACCAGTAAAAGAGTTCAGAAGTACATGCATATCAGAATGGGTATGCTCATGTTTTACATGGGCCATCAGCCAGTGTGAAGTATAGGAGAGGCTATTTGAGGTGGGTCAATTTGAGTGAATACAAGAGGTTGTTGAAATGGTATCCACCTATGTATTCTGCCTGCCACACTTCAAATTGGCCAAAGGGTGTGGTATATGCTATGCTATATAGTTGAACACAGATAAGAGCACTTGCAATAAAAAGTCATGTTTACTTATAACAAGGATATTTGTACATCTTGAATGTAAGTCTTTGGTTTTCTTTTGTTTTCTATTACTGGTAAAGGTACATGTACCTGTTTAACAAGGTGCATTATAACTTGTGAAGTCCCAACAGAGTACCGAAGTAACTACATCACGCGCACAATTAGCGTGTGAAAGGCATTAGCGCAAGAACCAGTGCGTGAGCCAACACGCGCGTACTCCATTCGTTTGCACTGCACTTTCTGGTTCACGGTGACGTCACACTTCGGTACTCTATTGGACCTTGTTTTAAACAGGGTTCTGCTGTATAAGGGGAAAAAAGGCAGAAGTTTCCAGGAGTACAAGGAATCTTTCTCAGCTGGCAGTCTTTAAAACACAGCATCATTTTCTCGTGAAAAAGAAAGAAAAAAAAATAACAACTGGTGTAGGATTTAAAGTGTACTAATTTGGTACACTGTGCACCTGATGCCAAGGGAGTCCTTAAAAACCAATGCCAATGACTGCGCTTTGAGCTAGCATGAAATATCCACTGGCAAGGCAAGAATTTGTACATATGCATGCTTACAAAATAATATGAATTTCAGTGTCTGTTCGTTTCACACGGATCTGGATCGTGATCATTGATCTCAAAGCTGGCTTGCACTATCCATTAGTCGGGTTCAGGTGTCGGGTACCAACGTTGGACCACTGATCCCAATCCTGACCTGCATGAAATGAACAGAGACTGTCAGTTTTGCACCCACTTGCCTAATGGGTGCATTCAAAATGCAATATTGAACACAAATCTACTGCTACAAGTACATGTAGTAGTCGGCTGCACGGCAGCTGATA
Organism: Acanthaster planci; assembly: GCF_001949145.1. Next base: position 945,234 of record NW_019091400.1, read on the forward strand.
ATGCAGTGTCTCCAACTGGCTCCATCTTTGGCAACCTCAAGGATCTTAAATGTACATTAAGGTGTACAAGCCAGATCTACAAGCACCCGGAGTTCACTGCTTAACCACTTTTCAAAATTATGTAATTATCAATAGCAGATAGCATACATGCATTTTATATTCCCTAAAAATCAAACATTTTCTTTAAAACAGAGTTAAAGTGTCATGCAAGAACCAACTAGGCAAATTCATATTTCATTTCAGAGTGGATTTGATTGACATGTTCTGAATAAAAACTAAAATTACTGACATGAACTGGTAATTTATTTCAGGCAGCTTTTACACATGCACTAGTATTTTCTTTAATTTATTGCATACATGCGCATGTATATCTTGAATATAAAACTAGAAAAAAAGTACATTTCAATATCAGTGCTTAAAAAGAGGGCAATCATTAGGCAGGCAGCGGTATATTTATCTGAAACAAAAAAAAATGCAATGATCAAGATGTGTGCCCCGCCACCATTGATGAAAATTTAACATAAATTCAGTTTTGCTACTGGAAGCATGTCAGCATTGTTAACAATTATGATTTCTCCAAACGTGATTTTTACATAGAGTGTCTGCACAAAGGTACATGTATTTCCAGCTCGTCACAATGAGTTGTTGTCAGAGTTGATCTAAGTTTTGCTGTAAATTTTTTAATTCCAATCACTCTGGAACAAGCGCCAGGACAGCAAAGTTGAAACGTCTACTTGTGCCACGGTGGAGACAACATTAAACCTAGTCATCACCATGGTCACCACCATTGTAGACAGAGATTGCAATGGCATCTTGTACGCCAAGGCCATCCACTTTACAATAGAAGCGCTCTGTGGTAAACTTGTTGCTTCCCTCCACATACTTGATGTAATCGGGACAGCCGGGAAACAGGACGTTGTCGGCCACGATGACGGTCCCCTTGCGAAGGAGATGGAGTTCCTCCAGTCGTTCCAGATCAGGCAAGTACTGGCTGCCAAAGTGATCAATGAATAGGTAGTCCAGCTTGTCCATTGAGTATCTGCTGCATAGCTCTGGGATGACATCTGATGATTTCCCAGTAACGACCGAAACCTGAAAACAGAGACTGCAATTTCAACCCTGAAGGAGCTGGGTTTCCACTTGACTACTGGGCATGTTTTAGCAAAACTAACCAACTTTTTTCAACATTACTTCAATGTTTGTAGTGGAGTCTTGCTGTGATTTCAAATCTATTACCATTAATAACAACATGTACATGTACGTACATGTATAATCAATTTCGTACCGTTTGTTTTACATGTACATGTAGCCATCTACTACTGTTTCAAACAGCTTTACCTGCCTGCTGGGCAAATTTAAGAATGGATTTTATTAGCCAGCAGCAGTTTTTAATAGAATTTGTAAGGTGTGGTAGTGCTGCCGGTACGGTGCCGGTCTGGAGATGGACCTGGCCGCTGCCCCCCCCCCCATCCATCCTTCTACATGTAGGTAAGGCATTAGGGGTTAAGTACATGCACATGAAGCCCGAGTCGAGCAAAAGCCCATCTAATACTGTTTTGTTATCTTCAGCATTCTTGGACTGACGCAAGTCTGCATGTTGATGGACGCAGACTCTGGTTTTTTTTATTTACTGCAAGACTCGACTTGACCCATGTTCACCCCAAAATGACTGTTTGTTTTTTAATCCCCAGCACCCCTTCAACATAAAATAATTCAATAAATGGAAACTTAAAGAACATCCTCCACATCGTTACCAGACTTAAGAATGCTTTCCTATCAACATTCTTAAGCCACTAGACAGTATTTATTTTTTCTATTAACTTTTCTTCTCTTTGTAATTTACATGTAGTTTTGAAAAGCATTCAAGAATTTTTACAAACAATTGGAAACACACATGCTGGTATGTAACGGTCCTCTTTCTGTTCATACTTACAATTACATGCACTTGCAAATACCAAGCACATACGGGTAGCATGTTTTCAAACGTACGATATGACATTTGGTTTATTGAAAGACTGGGACTAGATTTTAAGACTCAAATTCTGACTTTAACTTGGACCTGGACAATGACTTGGACTCCAAAAATGACAGACTCAACAATACTGCCTGACATCCCAACTTAATTTTCACAATCATATCAGAGTCATTACTTTTGCTGTTTTACAGGCAGGTGATGATCCACAGAGACATCCCATCCACATGTATCGTAATATTTTCTCCAGGAACGCAACAGTTTACTCTGAAGCTGGTTTGAAGTTGTCGCTCGGGAGAGCTACACAAGAATAATCATGGCCCGACATGTAGCTACAGGTACCCACGAAGAGATGACATCTCTCATAAACTAATGCTAGACAGCATTCGACTGAAACCGTGTGTTATCTTCCTCAGATACTGGAAGTTGAAAAGCTGCATGTACTTGTACTTCCTCTAAATTTGCCTCAAATTTCAAAAGCTTGGGGAGCTGCATATCCACCTTCAAACCATGTCACGTCTACGTGCATACTCTCATCCAAATGCAAAGGCTACTAATATATACATGTACCCGTACGTACATGCGCTGCACCTTTCCTTTCAAAAGATTAAAGGGTAGCTGCAATCAATTTGTTTTAATAAACTGTACAAACCTTCAAAATGCACCTTTGTGTCTCAGTTAACCTCATTTTCAACTTTTGGTTCACTCTTTCAAAGGGTGTTTTACTGCCTTTTTGGTTTTTATGCAAATGAGATTTCCATATTCATGAGCAAAACATGATGCCATCCCAGGAAAAATCCTCAATGTTACATTGATTTGCAAAGAAAGATGTCCCACATTTTTGTAGATTGTGTTGGACTCAGTTTTCTCTTGTTTACCAATTCTTTGCTCTTTATGTGCATTGTACTGTAATAAGCAACCAATCAATTCCTCTCGGAGAAATTTGTCATCAAGTAAATTCTGGGTTCACAATTTGAACAAAAAAGATTTATGCACCGAAATGCATGTACAGCCGTGTTCCCATTGGATTCTTTTGGTTAACTTACCGCGACCTTCCTGCAGAATTACAAAATTAAATCCAATGGAAACACATCGTTAGCTTACGTTCCTTCTAACTTACTGTGATGTTAATTAAATCCAATGGAAACACATGGTTAGCTTACGTTCCTTCAAACTTACTGTGACTGTGATGTAAAACTAACTAGCTGAAAAGGTCATGGAAGATTTCCATGCAGTCACAGTAAGTTTGCAGGGGCGCTAATAAGGCTAATGGGAACAGTTCCCGTACAATATAGATAGACTGCGACCACGCTAAACCAACAGACTACAAGGCTACGGCTACACAGAGATTGACAGCAGGCATGCGAAAATGGTTGTATGGTTCCCAGTCTCCAGCTCCGTGCACACAGAACAGCAATATGCCGCGCACACACAGTGAAGCGTGCTCAGATAAAGCTATATACACACTGTGTACAAGTGCATCTTGTTCATCTCCACTTAAAAGGTGGCAGATTTGGCCGAATTTGTCAGATTTTGTCATTTTTTGGGTCATATTTGGTGGATTTTGTCACGATTTGTACAGAGCCCACAACATGTACAGTGTGTAGGTATTCAGCTAGTATTACGCAGCAAATAAATATTCCGTTACGGTAAAAAAGTCTACTTCGGTATATGCGGTAGATTGACACGAAGGAATGTCGCAGTAAGTTTCTGCATGGCTGTGGAAGACAAAGTCTGATGAAAACATGGCTTAAGTTGTCCCTAAATGACTTCACAGCATAGAGTTCTGCGCGTCACAGCAGCTGCACCCTCAGTTGTCCAGGAAAGCACGAAATTGTTTTAGAAATAGGAATGTAATAGTTTTCAAACATTGGAGAAAAATACAAAGTTGAAGAAAATTGTGTCGAAGAAAAATTCATTGCAGCTGCACTTCTTAAAGTGTACCTGATTTAGACCAGCCATGTCTACCAACTGCTTGGCGATGCTGGCATATTTTTCGTTTATCTCCACTGTGATCAAGCGAGCTCCTTCAGGCAGATGAACTGCTGTGGAAACTGCAGAGTAACCCAAGTAGGTGCCAAGCTCCAAGCAATTCTTGGGCTTCGTTTCCTCAAGTACTGTGCCGATTTTCTCCACTAAAACACAAACATTTTTATTAATTCACAGATAATTTTGCCATGACTTTTTAAATCAAATTTAAGTTGTACTCCATGCATGTTGCATTTAGAGCTGGTAATTTGATATTCATTCTATCTTATTTCAAATGTTTTACCAGCACGCACATGGATTGAAAATGTCCGCGCCCAGGACGATGTCCAATTTATCCGCGTGGAGAATGAGAAGCTTGCCCTGTAGTTTTTATATATAGCTCTATGGCGGCATGTTGGTCTTTACTTATAACTATGGCGTACACATGTACCGCCATGTTAGGTCAAGTGGGTCAGTGAGAAAGCCCTGTGCATTGACCAAAGAGATCCTGGAAGAGGGAGGCAAATACTCCTTGGCATCTTCTCTGATATCGAGCATTGAGTTTTTTTCTGTGATGCCTCGAGATCATTCTGACACACCAACTGTTTAAAGAAAAAGTGTTCTTGTGAAAAAGCCAATTTTTCAAGAGACAGGTCATCCAAAAAAGTCAACTCTTCTGAAGTGTGCTCAAATGCACACGGCTGACACCAAAGAGGCCATGATCTTCCAATGTCTACATGAATTTACCATAAATTACATGGACACGTACTTTGAAATGAAATTTCATCTATGAACTCATAATGAACATCTCTGTAGATACATTGTACATGTTTGCCTCAAGTTTTCCAAGATCAGCTGAGCGATATGATCCAAAAAGCCCTGCTCTTCAAGGTTACATTTGTCCACTGAATGCACACACTGATGGCTGTAACTTACTTTTCCTCCGTTCAATACTGACCATCCACTCTTTCTCATCCTTGAATCTATCCACGGCAGACAGCACACTAGCTGCATCGCCCTCTACTGCTGTGCTCTTCACGAATTCAAGGAGGCGATCTTCAGTTGCATTCCCATATCGTAAGCGACGCCAAGCGTTAGGAATGGATACATATATCATGAACCTCAGCATGTTGCCCAAAATATGTAAATCCTGAGGCACAGGACGAAAAACAGTTCGGAGGAGTTAGATAAAAACTGGTTTAGTTTCATATTTTCCATAACTTACCAATTATAGCAAATAAAACTTTCGGAGCAGATTTTTATGTTTTAAAGAATCGTATTTATATGTATGACCTAAAGGTTACAATACCCTGTGATTATCACCTCTTGACAGATCCCTGGAAACACATATTTGCATATACATGTACACTCTCTGCTATACTAAATTGTTCGCAATTTGATTATAAAGATGAACAAAGAAATTGACTGGAGTGGGATTTGAACCTGCGGCCTCTGGCATACCATACCAATGCTCTACCAGTGTTTATAATTTGTTTGATGAAACTTTGAAAGGAGAATATGACATCACGTATAATAAAACAAAGTGTCTTCAAGATATTTGCAATGCTTAAATATTCACTCTTGCTCTTCAATCACCAGATCTCCAGCCTCCAGATCTTTAAGGAATTTGTCTACTTGTACATATGGGGCAGTGGGGTTTCATCATGTGTGACAATGAACCACAATGGACAACCTCGGAACAAAATTGATGATATGATGTAAATAAACAAACTAAAACAGAACGGGTGAAAAGTGGTATCATTGACCACATCAGATGTTTTCTTTTTAGGAAGGATATCCAAACTTCAGACTTGACTCTTTGAGGTCAGTCTTTGATTGGGGGAAGAATTCCATATACGAAGTTCACTGTAATATCGCGTAATTACTACAAAAGTATCCTTACTTTGATCGCTGAATGAAGACAATTCCAATAGGCATTGAAGAGCTGAACATCATAGGACAGAAATATGGAGCTTTGGGCACACTTTTGGAGCTACACATGGACCAGGTTTACATCGACAGGCGGCCATCTTTCCTTTTGCGG
>NW_019091400.1:952514-967820 GCF_001949145.1 Acanthaster planci
TATTGCGTCGGGCCCCTTCTTTTTAAACCTGTCCCCCTAAGTTATTGAACCCCCTTTCACATCTCTATCCCCCAAAAATAAATGTCGCCCCTTTTTAAATCTGTCCTGGAGAAAAAATTTCTCCCAAAAAGTGAATTTCGTATATGGAATTCTATCGTCACTGTCACTCAGTGTCACTTTTTTGGAGGGAAGTCGGAGGCCATGCAATGATGGAGTCTTCCCAACTGTCTGACTGTCAAAAAGTGTCGTGTTTGCTCTGTTCAAAAAAAACTATTCCAGCTTTAAATCACTTCTAAATGTTCACAATCTTTCCTCTTCAAGTCGACATATTTGTAAAAACATACCAATACTAGCCTACTACTAGGCCTACCTCACTTCCTGCAAAAGCAGACTACGCAGACAAAACTCAGAGAACCACAGATAACTGTCGCGCACGCCGCAGTTTCCTATCTGCGCACTGCATGCATGTACGTACCTAGTACCTAGCCCGAGTAAAAAAAAAACCACGGACAGACAGCACATGCACAGTAGTGGAAATCGGTTTACTTCCGGTAGTATCCGCCGACTTTATGTACATTGTCGACTGGATAGGACATCGTGCATAATTTGCGCGCCCGTACAATGGCGGCGCTTCACTCGGAGGGTAATGTGATGCAGTATGCCGGCCGTGCATTTCTGGTCAAGTTTTTAGTGGGATGATGGCCAAGTCCTCGGCCTCCCTCCCGAAAACAAGCCAAAAATAAACAGAAAATGCAAGAATATCATTTCCTGACTAATAAATAATAACTGACCATTTTCTTATTAACTAACCCACTCAAAAGCGATAAAGTTCACCTATTTTGCGGGTATTTGTTTTTAATTCTTTTTTTTTGTACACCTATTGTCTAGTACGGTCTCGCTTTAGCAATATTTTGGTTTTATCAGTAAATATGATGTTCAAACTGTCCATGTGTTTTTCCGTCTGGTTTCGATGAGTCAACACTGAAAAATCATCAATAAATGGTTTTAATTTTATACAATTTCCCGGGTAAAATTCTACCAAATAAAATTTATTCATATACCATGGCCTATTGAGTAAATTTTATTGAAAACCGACATGCGGCAGTGTGAGAATCTTTTCTGTGAGCACAAAGTGAGCGCAGCTTTAAATGAGCGACCAAACTAACTTGCTGCCGTTTTTAAAACTGACACTTATTAATCAGCTTAAAAAATTGAGTACACATCCTGACTTAAGCCTAAAAATTTACAATTAACAACAACTTTCCGGGATAAAACGTCTGTTTTAACTGAGAACGAATAATTTTTTACGCAGACAAAGTTTTTAAGTTTCATTGCGTTGACTTTGAATTCCCGGCCTTGCCCCGAAGAAGAATTCTGTCACTCATATCACATCGTCTGACGCACGATTTGGGTCCAGTGCGTCTTTAGATCCGACAAACACAAATCTTGGCTGTCTTGGAGATTTTTCCGGTGAAATCTGGGGAAAATAAACGACAAATTAGTCATGTTTTTTAAACCACTTTTGCCAATAAGTAACGTTTCAGACGGTTCCAACTTCAAGTTCGAAGTAGTGAAGTTTCATATACAAAGCCTGATAGGCTAGATACTCTGTCATAAATTTCTTACGAGGCCTATATAGGCTTAAAGTTAAGCATTTATAAAAAGTAAAACTTGAGAAACTTTCTGAAGCGACTCACGTTTCCTTCTGTTCCTTCTTCCAAACTTGACGTTGATCTGCTGCGTACACCTCAACCATTATTCTTTCCAAATTTACCCACTGCAAGTGCAGAATTCAGTTTTTCTTCAAAATCTGACGACTGAAGCAAAAAAACTACTACGTCATGTTGTTTGCTTGCGGTGCAAGCAGTCATCGCACGTCGGTGCGTTTTCTAGGGATTAGTAGTTGGGCGCGCTTTATCTTGGTCTTGGGCGTGCACTAGTGCCTAGTGCACTTTTAGGAGTTCTTTGTAGCCTAATTAGGCAGCGCAAAATTTAATTCGTTGCTGGGTACGCCCAACTTCGGCTCTTGATTTGTTGTTATTGTTCGGGCTAGCACTGGACTTGGACTTGTCAGATTGCTGCCGCTGGAGCTAAAAAAAGTAATTGTCACTAGGGAATTCCCATTCTCGGCTGTTTGATTAAACCTACAGTTAGCTCGGGGAATCGACGCGGCTGTTCATCTCCGGGAAGTTTAAGGCGCTGTCTAATTATACACGATTTAATTATGATTATTTTGACGGGTTTTCCCAACAAATTTTAGCGGAGTACGAGACGCCTCCGGGAGGTCCTTCAGCGAGGTGCCTCACTATCTAGTGCGCCTCCGGAGGTCTCCCTCAAATTGGGCGGCGCCTCAAATACAGATTGCCCCCGGGTGAAGTGAAAGCCCGATCACATTTAGTAAGTCAGAGCCTCGACATTAATTCGGCTACCTTCATTCATTGATTAGCATTGTTTATTTGATGTTCAATTAAACATTGTTAATTGTTTCCCGGTGTGTTATTTTTGTGGCGTTTGCTAATTGTTAAGTGCTGTGGTCACATGAGGGAGCTATTCATGTTGTCCATGAATCGCTCGGTACGTTGCCGTGTAGTAATCTTGGTGTTTTGGACATGTTATGCGGGCACGAGAGATAGTGCCAGGTTTAATAATGCATTCATTGATAAAATGTTAATGTCTTGGTTATGTGAGTTATAGATAAATGCAAATGGTAGATATTTAATAGTCCAGATCGATTAATAGAGGGATTAAGTTGCAATCAGTTAAGCTCCTGTGCCCATGAATATACGTGTAAATTGGTCGTTCGCGCCACAACCTTGGATCTTTTCCAAAACTTCTAGACAACATTGTAGTCGTCAGGTTCAGGGCCCGAAATGGTCCTGTGGATTTGCTGAATTGTACCAGCAGGGTTTGGGGCCCTAGGCTCGGGGCAGATTGGCTACATCGACTGGTGAGTTACATGTGTATAGCGAGTTATATAACAGCTAATATAAGGTCATAAAAGTGGCTGTATGTAGCAGGGTGCAAGTTGAGTGTCAAATTTACAATGTGATGTGCACGTACGTGTACCTCCACCTTCGTTATTGTACGTGTACAATATATATTATGCTTGACCTTGAAAATCGACAGCATGTACTGTACATGTTACATCGTAAGTTACATGTAGCACCAGCAATACTCTTCATTGATCATGGAAATTGGAATTTAATTTAATTTAATTTAATTTAATTTAATTTAATTTAATTTAATTTAATTTAATTTAATTTAATTTAATTTAATTTAATTTAATTTAATTTAATTTAATTTAATTTAATTTAATTTAATTTAATTTAATTTAATTTAATTTAATTTAATTTAATTTAATTTAATTTAATTTAATTTAATTTAATTTAATTTAATTTAATTTAATTTAATTTAATTTAATTTAATTTAATTTAATTTAATTTAATTTAATTTAATTTAATAATTTAATTTAATTTAATTTAATTTAATTTAATTTAATTTAATTTAATTTAATTTAATTTAATTTAATTTAATTTAATTTAATTTAATTAATTTAATTTAATTTAATTTAATTTAATTTAATTTAATTTTTGATTTTGAATTCAATTTAATTTAAGATTCATGTTTGTTTAAATTAATAATTTTGTACTAGCAGGTCTTTTCATGAGCAAAGTGGAGATCTCCAAAATTTGAGAGTGACACAGGAACCCCAAAATTTGGCCTCACCGCCTCACTTTCTCTCGTCACCGGGAATTACTCTTCATTTTGTTCATCTGTTTCGCCCTTAGACTAGAATATACTTTCCTGGAACGAATGTCCCCGCAAATTACATTCTGCCGCTCGAGTGTAATTTGTTCAAATAAATTTCTAAAATAAGCGTGAGTCGGTGAGAGCCGAGAATCTTCGGTGCTGAGCGAGCCTGCTCCACCGCTACATTTGGTGTCAGAAGTGGGGTGTTAAAGGGCATAAAATTGGACAGAAAATAATTGTATTGGTGTAAATTATTCCCGTAGTACCTCATTTATAGTGAGCGTGCTCGAAAAACCACCTTCAATTGCACCTCTGCTGGAGGACCTTTTGGCTAGCGTGTACTCCCCGTTAAGTTTGTGACCCGTGTCATTAATAAATACCGTAAGAAAGAAAACAATTAGTTGTGTGTCATTCAATATGAGTTGTAATTGCACCTCCCGTAGGCAGCGGAATCAGTCTAGTTGTACATTTAAGTATTTGTGGTTTATGTGTATTAATCCGCTGTGTTGGTACGGCTGGTTGTTAGTTTGCCGTTAACAGGCGAGTGACATAGAGACTTTGCAGTCTCCTTCAGACGAGGCAGAAGTACATGTATTTGGTGGCACCAAAGGTAGCGGTAACATAGACGAAGTACATAGTGAGGAAATTGAGTAAACTTATGCAGCGGGTAAAACTGCAAGAAATAGAGCTGCGACGTTCTCCAGATGAGTTATCAAGGAAGCGGCACCAATCTGACAAGTCACGGGCAGTGGACGCGGAGGTTCCACTGGGTTTGTTTGCACAACCGGATGAAGACGATCCGGAAATTTATTTTGGGCGTAACTGCGTCGAGCAGCGTGTCGGACCAGGTTGTCCACACGTTGACTCCCGTTCCAAGGTAAAGAGCCCACGGTAATTGGTGAAGGTCCATGGCCCCTGGATAGGGGGGGGACAAGGTAACTACATGGATGAACGGGCAGAGGGTTCGAATGGGGCGAGAGGCCACCCCAATATTACACCCGACCGGTTCGATGGGAAAACTCCATTGAAGGATTATCGTCGCCATTTTGAGGCCTGCAGATTGGCCAATGGTTTTACCAAGGCTGAAAATCAGGCCGCAGTATTTTTGGCCGCAAGTTTGAAGGGTATGGCACTGAAGGTGCTTGGAAATTGCAACCAGCCCTCAAGTGTAAGGAGTTGTTAGGGTTGCTCGAGGCTCAGTTTGGGCTGGGCCAAATGGCCCAGAATTACCTTATGGAACTAAGGTCGCGACGGCAGGGGTCCCACGAGACCCTGCGAGAACTTGGGCAGGCAGTCAGAGAACTGACAGTTCTTGCTTATCCCGAGTTCGATGAAGAGGGCAGAGATCGCTTAGCTCGAGCCCATTTTAGTGACGCTATCGCTCTTTAGTCAATCAGAGAGGGTATCTTCAGGGCTAGACCGAGAACCCTCGATAAAGCTGTCAGAGCCGCCCTGGCTACAGAAAATTTCGAATGAATGGAGTCTCAAAGAGAAGACCCCAAGAAATTTAAATATTGCCGGGCAAGTGAGAAGAATGACGATCAACTTAGTGAACAGATCCAGTGACTTGTAGCTGCAGGTGTGGGAATATCATATCGCCGATCAGGGGAAGCTTGGAGGATCAGTCAAATCCCCCAGAGAAAGGAATCACCCAATGGAGGTGAACTGCTTTAAGTGTGGAGGTAGAGGGCACATTACAAAGCAGTATCCTTCCTCCGCTGATCGAAGTACCGCGGGGAAGAAATCTCAGCGACACGACCACCAGTCGACTCTAGGGCCCGAGGGAAGACCAGAGAGCATGAATGCGGGTCGAAAGGGTAATTTCCTCGCGTAAAATTAATTGAACCTGACACGACAAATATTGGGCGACAAATGACACGTCGTCAGCCCAAGCAAGGTCTCTATGTAAATGGCTCGGTAAACTACTAATGTAAAAACATTTTTGGTTGATACAGGTTCTGCAGACACCATTATTTCGGGGTCTGTGTATTGTAGCGTGTCCTGTCTATAGGCTCTGACACTGACAAAGAACTACTCGGTCAGGCTCAAATCTCCGTTCGGGGCAAAACTGCTCTGTTCATTTTGACGAAACCAAAAGGGCTGTCTGACACACAAAGCTCCAGACACGAGGCGTGTAGACGGGACTGCGCAGGCGCGAGGCGGGAAAGCCGCAGGCCGTTCGCATACCAGCGGGGGCACCCAGCTAGCTCAATGCGGGTCCGAGCTGGCGGCCCCACCGGCCGAACCCGCTGGCGCCACAGTATTAACAAATCCCAAAAGAGAAGCGTCCGAATCTCGAGAAAAAGGAAGTTCCCGTCCGTCAGGCAAATGGGAGTCCGACGGGCAATATACTAGGTACTGGAACCGGAGATACAAATTGGTCAGACAAGTGTACCAGTGTGTGGAATATTGGGCATGGATTTCCTCGAGCCAGCAAAAGCGATTTTAAACCTCCAGTCACAAGTGCTTAACGTTAATGGAGAGAAGATAAGATGTACGGATCAATCGGGGTCCTGTTTGTGTCGCAGGGTAGTTGTCGAAGAAACTACTTCAGTACCTGTAAGTCAAGCCAAGTTTTTGATCTTCAGCTGCGGGCTTTATTTGGGTCTGCCTCCTTGTTTTCTTCTTTTGTTACATTTTCAATGTATTCTGGCTATTTGTGTTTGACCTTTCAAGAACATAGTCTAAATGTACGGCCTACGTTTAAAATATGCAAAACAGTCGGGAGCTCCTTTATTGTAGACAAAAGTGAGATTGTATAAAAATGAAGCCATCTTACACGTGGTAAAAGTAAGGAAATGGCCGTCTCTTCAGCCAAATATCGACGGGGCTGTACTCAATTTATTCCACTAAGTTGAGGCATTTGCCCCTCACCATTGATATCAAACAAACTGTAAAACAAATTTTCTTCAGGTTCAGAAAGAGATGTAAATGTTACTTATAAGAACCGTTTATTAACCAATTCACCAAAACAGTGCACTCCAGTTGCAAATACTAAATCAGGCATTTTCGTACCCATCCAGCTTGACTTTCATTTTAACTTGTAAGAAAAAGTATAACTCTTTTGTAAATGAACACTGGTTGTCAAATATGATTTCAGATTCGAGCCTTGTCAAAACAATTATTCAAATGCACTTGTAGTGTAACTAAACCCCTAGTTCAAAGATAATAAATTTAATACTGGTAGGTTCTCTCATGCATTTTAAATTATTTGAGGCACCTGCTACAATTAATGTTTTTGACTCCTGAAATTCACAGATAACCGCTGCAGCATCTCAGTTGTAAATCCTCACAAGTGTCAGGTTTCAAAATTTTTACAAGTCTATCGGTGCAGTGCAAATTTCCATTAACCATAAATTTCGTCAGAAGTTGGTGCCAGATATAAGACAACATGGGACAAGTTTTACGTTTTCCATACAACCCAAATAAAACCACGAGTATTCGGCCAGTAAAATATGAGATCCACCACGTTTAAGCAGAAATTATTTTCAGACTAAAACCAAAGCATTAGAATAACATTTGAGTTAGACCTTCAAAAAGAGGCCTAGGTGTAGGCCCACTATTACAAACATTATAGAGACTTTAAGTACATGCACTGGGTTTCATTTCATGCAATTTGCATGTGCGGTGCTGGAGAAGTGTTAGACTTTTGCTTCACGAACCCCTCGTTTCATTTCACTCTGTACCCTTTCGGAGTTCTTAATACACACTTCAGTTGTAAAAGGTAATTTGAGGACTGGATTACCCATTTCGACGTTTCGGTCCTTGTCATCATTAGTCACCATTGTATACAGAGATTGCTATGGCGTCTTGCAAGCGCATAAACTGAACGTAGCAGTCGAACCGCTCAGTGGTGAACTCGCCGCTATTCTCCACGTACTGCAAGTAATCAGGGCTGCCAGGATACAGGACATTGTCAGCCACAATGACTGACCCTTTTCGTAGCAGGCCATGTTTCTTGAGCAGCTTCAGGTCGGGCAAGAACAAGCTGTTCCAGTGATCCAGGAACACGTAGTCCAGCTTGTCTACGGAGTACTTGCTGCGCAGCTCCGGGATGATATCTGATGATTTCCCAACAGCGATGGAAATCTGTTGAAACCAGAGGCTCCAATTGTTACTAAAGAGAAATTTCAATGCAACAAATGCCAATACACTTTTGAAAACTCAGGGAATGGTATGGCGACAATACTAAATGCTCCTTAATTTGGCTCCCTACTATACTGAGCAATTTTTCGTTGACCTTACTATGTTTATTGTATAGCGACATTCTATTCTTAACCTAAATTCAGGCTACACATAAAACAGTGTACACTTTCGTCTGTTTTTTAACAAAAAAGTTTAAAGAAACCGTGGCTAGAAGAAACCATTTCTAAAAGTTTCTACTGTGAGTTTAACGTGACATTTACATTGAACAACTCCAGGTCGGTACGTAATTTTTCGTTTGCTCCCAACAACGTACAACCCACTGAGCACATTTGCATATTGATTATGCAAGACGTTCAACGCTTGACTTCAAGATTTTGACCACAAGTACATTGGTAAGCGGTCTTCGGTCGCTGTTAGTAATAAATTACCGAAGAAACATGAAGTTAAATTTTGCTGCAGCATCACAAAGAAGTCATTAATTTAACCATGGAGGAAGCGTCCTTCCTCCATGCTCATGTTGTGAGCACAAAAAGGCAGGAAAAGAAAATAACAGTGCCTTTGCTATCAATCACAGATACTGTGGGATACACGGTGTGCCTTTTAAACGCTTTGGTGTCATCGTTCTTATTGTTAGATGGTACCTGGTTGCTCACACCAGCAAATTCAATGAATTGCTTTGCGAGGCTGGCATTTTTCTTGTCGATTTCCACTGAAATCAGGTGACCTCCTTCAGAGAGATGCCTCGATGTTGCTATGGCTGAATAACCAACGTAGGTTCCCAGTTCCAAACCATTTTGGGGTTTCGTCTTCTTGAGGACTCCATCGATTTTCTGTCCTTTTAAAAATGTGTACGTTATTTCGTTAAAAAGATGTTAATTTCAGGGAACGCTCGGTACTCTTTGGTCCAAGCACGCCAACAACAGAGTAGAGTTTCATCTAAGATTAGATATCTGTGACCAGTCGACCCACTTAGGTTACCTGGTCCCTCCACTTCCCTGTGATATATCTCTTTTCTCTCACATACATGTATTGAACATAAGCGGTCAACCATGAGTCACCTGGTTTCTTCACTGTCTTGCAAATGTAACTCATTATACATTTACTAAAAAAACCTTGTAGTGATGTTGAATAGAGCGCCCTCTGCCATTGCATCTATTCTTCTACCCGCTTGGCAATTGTGGGCCCCATTGTACCCGTGCTAGTGATGATCTGAATAGACCTGTGTCTCTGCCCTGCATTCAACCCAAATGTGCAGCTTGGTACTGCACCACCCTCCTCTGTTGGGCATGGGGTGACTAGTGGGGATATACGCACACATTCTTTGATTAAATAAGTGCCTAGGAACGCTAAGGATGTGGCAGTTACACGCGTATTATTTGAGCAAATTACAGCCACGGGTATATGTCTCTAGATAGATTGATCTAGAAGAATAAAGAAGTGATATGTACATAACACTATACACTGTACATGCATATCATAGAAAATTTCCTTTTTTTTTTATCTTGCAGCATCTTGACATTTTCAGTTTATAGTACCCGTACTGGCAGCTGGTAGCTGTTGGCATTTGCCAGCCTCAGCTTTGTAGTTGGTAGGTTCTTTTGAAACTAAATAATACTGGGAGTATGTGTCCCACATCCTTCATGTTCGTTAGTTGGGTTGTTTTCTAAATTATTCATATACCATGCATGAATCTGGTGAAACCATTATCAAAACTGCAAACTAAATGTTGTAATATGTGCGTGTACTTAAGTAACCTTAATATTTGTAAAAGAACGGGTTTCAATGGTTTCATCCTGTAAACATGTTATACAAGTTGAAGGAAGAATTGTACATGTATTTATGAAACTTCTTGTATTATTTTTTCAAGATCTCTTGCAGATCACCTAGTATTGACTGTCGTTTGTTTATTTACTAGAAATACTTTACCTGTAAAAATAATTCAATCTTATTATACATATAACATTCTATACATGGTGGGACAGAAATAAAATATACATATATCTGTGCCAGGATTCTTGTGCCGCCAGGATTCTTGTGCCGCTAGGATTCTTGTGCCGCCAGGATTCTTTTTCCTTTTGGTTATTAGTTTTCCCTTCGGTTACATCTGCTTGTCCTCTCTGAGCACAGACCCTTTATCTCATATGCAGCAAGGTATGAGACGAAGAGAACCCCCCCCCTGCTTTGCGTTGGTCATTGTCTAGCAGGAATCTGGGGAATTCCTTTCAGACATCTTGGGGGATGTGTTAAGTAACAATAGTCTGGAATGTGTATAGGGGTTTGACATGTTGGGGGGGTACCCCTCGGTCTCATTTCTTGCTGGGTATAGCATATCTTCTCTCGGCCAAATGGCTGAAAATGATACCACTTGATGCCACCTAATCGCATGTGTCCATTGCAACATGTTCCAACATGTTTTAAAGTAAGATCTTGATTTATTTAGGGCTTGTGTTTAAGCGTATCAAACCAGCAAAATGATGTTTAAATTATTTTTGTCGGCGCGTCCTCATCTGCAGGACGGAGGGCTCGTTGAAACGTTAGTGGTGATTTATTTCTGTTCAGCTGCTGTCTATCAAAACAAATGGATAGGCCTACTCTGTAATGTGGAGGAGATTATCATTTAGGCAAAGCAAGAAAGGTTGGATCGCTAGAGGTTGTGGAGAAGGGGGTCCCATGACGTGATATGGGTCTGGGTAAGGGAGTTAGGCCCGGGTGCCCCTTTCCCCCTGCTGAAATGTCCAAAGCCTACGGGCCTATGCAAGCCACACAGTCCATTAACTTTCCTTGCCCCCTTGAAAAAAATGTGAACCCTGCAAACCCTCCTCGGAAATTCACGCTATTTACGCAACTGGTATAAAGCCAAGCGGGTCTTTGTCAGTTCTATGAATAGAGAGAGGACAGACGACAGCTCCAATAAACGACAGCTGGAGAGAGGTTTTCAATGATTGGTTTGTGAGTAGCAGCTCCCCTGTATACCAAAACGTTTGGGCCAGAATAGGTAAGGTGGAATGAGGGAATGAAATGAAATGGGGGTGTCAGTGATGGAGGAGACCGGTCGGTGGGATCGTATTGAGACAGAATGATTCTACATGAGCTATGTGGAAGTTTAATCGTATGAATCGTACGTCTCTTACTTTTCTCATATTGAAAGTGCATCATCCATTCTTTTTCTGCCTTGAACTTATCCACAGCTGATAGCACGCTGGCTGCATCGCCCTGTACTGCCGTGCTCTTGACGTATTCCAGGAGGCGCTCCTCGGTCGTGTTACCATGCCTCACGCGACGCAGGTATCCCGGGACGATTACCTTCATAATGTACCTTGTTGCATAACTCCAGGTATTAAGCGCCATAGTCTTCGATTTCCTAAACTGGGAAAGAGAAAAAAATCAGAAGGCTCATGAAATTCGCTCTTCGTCTTTTCAAAGCCTCTTGACTAAATGGGACACGATCGTTTACTTTCCTAATCTGCGGTATAAGAACGGGAAGTAACAATATCAGAATCGAGGTTGTCACGCCTGGATTCCTGTTACAAATGGGTCTTTTTATTGTTAAATTTTCTGGGTGTTCAGGTAAAAATGGCGTACTCTTCTGTCTGTTAATTTGAGTACCACCTTTTTGTTGAGCACACTATACGTAATAGGGGTTTTAGTTTACTTAGGCCTATCAGGGCCAGGATGGAGTAACAATGACGCCTAAGGAAGTGCTACTCGTTAAATGTCGCCAGTTTGGTTGCCTTGTCCTGCTTTGGTACTTGGTATCGGATTATGAGCACAAGATGGAATAAATCGTTGACTTAACTGACTACAGTCCCGAGCTCTTCACATTGGCAAAATTAATGAGATGACAGAAAGTAAGTCATGGCGTTTTTCTTTCTTTGGCAGGGGATCAGTATTAGCTCAGCACTGACAGAAAACTCTGCATCTTCAACTCCGACTGAGTAAGCACTTTTCTGGATTGGTCACAGTCAT
Organism: Acanthaster planci; assembly: GCF_001949145.1. Next base: position 964,377 of record NW_019091400.1, read on the forward strand.
CATCATCTGATCTTTGGTTATAAAGTACACTTAATATAAATATTAATTTATATTATTGGTACTTGGTTAATAAAGTGTTGGAATGTTTGCATGGCATTTCGAAGAATTACATCTCAAGTAAATAAAAGACCAAACTGTATTGTAATAGCTGTTTTGTAGATATCAAGTTTCATGTGCCCTTTTCTTGGAAACTATCGCATTACTTAACCCTGCACGCAGTGAAGTCATCGAGAAGAGTAGACTTTACGTATAGCAGCGATCATCGAGGTATGCTTCTATGTTTCAAATTCTGGCCTTACAAGGTAAGCACAAAAGGTTTGCCCAGGCCTGTTCAACACTGGCTAAGACCATAAAGCAAGGACCCGGACAACCGCTATACGCATGAGGTCTACTGACCGATGACCAGCTGTCTGCCAGTTAACCACGCCCCCGTGACGACCCTACGGAATTTTGTAGTTAGGCCTTGTTGACGGATTCTGGCGTAATTGGTCCACTGGACACCGATCAGGAATAGAACATACAATACACAATCCCGAAGACACGTATCGCCAAATTTTCGGGGGCAGGGAAAACTGGTAACGTAATGGTGTAATGCAGGTACCTATGCCAAGCTATTCTTCCGTTTGCCTGGTTTTCTAATAAAATTATGCCAGTTTCGCAGTCATAGGAAGAATATATCGTAGACTTCCACAAGAAATACTCCTTCGTGTAATCACAGAGCATGGAAACAGATGATTAGCAAAATGCAACATCTTTATGCTGATTTCTTTCTTTGATCAGTTCTTTGACCAGGGCTGAACTTTAGGCACCCTGATATAAATTAAGGAGACGTAAGCACATAGTTGTACTGCCATGGTAAAATCCCCCCAAGACAAAAAAAGATCAGAAAAACAAGAAAGTTTAATGCTACAGAAAAACCAAATCACGCAAATACTAATGCAAAACAGTAAATAATAACAATGGCATTTATCAAATAAAATAAAAAACAGTAAAATAAAGAAAACGGTGTCTTACTAAATGAGAAACATTATTCAATCTGTTAATTCCATAATCACACAAGGTAACAATTTATTGGAACGAAGTCACATGATGCTTAGTGAAGCTGAAGTGTTAACTGAAACTGACGATTACCTGTTAATGTTGCCTGCCCAAATCCTCGCCCGTAAAAACTTTGAACCCTATCGACTCTTGAAGTGTTTAATTAATATTCTCTTTCTTGTTTTTTATGGGTGTTCTCGTTTGACTTCTTTATTGCATCTGAGAAAATTCAGGATCTCACTGATACGGGGTTTCAACTCGTCACAGGACAAAAAAGAAGTAGGCTTACACGAACAAATTCAATTCAGGACTTTGATGAGCATTGCGTCTCACACACCGCAAACTGTATAAAATTGTGAACATGTATGGAATGGTTCAAGGTGTTGACACATCAAAGGATTTGGAACCGGGTAATGACCAGTTGAAATGTCTTATACACATCCATCACTTGACTGGAAGCATGACTGAAATTTAACGGAATAAGTTAAACGCCAGTGCAATTGCAATGGGAGGAAGATATTTGGAGGTAAACAAAATATAAGTAAAATAGAAATATTAGACAACAAAAACAAAGACACTATAAGGAATCCTGAGATACCCATTCTGTTTTCGTTCTCTCCCCACGTATGTTCGGTCCCATAGACTGTGTGTGCATTCAGTTTTGTATTCACGCATGCGCAATAGTGAGATCTGGTCGGCCTGAATAATTATTCAGTGGTGAGAGATTTGTACTATCATTGTACTATCATCAAAATACATCTGAAATGTTGACTTCACTTCCAACTTCTGACTCGATTACTTTGGAGGTACGTGACAAAGACGGGCAAAATGTTTCAAAAACAAATTAATTTTTATAGTGTGCAAGCAGCAAAAGGGGCTTTGAGTGTTTAAATTGTAATCGGTATGGAAATGAGGGACGTGAACTTTATCTGAGCTTGATATTGATCTGTTACTTTTCGAGTCCAGGTGCCCAAGTCAGGAGCCGTTTCACTGCCTATAGTGGGATTCAGAACGCACGCGCACCAACTTAGTACAAGAGACGGTACAAGGTCAGGATTGAGGAAGCCCCACTAGTGTGACACGGGAGTGAGAGTCCGTGCCACGCCATGGATCGGGAGTGAGAGTCCGTACCACACCATGGATCGGGAGTGAGAGTCTGTGCCACACTATGGATCGGGAGTGAGAGTCCGTACCACACTAGTGGGGCCAGGATTGAGGGTGACTGTAGATTACATGCTTACCTTGGTTGTGTTTCTACCAGGTACGCTAATTTCAAAAACACAGGAAACCTGTAATAAGCAATTCTTGGCGTTGGTGGTCAGCTGTTGGGCGTCAGCCGTGTGTAAAGAATCCCTGTTGGTGATACTGCTACAACTCCCGTAGAAGGTCGGGCCATGAATGTGACCCCGGGACCGCACACAAATATGTATAGTTTGTTCAATTGAATGAACAGGGGCCGCAATTGCCTTGCACTCGAGGTAGTGAGGAAATTGCATGGTAGGAATTACGAGGTGGTTTTGCTGTAGGGTTGAATCACGTCACTCATTGATGATGTGCAAGTGGCGTGAGTGGACTACAATATTATTGTTTGGGGACCCGGCCGGGGATTCACATGTTGTCGGGGGGCCGAAACGTATAAGCCGCGCCTTAGGTTGTGCAGTTTTTTAGATTTCAACAGGGGTCGCCAATTAAAGGTGCACGTCCCTCCCCCAAATGCAGTTTGCCCTGCTGCTGCTGAAGTACATCTCACTATGAAGTGCTTTCAGAAGAGAACACCACTTAGAATAAAGGCGAACATGAAAGTGAAAAAGAGAAAAGCGGCACGCGATAAAACGGAAAGTCATAACAACGCCTAGACGAAACTCAAAACTTGCTATAGATGAATATGTATTTCAAGTTTCAAACAAAACTAGCAAAGCAAGCAGCAAACAATTCCTGCACTATGATGGGAAGGAAAAAAATATAAAAAGAAAGAATGAATGAATGGAAGAAGAAGAAAACGAATCGCCATCGAGAAAAGGAACCAATTAGGTTATAATTAAGTTTTGTGCGGTTGACAATATTATTAACCTTTAATACAAAAGTTTTTTTTTCTTTGAACCGTTGGTTGTATTGTATTGTGACGAAACAGGGGTAGGCATGAATGCCAGTCTAAGTCATGAATTATTAAGCATTGCGTTGACCAATCAGCGTTGCGTAGAGCACTAGGTCTGGGCGCTTGCGGCGTGCTTAGAGCGCGCACAATCAGTTGGTGGGTTTCGCTGCTGGGTCGCAGAGTGGCAGGATAGTGGAGGACGCTGTCTACCGTTCTGTGCTGTGACTGTGCGAGGTATAGCGTGGACGCTGCACCTGGGGCGCCGGCGCTACGTGTAGTGACTATAACTGGCAGGTGTAGTAGCGAACTGT
>NW_019091400.1:980404-1024633 GCF_001949145.1 Acanthaster planci
AAAATTTTTCTCATTTTTATTCGGACGGGATTTCTACTTTAATTAAATGTTCGACGTCAGCGTTGTATTCAATAATTAATCCAATTTTGTATAAGTCCGCGTCGAGTTTAGTAGCTGAGTCGGGCAATGACTCGTTCTCTCGCACGTGCCTCAGCTTTTTATGCTTGCCGTCTACGAGAACCACGTGATCCATTCCTTCCAACTCGTCACAATTTACGCAGCAGGTGCAGTACGTACAACCAAAACACTCGATACAATTGGCACAGTCGTAACAGTCCTCACAACTGTCCAAGGCATTCGAATTTCTGCAGTCGTATGAATTAAAACAAGTCACGCAATTTATACATCTACTGCAATCGTCGCTGGTGAGGCAGTCATTACATCTGACGCAGTCTTGACATTCTTGACAATTGCGACATTCTTTACAACCGGTGCATTTGAGTAAACTTTTGGAATTAAAACAACGAGAGCAATCGTACGAATCTATCAAGTCGACCGAATTACTCGTGTCTTTGCAAAAATAACAATTCACGTTTGTAGTTTGATCTGCCATTTATTTTTATGTATTTTTATTTTTTTTATCAATTTTTTCTCGCGAGTTGTTTACAGCCGAGGTCAAAAGGTGAGCGAGAATTCCCCTAGTTTTTTGGGTCGATGTACTACCCAGGGGTTTTGATCAAAAACTGGGGGTTCACGACAATTCCAGGATTTTCCCATTTTTTCCCATTTAAAGGGTTTCGAGGGCTTTTTGGGTCGTATAGGTACCCAAGGGTTTTGAGCAGAAACCGGGCAAAAAGGGGCGTTTGGGCCAGAACTGTCCATTTACATACTACTAGTTTTCTATGACACAAATACAAAAATATATTGAGCTAAATTAGAAACACTTAAGATTTCGGTGGTGCGCGTCACCAATGGTGCGCTTGTCAGTAACAAATATAACAAAATGTCTTTCTATTCCACTGATCTGCCGAATTCCCCTCCAGGTGCATGTTCTAAGTACTTGTTGGGGGTGTTGAAGACAGCACCCCAAACTTATCTGACGCGGCGGCCGCCGCCATGTGGGAACTATTGAGGGCGCCCTTCCATTCTAAACCTAATTATGGCGCATCGGCGCGGGGATCGGTAAGTTTTGAACAGAACGGTAACTTTTCATCTAGGCCTAGGGGCCTCCATGTAGCTCAATTAGTAGACCAGTAATAGTACAGTTCACTACCAATTAGGCAATGTTTTGTTGCAATACACCTTGGTACTATTCTCTTCTTATTTGTATCTTGCTGCCAGCTACATTGTACTGTCCAAACTCCATCCCTGCAGATAGCCCCACTAGTGTGGCATGGACGCTCACTCCCGCTCGTTCCTTAGCCACACATCCGTATACGCAATTTCGTGTCGGCGTACTGAAAATTTTTGGTGCACCTACTTATCATCGTGGGCGCAATTTTTTGCACACAGAGATGATCCTGAGCCTCTCTGTTTTCTTAGCGCCATTTATTGAAGGATTTCACTCACATTGTTCTGGTATATTCCAGTCTTTTGGCCTTCACCCATTCAATCTCACTGGCTCACTCTCACAGACGCTGTCGTTGTTGAACATTACATCACTTGACCCCTCATCGTCTTGACGGCTGCTCCACATCAAGACATATCTAAACTGCCACCCAAGTTTTGGAAGAGCCCATTGGTACATGTAGTATCTTATCGCTCAGTCCATGTATTAGATATGTCTTGACATGGAACAGCCATTGAGACGATGAGGGGTCAAGTGACGTCATGTTCAACGACTTTGTTTTAAAGATGGCAACTTTGAGAGCCTAGCAAGGTAAAAACTTTCATTATTAAGCGTACTTTCTAGAACTCGAGACGAAAGTACTCTGTCATACTCTGTGTGAGTTTGGTTACATGTAGAGAAGACAAGGTTTAAATTGCGTCGTAACCATGGTAACGCTATGGGGTTTGGAAATCAAATTGTGGCGAAATGGTTTACACATGTGTCAGAAAGCTATTAAATCAAATTTTCCCTGTCAGCAAACCTGCTTAAAATGTAGGCTAGGCCTATGGGGCCTACCCCCTAAAAAGTGGGATAACCAAGTTTCACAGCATGAGACAGAGTAGGCCTATTTTTGAGAAATGAGTAAAGATTTTTGCCCACCAATTTCTCACTTCCACCCGTTAATTGTTGCTCCGTTCATGCCGTTCGTGTTTATCAGTCTGCACATGCATCGAACCCACCAATGACCGCGCTTGTTGTTTTCATCGTGGGATCGTCCTGGCTGCTAGTGCTGCTGTGACCTGGAAACACACATCGGGTGAGACTCGCAACATGTGCTGCGCCGTGTCTGTATATCTGGGACAAATACAATCATCATTGCATCCTCCAGCCCGAGTTGATTTTATAGAACATCCCAGATTTGCCTCCAAAGGCAGCACGTTCAACTCTTCTGTGCATGAATCTGTAAACAAATACTTAACACTCCTGGGAAAGTGGACAATGAGTATGGAATTTATTTCTGGCAGCTCAATACTTGATCCTGCATGATCAACCTCGTAGCTGGCTACGAGGTCAACATGTCACACAAATGTCGTACCCACATAACCTGTGTATTTTTGATTGGCAGGGTATTCTGCAGTACATGTACATGTAGGTTACTTTCTCTTCAACGTATGTGCCATCTTGTTCAAGGGACGAAAAAAACACAACTGGGAATGTTGATAGATGTGAGCTCATATTGGAATTTGGAATGAACGCATGATGACTTGGAAGAGCATAAGATTTCAATTGATGTACTGGCTCAGCAATGCGAGCTCTTTTTGACCCGTAAGCAAGATAGCACATATTACAGTTAAGGTACTCATTTGATGGTGCAGTCTTCCATTGGAAAAAGTATAACTGGTAGCAGTTTGTCATGTTCTGGCATGGGCAGTTTAGTGAAATGGTTTATGTTAATGTGGTTGTAGAACCTTGATTGGCTCCTTTGTCGATGGTGAAGTGATGAATATTGACGTCTATCAGGATTTTCCTGATTTCAGGATTGTTCAGTTGATCTCTTGTTAAATCTGTTAATCCTGAATTTACCATTAAGGTGCTTTTACGTTTAAAAGTTGATACAAAACATAAGGAACAGGCATTTTAAGAGGTGCCAGGGGAAAACACAAATACCTATGCGGCTCACTAAACCTCAAGTGATTATTTCTGGGATATTGCATTTTCTCCCAATATCACACCTGAATAGAAGCAAACAGAAATTTGACGCATGAGCTCAGCATAGCCTTTGCCTAATGCACACATTTGTTAGCTCACACAGTGAGTTGCCACCATTCGCTGCTATGGAAAAACACTGCCATGGAGGACACTGATGTGGGCTTCATAGTCTTGGTATTTAAGAGGCATGTTACATGTATGTGACTGTTATTTGTATTAAAATGGAGGGCATATCTAATCCTAGAGGCTTTTAAGAAAAAAAAAGGAATAAAAAAAATATGAAATTTACATATGTGCATGTACCGTACGTACATGTGCATGTTCCAAATGACCTGGACCTTTAAAATTTGTAAAGTCACTTGATGAGAAGTCAAAATATGACAATGAAGTGACAAAGTATAACATTCTAAGTTGTTTATGTGCAGAAACAGGAAGATCTGATATCCATACATCAAGGAAATTTGTCATGGACAAATTGTGGGAGAAAGCAGTGACCAATACTGGCATTCCATATTACATCAAGTAAGTTAAAAATGATGAAACAACCCCTTTTTTCACAAATACATTGTATCAACCCTATTCCCTACCCAGGGTTGCCCAACCTGTTTGTTGGGGGGTGATTTAATTTGTACCATGCAAAACAGTCAAGGAAATTTCTCTATTAATTAAAAAATAGGCTGAATATATGCTTTTCCTTCACCATAGTGTTACAAAAACTTAATATTAGTATTTCTTTGAACTGTGCACCAACATGTACATGCATGTCTTTCACACGTTTTGACGGAGCATATTCACTTTTGGTAAGATAACATTTACTGATTGGAATATGCCCAAATTTAACTGCGCTGTTACCGTCATGGAGATTTTTTTGTGTCGTTTTTGCTTTAGCCATATTTCAGAGAGGACACAATGGGACCACCCAGAGTTTGTCAAAGCGTTATGGATGCTGGGTGAGTTAGGCAGTGATATGGGATTCCTGTTCGTGTATCTTCCATTCATTTTTTTCTGTATTGAATGGTTGGTTGATTGGCCAAAACTAGATCACTGGCATCTACATGTAGATTGATTGAGTCCTAAGAAAGGTGGTAAAATAGCATCTATATACAAATGTTACTGTCTGTGAGCCCGTTCAGTACTATAATTGAGTGTGCTTAACACGAAGAGCAGTGCAGGTCGCTCAAGAACATCACAATGCATGCCTGAGGTTGACTCTATGAGCATAGCCCTACACTGACTTGTTCACACTCTGAACTAGCTTGGCATCATGGGCTTTGTTTTCAAATTGCCTTTTTTTACTTCTTGAAATACTAAAGTGGCCCATTTGTCAAACTGGGTCACAGATATTCCAAATGTTAATGAACAGTTGAAAGCTGCAGGTAATTGCATGTAGCTAATTCAATAACAAGTAGCAGTGAGAGTATGTGGTACGGTTGTGCAAGGGTGCTCAGTCCACTTGCTGAGACTATCTCTAACCTTGCCAAAATTCTTCAACTCACAGACGACCTGGGCAGCATCCAGCTTGCAGAGTACAGGGCAGCCATGAAGCTGAGAATGCTGCAAAAACTCCTCAACTGTAAGCATTCCACCCCCCTCTCCCCCGGTACTTTAATATCATTCGTATTCAGTCAAGTTAAAGCTCACATCAGATATTCAGAGGCACACGACAAGGGCAGTTTCGTTCCTGATTTCACCTTTTTTCTTTTTCTTTAGTGGATTTCGTTGACCTGTCAACAATCAATTCAGCTTTTGAGCAGCATGGTTTCCCTTGTCGCAGCGACAGCTTTCTGAGCATTTCTGAGCTGTACAGCATCATCTATGAGGTGTTCTATATGACGTATTCCCGTAGACACAGTAGCATGGTGAATGTGGAAGCTAGTACAGATGTAGTTGTAAACTGGATATTCAATCTGTGTGACATGTGAGTATGAACCTTTGAAATTCAAAACCCAAGTTTTAATACGAGCGATTCACAATAGTGCACCACCAAGAGTTTGCAACACGTTGCCAATCATAACGCGCGAAATTTGACGACCCTTTCCTAACGCACATTGGGTTCGACAAATTTTACGCATTGCAACTGGCCAACGCGTTGGAAACTTTTGGTGACGCACTATTGTGAAAGGGCCATATTTCATGGCGCTGCTTAGCATATTATTTTATTCTTACAGAGGTTCCGTGTATTTTCATGAAGAACATGTTAGTAAGCACAGCAAAAAGCACGGTTACCTTGAAGGAAAAATGTGCTTAACGTAGTGACAAAACGATGGAAGTCTCTTCATGCATGCGCAAGCATAGGCACAACCATGTCAAGCACTGCCATGAAAAATGCTTAGCAAAACTATCTGCTACAGTAAGCCTGACTTTTCTGCTATAATCCAGCCACAGTTGATTTTCATGGGGTTGAAGCCACTTGAGAATTCAAAGAATGTGCTATTTTTGATTTTGGGTGTGTCAGAAATCTTTCATCAAATTCCTACAGGGCCACACCCTAATACATGCGCATCTGATCCTCCAAGGCACGTCGATAACCACAAGGTTCCTCAATATCTGCCTCGGTTTATTAGATGTACGTGTATACATATACTTTCATGGATTAAGATGACTTTAGGTCATGTACTAAGCACCGTGAGTATCCCTTGTTGTCATCTGGTGTTTAGTCCAATGCACATCATTTTTGAGCCTTTGTTTTCCCGGCAACTTTGTAAGCCTAAGTTTCAGAGTTCTGAGAAAGGTGACATTTGGTGAACGTACATGTCCATGTTCATTGAAAATGCACATTTACTTGCTTTCAGAATGTTTTGTACTTTGCCCTGTCATTTCAGGGGTCGCGCTGGATACGTCAAAGTTCTTTCTGCCAAGATATGCACAGTGGCACTCTGTGCAAGCCAACTCACTGAAAAATACCAGTGTAAGTAATTTTTGTCTGAACTTATCGTGATGAGCTGCTTTGTTAAAGCAAGTTGCCAAGGAAAGGTCATGGTTTCATGAAGTCCACTTGACCTCGGAACCTCTTTCCCTGAGCAATCAGCAAAATGAGCAGGAAGTTTTTCATTGTGTTCACGTCTTCAATTTATTTTCAAATTTTTCTAAGTAGGGGGACTTCTTACGCGTCAGCTTTTTGCTAGCTGTTTTCAGCTTTAATTTTAAGTGGCCACTCACACCCCTAGTGGATTTGAATAAGTACTTAACTTTAAAAACATGCAAGTCATACAGTTGTAAACAGGTTCCCAGATGAGGCAACATTTTGAATAATGGCATGTCTGTTTTTGGTAATTAGACTGGTACCAGCAACTGGCTGACAGAGCAGGGGGCATCAGTCGTCACAACATGATAACCTTCCTTCAAGATCTCATTAGGGTATGGGTAAAACTGACGCTGCCTTTATATCTAGGATGGCATATTTTTGTATCTTGGACAAGGACTGATAATTCTCAACCTGAACTGTTTTGTAGTTTGGGAAATTTAGTTCAGATTTGTACATTTGTAATTTCATCAATACACTGCAGCCAATTCTATTTTTGAAATAAAAACTAAACAAAAGATTATAACCCTGTCAATCCTCAGTAATTCCTCTGTTGGAAGGTTGAGGTCTTTGGGATTAATGATATTTTCATCAACGACGTGTTTGGACTAGTTTGACCAGCCAAATAATTGGAGTAGCCCATAAGGGCACAGGGTTTTATATCTTTGTGGTCACTGGAAAGGCTTTTGACAGCTGTGCTCATTGGTTAACTTACACACTTCTTCAGATTATATCTGATTATCGTACAAAATGACTGGACAGGTCCTGCATCAGATTGCTGGAGTAACTCCTACTTTTCCTTCCTTTCTTCATCTCTTTGAAGATAACGGAGCTAATCAATGAAAGTGCTTCTTTAGGTAGAAATGCCGTGGCTGCCGTCAACAGCTGTTTTGCTACGGTGAGTTCACCGATAAACTTCTGTGCGGTAAACTAAGGCCGTAACCGAAGTCTGTATCTGGCAAGAGTACCTGTCCCCATGGAAGTCATTAGACGGAAATTATAGCCATTTTCCTTTAAGGCGTATGACTGCAGCCAAAGCCCAGTAATTTGGAGACTTTATAAAATCTGGTTTAACTTGTAATCTTTTGTACTGTGAAAATATTACAAAACATCCTCAATTTTTTTCTGTGGTACCTAATTCAAAGTGTTTTTACAAGTGATGTTTTAATCGAACAAATCCTTACAAATGCAGACTCAAGTAAATTTTTCACTGAATCAAGAAATATATTTAAATTGTTAGAGAGTATGACTTTTTAAAATCTTTACTCGTTAGACAAATTTGCAGTGGCTGAAAGTTTTTCCAGAACAGGGGACTTAATATATCTCCTGTCCTTTGGCACACTATTTACCTTAGAGCAAATATTTGATTTAGCATCATTTGTTGACCGGTCTAGGTAATCGGAACCACTGTCTCCCAGGATCGTTACATGAACTGGCTGATGGCTGAACCACAGACTATAGTGTGGTTACCCACAATGCACCGCTTGGCAGCCTCTGAGAATAGTAAGTCCAAGGATCTGACCAAATTCTCAACCTTTCAAATTATTTCAATTTTTAAATGCTGTTGATTGTTATTAGTGGTATTAATTGCCATATGACATTATGTCATAAAAGACTGTCTCAGGTAAGGACTGAATCACAGTTTATGTTCATAAAAACTCAAAAAGGACTAATAAAAATACGAGAAAGCAGAAAAACCTGTTTGAATACATAAAAAGGCAATGTCACACTTCATTTTTTTTTTTATGCTAAATGTAGGAAGGGATTAAAGATGATGAAAATTAAAGAGTTTCAACTCCAAATAACAAACAGTAATCTAGAAAAGCAGATTTTTATAAAACAATCATGGTTTTAACAAAGAAAATCAAACCCATGACCTATGGAGTGATCCCAAATAGTTACATTTCCAAGACTGGTAGCGTTGCATACATTAGTAGAATTCCCAACCTTCAAAATTGAGCTGTAGAGATTGTAAGGGTTTTTTCATTGCCTTAAACCACTTCATGCCGGGGGCATTTATAAATGTCGATTCAGCTGGGCCGGGAATTTTTCATTTTTCTCAGTTTTCAACATTCCTTAAAAATTCATATCTTCATTTGCTGGACACTAACAACCAGACAAAGGATTGTCAGGTGGTTACTCTAATCTGACAAACAATATCTATTGACTCCGGAGTATTTCTATACCNAAACAATGACCAACACAAAGGTGGGGGGGTGCTCTCTGTCCCATATCTTGCTTCAAATGTGTATTGCAGCCAGGCCTGCCGCCTGGTAAAAAGAGCCCCGATTGTGCAGTGTTGCATAATTTTCTTTATTCCTGAAAATGGCACAGTGCACTGCTGATGTCTTTTCAATAGGGGCCAGATTAGCATGCAGCAATTCTGTGTGGCTCATCACTGCAGCGATGGAACGCTTTATGTCCCGGGTTGTAATCCACAGGCACTGAATGCCACAAACCATGGTATACTGTTTCAAAACAAGGCTGGATTCTCTCCACTATTGACAGTGAAAATGTGTTGGTAATTCCCAGCAGCCTTGTCTTTTGTTACAAGGCCCAGTTACCTTCTTCTGATTTCGGACACCCCAGCTGTGCATATAAAGATTACGTGCCCCGGCTCCCTGACAGCCAGTGGTTAACAGTTGACCTAAAAAGCAAAGACTGGCCATTTTGAGAGCACAGTTGGTGAAGTCTTGATAAGATATTTTTGAGAACACACGTTAAAATCCTTACCCAGTTTTCGTTACTGAGTTGAAATACAGATGAATCCACTTCACTTTGATGTCTAATTTGTATTTCCAAAGGTACATCAGTTCTCAAGTCCAAGATTCAAATCCTGCCTCTCTCAGTTGTTGTTTCGATACCTTATTAGTTTTCAGCCAGCCGAGGCAGTTCTTTCCTGCAGAAGTTGAGATTCAGAGCTGCGACTAACAGACACTTGAGCTCTCATTAAGAGACTCAGAGAGATACTGAGAGGCCTGTGCCATATACATGTTTATTACTATTTGAATATTCAATTGACCTTAAAATATTTGAATATTAAATTTTTTTGATTTGAATATTCATTGTGCAATGCAATGAAATAAACAGGAAAATGCCCAGTTTTATCTGTAACCAAATTGCTTTTCTCAAGCTTAATCCAATACAAAAGAAATAGTTCTGGTTACCAACTAACCTTATAGATGTTTTGTAATGATTGGAATACATGCATATCATTCTGTGTGTCAATAAAAATTATTTCTGAAGGGGCTTGTCAGACCAAAAATTCACTGTACAGCCAAATATTTGATCAAATTTAGCTTGAATATTCGAATGATCAAATATTCAATCTGACTCAGCCCTAGTACTGAAGTCAGTCAAATTTCTAGCAGGTATTTTGATGTAGAAACCAGCAGTAGGACAAACTCTTCTCTTCTTTCCAGTGAGACATGAAGTTAAATGCAACATCTGCAAGATGGTCCCCATCATCGGACTCCGCTTCAGGTGCATGAAGTGTCTCAACTATGACATGTGCCAGGATTGCTTCTTTGTCGGCATGGCAACCAAGAAACACAAACTCTCCCACCCAACTCAGGAGTATGTCTTCGGGGTAAGAGCAAAAAGTGATTTTTCTTACCAGTACGCGCTTTATTAAAGGAATCATGATTTACATCATGGAACACATCAGTCTTTGGGATCCATAGAATATTTGGTGTTTAGGATGTTTCCCTTCAATGCTAAATCTTATCAGCATAAATAAGTTCCCCGCCTCATTCTTCACAAGATGACATTCTGTGGGACTACAGCTGTCCTGACAGTGCTAAAGCTGTTCATCACAAAAGTTTCTTGGTGTAATTTGGCTTCTGTTTATAAAATCTGGTAACAATTTTTGTTTTCTGATAATCAGACTTCTTCTAAGGAAGACCTACGAGCCTTTGCCAAGACTATCCGCAACAAGCTGAGTAAGAAACATGGCCGCCGTGCCAAACCCAACTACCTGCCCATAGATGATGGTATCCCAGATTCCTACTCATACAGGTAGACCTTTCAGATGTACTGACTGTTGTATGCAGGCTTTTTGTAAGGGCTATGACTGAGTGGCACTGGGTTGCAGAACACATAAATCTACTGAATAGGAGAAGTATTTTGACTCTTGAACACAAAGATGGTTGCTACCAAAAGCTCATCTGATATATTCAATGTGTAAATGGTTTCAGAGCCGTTATGGTTTGGGGCTTGTTTTTTCCATTTAAATTTTACACATTACCATTTGCAATAAATACATGCATACTCTTTGGTTTATGTTTACCTGATCTGCCCAGAATATGTGAAATTATCATTGTTCCTGAATATACAGTAATAAACACTGCCTCATGTAATAAACAGGAACAATAAAGGAGCCATGTTTGAAGTAAAATTGAATATCAAAACTGAAAATGAACTGTGTCAGAATTTTAATATCAAATAAAGCAGCAGCTCAGGTAAATCTGACCCCAACAAAATAATTCCTGCAAAAGAAATATTTGATACAGTTGTAAATAAGAAGGAAACAGTTTCCACATTAATTTGTAAGCGGAAATTATCACCTACATTTTCTCTCCAGGGATCCCTTAGAGCGGAAGGTTGACATGCATGTTCGCCTCGGCCACATTTCGGAAAAGTAAGGACTCAGGAGTTACTTTCTCCTTATGCTGTAGAGCACATAATTACTAGATAGATTAGCCTCCAAACAGCAAATGGGGATTACCGCTCACAAATAAACAAAACATCCATTTTTGTTGTTCTGATCGACTTTTGCAGGGTCAAAAAAGTTTGCTTAACATCAAAGGTAAACCTTCCACCTCCAGAAGGAGTAATCACAAAGTGTGAATATTTAGTCACATGCTAATAATAGTAAGTACAAAAGAAATTTTGGACCCAGGTTATTCTGGACCCATCACCTTGCTTGTGAGCAAGGTGAGGAGTGATTGATTCCTACGTTATGGTTTAATTTGTATATATTCAGATTTCAGAGACTTGAAAAGTGGTTTATAAACTTGGTATTGCATTAGTACGGTATTCCATCTTCTACCACAGATTAGCTGCAGTTGAAGACATGAAACCGGCCCGTCCATCCTCTGACACAACTACCCCCTCACCTGATAGTTGGACACGCCCATCTGAAACCTCCCCCGAGTCGGGTAGGTCGTCATCCAGAGGTCAGAAATCCTCGGCAGACCGGTCCAAGGAACACAGAGACCTGGAAGACTTGATAGATGTGCTGGAGCGAGAAAACGAGTGAGTGGGAAGCATACTCCCTTATTGAGTAACCCATTACTCAATTGGTTCTTTTGTTGGAAACTTCCAAAGCCCATCTAGATCGAAATCTATTGTTTAGCGAGGGGTTCCATCTGAAGCAACCATAGTGGGTCTTTGCTGGGTGGGTCAAAAGGCTATTAAGACCAGGAGCTGGATTGGGAGATTTTGAGAAGTTGTAGGAATGGAGAATTGAAAGTGTGATTTCCCTCTGTTACCCTGAAGATGAGGATGTATTTCCAACTGCACGATGAGGGGCATAATGGGGGAATTATGCTCTGGTTGATTTTGTAGCTGTCTGTGGAAATAAGTTCAGCTGATCTGAAACATTTTGTGAAATGCACTGAATTTCCAACCAGAAATACTTTCCTTACTGTGCTTGGCTGCACGTTGAAATAAATTTCCAATCATTGAAAGTTCCAATTTTGTCCTTGTTATCAGATAAAACAGCTTGCAATGTACTCTAAGTTGGGCAGAAGGACCAAATTCTCCCACCTGCTGTGAATTTTTCTAAAACTGTACGAAATTGCAGTCACCTTGATGCCCATGATTTTTTTTTTAATTCCAGGGAGCTCATCAATGATATAGAACAGCTGGTCAGGAGAGGAAAGGCAGCAGCTGTTGACAGCGAACCCAGTGATGAAGATGGTGCTGAAAGTAACTATGGAAACGGGTCCAGTGATGATGAGGCATCGGATGCGGAGGGAGAAATGATTCAAGCCAAGCAGGAAGTACTGGAGGAGCAGAACAGACAGTTAGAGATGCAGCTGAGGACGCTGAAGGAGCTTCTCAAACAGGTATCTAGACGAGGACTCAAAATTCTGCCATTAGCAGTGATCTTCTCAAAAGTTCTTACAGTCATCTATTTTCTCCCTCTTTTAAAATTTTGTGTTAACCGTTCACCTTAGTCAACTTTTCCTCAAATTAGCTGATTTCCTCACTTCACACTCATGCCATTGAAAATTGGAAATCCCTGTACAATGTCTTGTAAAGGTTGGAATTTCCTTGTTTTGAGTCAAAGTCCAAGTTACATGCCCGTCACCTATGTAGTGTCATTAACACTGGCAGAGAGCTCTTTAAAAAGTTGCCAACTTGCTTTGGTCAGACTCCAACCCAGGACCTCCAGTTTATTGTGCAAATCTCTCAATGTATCAACCACTGAGCTTGTCATGTCAGTTTCCTGGTTCAAATCTGATATAGATTGAGGAAACTTTTGGTCAAATTCATTTCAAATGCTGGTGTGGCTTTGTACCCTCGTGTTGCCAGTTGGTGCCAACTTCATGGCACTGTAGACAAACAGCTTTTCGTAGCGTAATCAGATAATCAGTAGTGTAATGTACATTGCTTTGAGGGGATCTCAGTAAATTTTTCACTCAACATGTAAATTTACTCTGCAGGATCATGAATTTTGTGCCTCCCCTAACATTCAATTTTTTGTCACATTAGTAATTTTTACATTTTTTTCATGTCATTTTGCATTTCAGAAGCAAAGTCCTCCAAAAGCCAGTAAATCCATACACGTGCCAAGCCTCCCAGCCCCTCCCCCTCATTATCATACTTCACCCATGAGTGGCAGACTTGATCATACAGCTCCACCCAGGCTACCACCTCATCATGCTGTCATCCAATCACAACGCAGCATTGGTATGACTGAAAATGGACATGCTAATGTTATTATTCCTGCAGCGCATAATGCCTCAGTGGTCAACCAGTCAGCAGCAGCTGTGCTAAAAAATGACAAATACAAATCCCTTCCCCTTAGCATGATTAACCAATCACCTTTAGGTGCTGTTAAAAATGACAGAGGAAGTCCCTGCCCACCTGTAAGTTTTGACCAATCAGGAGTTACACCAGGAACAAACACACAACTAGCCAACGAAACCATGACTCCCGGATTGAGTGATAGCACCGTGGCCCGCCCACGGTACCCCAAGAATCAGTCTGCAATGACTCCGGGCACATTTGCATCGAGGAGGCTCCTCCCGACCCACCTGACTGACCAATCAACAGTGATGTTTCCTAACCTGTCTGCATCAAGGGTGTTTCCTCCTGAAGAGGCCGCAATGCATGAGATTTTGCAGAGATTGAACGATGCTTATCCTGTGAATGTACACGGTAACCACAGTGAAAATTATTTCTACATGGTTAAGTCAGTTTATCTACATTCTTATTGAGCTTGACGTCTGCTTCGTTATCCTGGTTCACTGAAAATTTATGTTACTGGAACACTGACACATTCATATCAAAGCTGATTTCCCATTGTATGGCAAAAATACTTCATTTATCAAGCCTGACTTACATGTGCTAATTGCGTTATCAGAGTCTTGGAAATGAAAACAGATGTCTTGTTTTGTATTTCTTTTATAGATGAGCCATCCTCCTCGGAGCTACTGCCACACCCTTCCTACAAGCCACCTCCCACCTTTATGCGAACTAGGCGGCCTCATGGTAATGCCTTCATGAATGAGGAAGTTTACACTGCAACATGATCTATCAGGGTTTGCTCACATGCATGACATGAGAAAAACAGACCAACTGCACCTACCCAAGGCACTGCCCACTTCTTGGCTTGTTCTTCGCTTGGTTCACATTGTATCAAGTCTTGTCATGAGATATGAACCGGAGCAAAAACTCAGCTGAGCTTCACCATTCCCGAGCAGAAGTTATCAGACATACCCCATGTACCTCGTACGTGAATTAAAACAAGTCTTAAACACCAGAAGCACAATATGTTTGGCACACAGCAAGAGGGTGTGTTCATCTTTTGTATCCACGTTTCTTATTTTGTTATGATGGCAAGCTCACACAAGATTCTTGTCTAACTACAGTAATGTTATTGATCACCTTGGCTTGAGACACTTGAAGTCAAACTACATTGTAGTTCCTCGTATGCAGTTACTTCATTGATAACATGTTTCTTTGTTTTATCGCAGGAGCACACGATAATCCTAAGGACATGATTGATGCAGTAGCCCGCATCGGCGATGCCATGTCAACGCTTGTTGCTAGGGTGACTGACAGACCCTCTGGGATGTAGAGGTCAACCCGATTGGATCAAGGATCAGCCAGTTGCAATGCTTTAGCAATTAAACTCAGGTGTGGATCATGGGGCCCAATTGCAGAAGCTACATTGCACAGTGATATCATGTTGACTGAGATTTTTTCACTCGTTAAGAAGCAAAATTTAGGGAATACGTAGTCCTGTCCACTTGTCCTAATCAGTCCAACTTTGAAAACAAAGAGTGTTGAAAAGAGTGAATAAAAAGGAGAGCTTATTTCCAGGATCACCTCAGTGTGCATTGTCATGACATGAAGTCCATGTAAATGCAAACGTATGATCCAACTCAACAAAATAAGTCACAGGTTATCAGAGATACTTTTGAGTTCTAAGCCTTTACAAGTATCTTGCACAACGTAAACCACTGGGAACTCTCTTTTTTTACCCACATAATGTCCATTTTCATGAGGATACCAAACTTTGTGATACATCAATAATACAAGGAGTCAAATTTGCTCCGTCTAATGCACACCGAAACAACATAATGAAAAATGATCTTTGTTCTGTTTTGCGGGGGGGACGCGGTCCGTGCCCGTGAACGAATCTAATATGCAACACAGTTTTTCAGAAAGAATGTGTGTGGTGATCGTTTCTTGAGATTTGACACCTTGTTTTGAATTTTTGTTGAAACATGCACACTGAAATTACATAAGATTAATAACAGTCTTGGTTTTTCCTAGCAGGCTGAATTCATGGGATTTAAATTTCTGGATAAGATTTTGTTGCTTTCATCTTCATTCTTGTATGAATCTGCTTTGTGTTGGGTATATTTATGACTCTGCAGCAAAATGAATGAATTTTATAAACAGATTTATAAACATTTTACTGAATGGATCCCACAAAACAAACGATGAATGTCAGTATTAGAAGTACCAGAAATTTGATATCATTCCACGAAACTTGGCATTTCTTGACGTCGTTCTTTCTTAACTCAGACTGGAGTTTAGCATTTTTAAAACGAGACTGGTCACAGTTTTTTAAAAGAAAGTTTTCTACGGTGTGTATTCTTTAATCAGTTTTTTATATACATGTACTACAGTTTGCAGAATGGATTTTTGATCGATTCTGTCTTTGGAGAGATATATATTTTTACAACTGATATGAGTTCAGAAGTTGGCCTCATCATTTTTTGATGCTAACATTTGATACAGTTTTATAAATGATTTTACATTCACTTGGGGTTTCCACTTTTGAAGCAAAATGTATGTTTAAGATTCATATTCAGAAAAAAAATGCTTGACGTGTCTCACTGGTGTCGTAAATGCTGTTAAGGCAAGTACATCAAATCACCGAGATAAAATTAAAATGGTCAGCTTGTCTGACCAAACATGAGGAATATGGACAGGTTATGAAGTGTGACTGTATTTTGCCTATTATCCTGTGTGGTTTATTCCAAATCACACAAAGCAATGAAACTGGATGATTAAAGGGTAACTTGGTATTAGTTTTAACCTGGATTAATTTATGTTGAATGACGGGTATAATTTCGGGTGGGACAGTACTTGAGAAATGTGTTGGCGGCAAGACGTGATTGGGAAATGCCAGATATGATTGGGGGCGCTCTGGAGATGCAGGTGAAGCAGAAGCACAAAAGGGTGCTTACATGTGTGCTTTCTGACATCGTCCGTCTATTGTATGCAGGTTCATTTAAAAATAAATACCGGTGCTTTGGAAAACTTTGGATGTTGAAATTGGACAAAAAATAAATTTGCGTTTATGTTGCTGTTTGTTTTTCAACGTGTATATTACTACCACCGAAAGATTCAAACTGATGCTTGTGAGCATTGTGTTCACTGATGTCCAAAGTCCTGTTAAAATGAATTTTCTTTGGTGTCAGACATTACTGGTATATGTATGGTATATCTGTGTGTATTTTAGATTAGTGATAATGAGATGCCATTTGTCTCATGTTGTTGCTTGTTGTCAAGGACAGAATAAAATCTATTCTTAAATTTGAACCCAAAGTTTTGTCTTACCACAAAAGTTCAAACTTCATTGTCTGAACAGCACTTTGCTTTTGATCTTGGGGGCGCGAAACTGTCATCGGCCGGTTATCAGTGGGCGAGGACGGACGAGTAGATTGTAAAGAAACGACCCCCCCCCCCAAAAAAAGGGGGGGTATGGCTTATATACTGGTTATGGTTTGTGGCTTCTGATCATAAGGTCGGGGTTTGAATCCAGCTGGTGGCAGCATGTGATCTTGGGCAAGTCACCTTACGCATTGAGGAAGCCGAACATATCTACCCAGGAGCAAATGGGTATGCGTGGTTATTTATGTCTGTGGGTAGGACACGATTATGTTTGCGCCGAAATGGCACCATATTCGGCTGCTCTCTAGGAAGCAGAGATGGTCTCAGGAATGTTCAGATGGAAGATTCGTTCAGATGATGGGAGCCCAATGTGATGGTACCTTGGCGCGGCACGCGCACCCGCATTGGGCTTTTAATATATGGGCATTTTGTACCTACTTGACAAGTGTGTGCAATAAGCTGCAGAGAACCACGTGACCTTTTGTGTGCTAATATCAGCTGATCGGGGACACGATGACGTGACGGCACGCATACGGCATTGTACGTGCACACTAGCCATGGAGAATAGCGTCGGAAGGGAAGTTCGACAGCGTAGTATTGGGATCGAAAATCCCCCAAATGCTGCCAAAAATGGCCTCCATAACGGTTCAAAAATCAAAAAGTTGCCGTCCCGCTACCTCTCAGAGGAAATTTTTGGCTTCATTTTGCTCTACCTGGGTTTGCTTTTTCTTGTGGCGTCCTGGAGTTACCACCGGCTCCCGGCTCCGAAGACTGTGGCCGAGCACGGAGGCACGGGGGAGTTTGTGGAGGAGCGCGCCCGGGCGCATATCGCCCAGATCACCAGTCTGGGACCCCGTCCAGGTGGATCGAGAGCAAACGAGATCCACTGCGTCGCGTACCTTATGAAGGTTTTGACAGAGGTCAAGAAAATGGCCGTTCCAGGGGTCCATGAGGTCGAGATCGATATATCCCACCCGGAGGGGTCGTTCACCATGGACATTTGGGGTGGTTTTTCGCCCTACTACAAGAAAATAACTAACATCGTGGTCCGCCTGAGTCCGGCGAAGGAAGTGGTTAGGCAAGGCGAAGGGGCCCACGATCACAGTCTGCTGTTAAACTGCCATTTTGACACAGTAGAGGGGAGCCCTGGTAAGAATTCAGACAAAATTATATTCCAAAAAAATTCTTATCTTAATCGGTTTTGAAAGAATATTACATCCTCACTAGCTGCTTATGCCTGCACACTACTAGCCCCACTAGTGTGGCACGGAGTCTCACTGCCGCTCCATCCTATTGCTCCATCCTATGGAGCGGGAGTGAGAGTCCGTGCCACACTAGTGGGGCTAGCACACTACATACATTTTCAAAATCATAGGCTTTACCGAAATGGGTCAACTCGTACTCAGTGTAACTCGTACCCTGGTCAACTTGTACCCCGAAACATGCACCCAAGTTAACTCATACCCAGGTCAACTTGCACTTGAGTTAACTCATACCCAGGTGGGCTCGTACCCGAGTCAACTCGTACTCACCAGGCCCATTCAGCAGCAAAAAGGTGGAGATTTTGTTGCTCTCATTTATTGAATGCAAACGTATGTATGCATAAAGGGTATGAAGTTCCTTTTACCAGTCGGATTTCGTTGAAAAATCCCCACCGTGTTTTAAGAAGGACATAAATGCCGTCTGACTACAAAAAAAAAAAATTTTTCCTTCTCATTCATAAAATAAAATGAATTGTCCAGTTTTCGTTTGTTGGACCGTACTTGCCAATTTTACCATTTTAATGATATAAGACATTTTAGTGTTCCTAGCATCTAACATTGCCAAAAAGAGAGAAAAACAGGAAAAAAGGGGAAGAAAAATTTCGTAATCCATTTGGGGTAAAAAAGGAAGAAAACAATCGTAATTCATTTGGGTCAAAATTCCTGTGTGTTTTTGTTGAGGGTATGAGTTGACTAGGGTACGAGTTGACCCAAAATAGTACATACATGTATGTAGCTCATAAAGTGCGAAATCTTTGAGCAGACATGATCCCAGGACTGAGTAATTTTCAGGTGTAGAAAACTCTTTGAAATCATTTCGAGGATATTAATTGATGGAGTGGGGTCTTTGATGAGACAAGTTGAATACATATTGGAAGACGGATTTTTCTGTGATCTTTATTGGGATAGAGTTCCATATTCAGCAACAATCATA
Source organism: Acanthaster planci (assembly GCF_001949145.1). Next base: position 999,184 of record NW_019091400.1, read on the forward strand.
CTGTAGGTTTTATACACAAAGTCTATGCTCCATGACTGAAAAGTCTGTTTTCAGAGAAACTTGCATTTTTCCACTCTTAAATTAGTGTTTCTTCATATTTACATTGGTTGGTACTAAAAGTAAAAAGGATAAGCGTTGGCCAGATTTACTGATCCCTTTATAGATCAACACTTTGCTAGTAGAAATCCTCGAATTCAAAATGCCCCTTTTTCGGGGGATAAGGAGTTCTCTCTTACCAGGATCACCGCTAGATCTGACAGAAAAGAAGGTTTTGTCGTAAACTGATAAAGATACATGTACTCATTTTGACAGTTGTGGTAAAGGCTTCTTTATGTGGGATTTTTTTTCTTACAATTTTTTGTTAATAAATGTGGAATATTCAGGTACCTTTGTGCAGAGCACACATACATATTACAGTGATGTAGCCTGTAGCCTTTCAATGGTGTACATGTACGTATGCATACAATGTATCATACCACCCTCCATCCCACCTAGACCACAACTGTAATCCCTTTGTTCCACTGGAACTGGTGAGGGTTCCATTCAACTTGCACACTGGTGCCAGCAGATCCATTTTTGTAGTAGGCAGGTGCAGATGTGAATTTATTGGGGAAAGTTTTTTTCACCTGCCTGTTTGTCCTCGGTGTTGGTGAATATCTGGCACGCTTAATTGATTCTGCTGAATGAGGCTGGAAGGCTGTGCAGAAGTCTCCAATTGGTAAGATACCATAGAAGTGGTTAAAGTTTACATTGGCTTGTGTTTAATTCTTTATGTGGGCGATTCACAATAGTACGCCTCCAAGAGTTTGCGATTTGTTGGCCAATCACAATGTGCGAAATCTGTCAACCCAGTGCGCATTTGAAAAAGGTCGACAGATTTCGCACATTGTGATTGGCCAAGGCGTCGCAAACTCTGGGAGGTGTACAATTGTTAATAGCCCGTATTGGTTATGGTCAGAATCCACGAGCATGCTGTTCGGTCCTGTGGGATTTACTAAAAGAAAAAGAGCAGTACGTGAATAGATGAATGAAATCAATTGTAAAAATTGATTTTGTTTTGATGTGTTTTCATTTCTTAGCAAGGGTTCACTTTGATGAGTCATTACAGGATAGCAGTCATCAAATTTCGCAGAGTATATTATGCCTGAGAGCGAATAATGAGCCTCTTTTATGATTTTGTTTGGTGATTTTGATCAAAAAGGTAGAGTCCCATTTTGTGTAAGTATCCCTGAAAACCAGCTTGGTTGTATCCCTCCTTCCTCCATGGTTGTATGTCGCTGCTTTCTGTCACTTTACTTAGAACCTCTAATCCTCGCTAAATGGTCTGAAGACGAGAAAGAAAGTGCAGTCACTGAGATCTGTATTCAGGTTCATACACATGTACTGAACTGTCTGCCTGTGAGCTTTATTCTACCAAAGAGGCAATGAATGCTTTCAGTTTGTGATATACATGTATGTCCTCTCAAGTTACAAGCACTTGTAGAGAATGAGCCAGTTCTGTATTGTAAAGAGGGCCAGTTCATTTGAGTATAAAAGCATCTGAAGTTTGCCAGTCAGTGCCTGTGAGTCTGCATACAGCCATGCTGATAGTGATAAAGCCAACCTCAATATTGTAGTAATCTCTTGAATGATCTACTGGTGCGACATTTGTTCACCTACTGGTAACCCCCCCTCCCGTGCAAGGCACTCTTGAAATACTGAATTGGTTCAATGATGCACTCATACACAACACTGCCCACTTTACAAGGCTCTCCAATTGAAGAGGAATGACAGAGCAATTGTGAACCATATTTTGCATGGCACATTCCAGGTCTTGGCAAAGCTCAATTTTTTTCTTGGATGGGGATGGCAGCACCAGGTCCCCTTGTACAGCCTGTTAATAAAAGTATTAAAAGGGGCACTTTGTCTTGAAATGGCCGAAAATTTCATGTACAGTACATAAACAGAACGGGTTAAATGAGATTATTTTTCAAATTTCTGAGCTACATGTAATATGTATGTACTGGTACATGTAGAGGAATCCAATCCAGTGGATGACTGTTGACACATGGTTGACAAAAGTCATTTTTACTCAGTAATCAGAATGATTCTTGGTGCTGCTGCTTTCTCTTTTCACATTTAAGAAGGAACTACTGTACATGTACACATTGTACCCCTTTTAATTTGCTGCATTCAACAACGAATTTTAAAATGCATGTAATTCACTTGTTTAGGATGTGACTAAAAAGTATCATATTTTCTTTTTTTTTTTTTTTTTTGAGCCAACTCCAGCCTTGGGTGCGGGTCTTGTCTGAAGAATGATGTCCCACATGCAAGCCAAGAAAATGTCCAACCAGTGACCAAAGCAGAAAGATGTTCCTTGCATTACTGGCCCCAGCTTGTACTGTATCAAGTACAGTACTGTACTGTACTGAACAAAAGAGGGCATGTTTTTTTTTCGGTACTCACTGCCATGAGGTGGGCAACTATATGCGCGTTTGAAGCGGAGCACGCTGAGTATGCGTAACTAATTTATTCCGGCGTGTGTGGTCTTTGCGTACATGCAGAACGCGTGCAAGAACATGCTTTTAACCACCTGTCTTTCTTTCGCTGATTGGGGGCGCATTTCAGCTCGGGGTGGATTATACATGACAGCCATTTGAAGCTTGCGATAATGCAAGTTCTCACCCTAATTAGGCTTCAAAATGTTAGCTCAATGCTTTCATTGTGCTGCATAAATGCACACAGTATACATGGAGAGGTCACGAGTGGGAAGCCAGTTTGCAAGCTGGCAGCACTGGCCATGTTGGTCATGGTTGGCACAGCCTGGGTAAACGTGTGTACATGAACATGTGTTGACTGTAAACTGTGGAGTCATTGAACAAGCTATCAAAGAATACATTACACTTGTACATACAGTGTACTTGGTGGTGTTTCTCATATATATATATTACCAGTAAGTGAGCTCTTTAAACTGTAAAAACCTTAACCATTGTACAAATTTGTACGAATGTGTTTAAAGGACACCTCCTGATACAATCAGTGCTCCAACTGCCCTGATTTCTGTTTTCAAACTTTCGCCCTTCAAAATTTGTTCCCCTACAGTATAAGCATAAAAACCTCAAATTCTGTGAACAATTACATCATAACCTGTCCAAATAATACTTCATAGCTCACAGTGGTTAATTCTTGGGCAGTGTGCATACATGTAGCCCTTGAATCCCCACCTTTTCCTATACAATGTATATGATGTACATGTACACGTACCGGTAAATCATTCCAATGACATGGTTAATTCACATTTGTTGGGCTCAGTAGGAACATGTTAACCTTTCCCACGATTTGAGACTCGTTTCTGAAGTTATTCCTGGTTTACTTTCAGTGGAACTAAAATCACATTGCTGTTTCTTAATCTGCTTCTTTCGGGAGTTGAGTTTCAAATTCGCTTTACTTGTGCAGTTAAAGACAGTGGAAAGCGAAAATGAAATCAATAGGTCACAAGTTGCCCCGACTAACTGAAGTGTATGCGCGCATAAAGTTCAAGAATGTGCTTTGGAGTTTGGTGCCACCGTGGTCATGGAATCTCCTTGCACTAGATGGTAATTAAATTGTTTATACATGTAAAAATTATTTCCATTTTTTGTTTGTTTTGGTGGTTTGGATTGACAGTTTCTATGATATAGGAATGCTACCGTAGTACTGCACATGTAGGCTTCAGTTCCACATGAGCCGTGCAAGGTGGCAGAGATTTGAAGAAATTGTTTTTATATATTGAAAGCTTCTGAAATGCATAATATGCCTGAGTGTAAAATCACATCACCCACATGTATCAGGTCACTGCTAGATGAGGCAGTAACTTAATGTGTTAGTCATCAGGTTTATGGTACCTCGGGGACTGCTCATCCATCCTCATAAGGCTGCTGTAGGAATGAGGTGTGGTTTGGCCTGTCCGTGATACCAGCAAATTGTGTCATTTTATTGGCCTATCTGTGGTAATGAACATTTCATCATTTGAAATCATATTCAGCAACTTCATTGTACATGTACATGTAGTATGGGTCGGGATGTGTAGGCCTACCATACTGGTACATGTGCATATACCAGCTAAATGTACATACATTGTTTCAACATGTGATTCAGCCTGTGCATGTGTCTTGTCTATCATGTACATATATACATGTAAGTTGTCACTGTTTTGGGGGTCCGAAATTGGCATTTGTTGAAACGCATACATGTACTTTTATTTTGTTCGAGATTTTTAGTTTGACAGTCAAACTTCCCACCACCACCGTGGTCCTCACAATTTTCATGCAATTGATAACTTGAATCATCCAACACCAGTCTTAAAAATTACCCCCCACAGTTACTGCTTCCAGCACCTTTAACCAGCTTGGGGGCAAACATGTACATGTACACGGTGCATGCTTGATGCTTCCTGCAGATGTGTGCACACACCTTATGGATGTGTCAGTTTGAATGGTCGACCCAAAATGACAGCTTTCTGTTTAATTTATTTTCTATACTATAAATATTAACTGCCTGCACACAGTGCACAGCGGCATAATATTGCCCTGTACCAAAAACATGTATATGTACATGTATGTATGATTAAAAACAAAATAAATCTCGGGGATTAAAATTACCTCCCAGGGATTTGAAATATTTTACATGTACCAGTATGCTTCTTTTGTGAAATGTGTTTTAAGTTAGAAAATCATTTACATGTATAAGCACCTTGTCAGTTTCCCTATGTGCCATTAGTTTGTTTTCATAAAATAAAATTTTAATTCACACATTTTGCCGCGTTAAGTGTATGATTGCATTTGTGATGCAAAATAATCACTGAAAATGATTGAAACTCCAAGCAAACACGGGTGTGCGTTTGTGGCACAGTGGATACTGTTTCTTTTACAAATTTGCCAAAGTCGAACACAGTCTACACCTTGGCTGTCTTGCTGATTTTTTTTATGTCAAGTTCATATTCACACATTGATGGTGTAACCCGTGTACATAATAATAATAATAATAATAATTTAGAATCTACAGTGCGCCCTTTCCACCAAAGTGATCAAAGGCGCATTGCACTAAAAACTTATTTAAAACCAATTACACAAAAAACCAATTTCAATATCCAAACACACATAAACTATTTAAAACCAAAGCAAATTATACAATAGTAGTAGAGAAAAAAACAGGCCATCATGCCAGTACCCAGACTGGAGTATGGGGATACATCTGTCCTGTCAACAGGGTAACTAACTAAATAAGCCTAAACCTAAAACATGTTCCTTTAATAATAACATCTGCCCAGTTAGAGCCATTTTTAGACACCAATTTACATTCGTAAATTTACACAGTAAAGTTAATGTATTTCACTTTTCTGTCACTTTATACATTATTCTTCATGCAGTATTATTCATTGTACTAGTAGCCTACGTACACGTGTACATGTATAACATTACATATATGTTGCCAACAACTGAGCTGTATTGCTTTCCAGCAACTAAATGTATGTAATTTGACAGGTCTTTGTAATTCTGCGGTTGATACAATGTAGGAAGGAAGCCAGGAAGACAAACTGGCCTTCATGTACTATGTACAGCAGTACATATATACCGGTACCTGTACATGGCAGACACGTACTACATGTGAGGGCATGCTGTGCTACATGTGCACATCTTCAAATATGAATTTGAAACATGTATCAAATACATGTACTGGGATTTCACTGCATCTTTCAGTGAAGCAAGCTCAGCAATGAACAGACTAGGCATGTTTGTACTGTACATGTACCAGTAGGTAAATGTACATGTACATACATGTACGTGTACCTGTATTTTTTTTTTCATTCTTTTTTTGATCGTTACAATCTTCACTTCAGCGTCCATGTTGATGATGTGATTTCTCTGGTCGTTAATTATTGTTGATGCTCATCTCCATTTTATTGAGGACACTTTGTCTCAGTTGGGATACATACATATACATGTAGGTCAGTCGGTGCACTCTGACAAAACCGTTCATGGTTTAGGGATACCGGTACGTGTATGTCGATCTGTATACCCAGCAAGAAATGAGACCAAGGGGTACCCCCCCAACATGTTCAATCCCTATACACATTCCAGACTATTGTTACTGAACGCATCCCCCCCCCAAGATGTCTGAAAGGAATTCCCCAGATTCCTGCCAGACAATGACCAACACAAAGCAGGGGGAGTTCTCTCCGTCTCACACCTTGCTGCATATGTCGATCTGCATTATTCATGTTCTTATTGCTGGGCTGTAATACATTTGCACAGTCTATCATTTGGGACACCACTTTTCTTCAATAAGATTGTACCTCTTTGGAAGATGTTCCTGTACATGTGCACAGTTGAATGATTTTGGTTTCCTCAATCTTTGTCACAAAGACTGGCATTTGTTTTGTAAGTACACGTAGTACAGTACAATACATGAACTGCAAGAGTACATGTGCATGAACTGCAAGAATAAAGTCAGTGTATATGTAAAGAAAAATGTTAAATTCAGAGGCACGCGTTCAGGAAATCGTAGACATTGCTGATTACAAGATTTGTGCTGTTTGCTTTGTGTTTTTACCCCTTTTGCCTGATGAGCCTTGTTATCCAATTAGGCATAATTCTCTGCACATCTGCGTCATGAGGAAACTGAAATTTTACAATCAGTGCCTGAATTCTGAATGATTTAATAGCCATGTCAAGGCAATTAAGGCCTTGCAGCTAGAGAGATGTCTTGTGATACAAGACATAAAGCATCAGATTTCAGCAACTTGGATCCGTTTTCAATTCATGGCAAATTGTCAAATCAAAACCCTGCTTTGTAGACAATTTAGATGAATCCAAGTTCCATCTTCTAAATTCTACCCAATCAAAATGATTTTGTACCATAGGCCATCTCATCGTACATGTCTGTCTCCGTACATGTAAGTCTACTGCACTTCACACTTGGGGAGTCGGGTTGGCGCAGTGGCTCTTTCCTTGCCTTTCACCTCTGCGGTCCAGGTTCGATTCCGGGCTCGGTCCACATGTGGATTGGGTTTTCAGTCCCTACCTGATTCCATGAGTTTTACCCAGAATATTCCTCTGGGGTTTTCCTCCCACGTCTAAAACTGTAACTGCTTCTCATTGTCTCCTCTCTACAGGTTTCTTCAGGCTTACGAGCTATAGTGCCTAGGGCACTTTTGAGGAATCCTTGGTGTCATTACCAGAAATAAATAATAATAATAATAACACCGATGTACAAAAACATCAATTTGCATATATTGCTTGAAGTCCTCCCTATTGGCTCAGCTACATTACACGTACATGTATACATCAGTTCACAAACATTATGGTAGTTTTCATGGGAGATTGGCGTACTGGTAGCTATACGGCAGTTAATTTCACTTGTACAGAACATGTTGGACCTACTTCAGCTGCTTTCTCGAATGACCTTGGAATTAGACTGGCTCATTCTGCCGTGCATTCTGCTGTACTGTATGGTAATGAAAATACGGTACCTACAGTGATGGAAATGATACACAGCACACATACAGTACATGTACCTCAAATAGATGAGTGTAATGATTAGATCCCAATATTCATTTGCAGGAAGGCGAGGGGAGAATTGCACTTGGGGTACATACAAATTGTGTATGTGCTTCCTATCACAGACAGTTGATCCACGGAAAATTGTCCAATAACAGACCATTATTGAGGAAGAAATTACATGTTTTACTTACATGTACCAGAATGTGACCTAATAAGGAAAATATTATTGACTACCAGTACTTGCCATTGAATCTGTAATGACTATGTTATTCATTCGTGTTTGGCATTTAATCATTTCTGAAAATAGGAACATTAAAATTTAAAACAGAGGGAATAATGTAGATTGTGATTGTCTATGCTGCATAATGATAAAATTTTGGATAAATAGGCCCATTGTGTGTTTCCCCACCCCCAGGGGCCAGTGATGATGCAGCTAGCTGCGGTGTCATGCTGGAGATACTACAGAACCTGGCCACCTCCCCGTACTCTCTGCGGCACGACATCATCTTCCTCTTCAATGGTGCAGAGGAGAATGTCTTGCAGGCCAGCCATGGCTTCATTACGCAACACCCCTGGCGGAAGAATATCAAGGCCTTTATCAATCTGGACGCAGCCGGAGCTGGTGGCAGGGAGCTCGTCTTCCAGACAGGTAAAAGAAAAACGTTTCCTAGAGAGCTTTTGGGGGCAACGAAAATCATCGTAAATTAACATGGACTTCCAATGATGTGAATATCCCCTCCCTCGTTGCCAAGCAAAATACATACATATAAATATGCGCATACAAGTATTTATTGGGTTATTTTTAAATTCTTTTGAGGTGGTGATTTGTTCATTCATGGGTATCTTATTATATTGGCCTTATGGTACTAGATAGCTCATAGCTGGTAGTGGTACAGCGTTCCATTAAACGCCAGCTGTGAATTATCCTGTACAGTTCACTACAAGATAACCTGTAGCCTGCAGTGGTATTGAGTGGAGTGTGTGGCTAATTCTGGTCCACCCATCACTGTGTATTCGGCAGTCAGGCTTGGCTCTGAGAAGGGAGATGCTGTCAGCCCTTTCTAACTGTATCCACTCTATGCAAGAACAAGAGATGGCGTGTTCCTAGTGTACACATATGTACAATAGCAACTATGGACCACAGGTTTATGTACAGTTTCTGTTTGAATGTACAGTCTGTCTGTGTGTGCTGCGCATGTGTACAAGCAAAGTTGAAAAATTCACACCCACGTCTCTATTCTTTGTGAGTTAGGGAGTGCTTCAAGTCAGTGTGGAAGGGGAAAAAAAGGGTGGCGGTAAACTCCCATTTTGATGTCTTCGTCTGCTTTAGATGGGCTGCCATTTCATGGAGGTTGATCACTGTTGGATTGAGATAGGCAAGGGGAAGTCAGTAGACTTTCAAAAGGACATGAAATCCCGCAAGTCCTCAGTCCTTCACTTTTAAAATATTGAGTTTTGTTAGGGTTGATCGATGGCCAACAACAGGATAGAAACCACTGACCCACGAACCCCTGTCTGATGTCCTCTCCACAATTCCCATATTCTGTATAGCCCCAAGTTATTGGTAGAACCTTTGTATCTTTTTGGAAATATATTTCTGCAAACCTGGTACAAATACATGTATGTATAAATGCTCCAAATAAAACTGTCCAAGAAGTGTTTTTAATTGTTCAAAAAGTTACACTACTTAGACCAATATCAGTGGTACTGATTCATGGCTTCATTCTCTCATCTGCTCTAATGGACGAGTCTCTCACAGGTGAGAAGTAAAGACACTTACATTGTATGTAATACGATTTGTACTGTGCACACATGTACCAATACATTACAGATTTGCCAAATCACTCCTGGATGCATTCTCTGTGCCATACATGTATGGTACATGTACGTGGACGAGCAGTGGGACTTACATGTACATGTATTCCATGGGAAAAAAGCTCCCTCTTGCTATAAATGCAGACATGTAGATAGAGCCAGTAGCCATACAATTAGTATACGCATCAGGTGCAACATTGTACCTTTACATGTACATGTGCATGTATGTCTGTGTCAGTAGATGTGTATACGAACAGTTTCAAGATACAGTGCACATGTACATCTCAGATATCATGCTGTTTGTTTTCTTGCAATTTAATGCCACTTAAAAACTCATACTCCGTACATGTAAAATCAATGACCAGGTACATATTACCCTTCTAGCATATCAGTCCCAAAAAACAACCCAATCAGAACGGCAGCACAAGCTGACATTCAGGTGTGATGAGGGGATCCACTCAGGATGAAAAGATCAGAAATGTGATCTGACAGTTATTAAAATTGCAGGTGTGTTATTTTAGGCTTGAAAGAGCAGAATGGGGCAGGGATACTGGATACTCCCTCTTGGGGGTTTTGTTTTTCCAGTCTGCACTTTGGCTATGTTTAATGTCAGAGTTTATCTAAATTGATAGACATGTAATTCTCCTTTGAAAAAGAGGCACACACTTTTGAGAAGATTGTTACCTTGACAAGGAGAATAAGAATTAAAAGGTTAGGTTGAAAATATCGGAGATTCATTGAGTTAGTGGTTGCACAGTGTGTCTGTTCTGTGAATTAACCCTGACAAGGGTTACATGTACGTTAATGACTCCTTGGTGTTAATTGGGGGAGGCAACTTGTTAGAAGAAATCCCTCAGGTTGTATGCCCTTCCCAGCAAGATAACAATGCAGCATCAATATTGACATTGCTTTCATGAACAGTGTACTTGCAGCAGTTTGAGCTTGGCCAGAGTGTTTGTGCCTGCACATTTACGTGTTCACATTTACTTTGGATACAGGTGCAGATACGTATCTGCACGATTTTCAAGTTGGAAGTACCCGTACATGTACTGGATTTGAATCTTGCCAGAATAATCGTGTGAAGTTTGTCAGGAAATCTCATAGCGATTTATGCCATACACTGCTGAGCCCAAAACCTAGCATTAGAAATGGCAAAAGGGCATCAACACAGAACAACTGTTCATTCAAGTCAGTTCAGAAAGTTTGGGTCACCTGAAATCCTTTTCTTGCAAGACCCAGACTTGATGAGTCTGCAGAGACAAGCCACACTGTAACTTCTTACCCTGAAAGATTCCTGAAGTTCCTGATGGACATGTACATGTACGTGTATGCCTGTCATTCAGTGAGCAGACTTGAGTCAATTGGTTCATTGTCTTAACCTGTGTCGTAGCTGTGAGCTTATAATGCACATACTGGTTGAGAACAAACATGACTCATGAGCAAGCGATCTACGAAGTACATGTACATGTATGTCACTCACTGGATTCAAACTTTGGCACACACACACATTCTGTACATGTGAAAAAAGCATTTAGCGCAAGAACCAGCATGTAAACCAACATGCGCGTGTACTCAATTCATTTGTACTGTACGGGGGAGGGTACTTTCTGATTCACAGTGATGTCACACTTCAGTACCCTGTACGCATACATGTACATGTAATACATTGTACATGTAATGTACATGTACCAGTACACCTGAGCAGCCCTTACATGTATATGTATATGTACATTGTATATAGTCAGTACATTACCGGTACATGCATTGCAGATATGTACTTTGTACAGTAAATACTGTACTTCAACACTCTTCTGCACTGCTGCAGATTTAAACCATAAGGCCTGAATGTGCTTAACAATAATCCAGGGTGAACAATCATTGAAATGTTGCCTATTGTGAGTCATCAGCCAACAGGATGAATGGATAATGTTGATTAGGTGTTGAGATAACAAATATTTAGGTGTACGTGTACAAGTTTTTGCAACCACAGAAAGGTTCTGTGGTTTTTGCAGAAATGGGAATGGTTCTGCGTTAATTTCCCTTTTGTACATGTACATGTAAATCTTGGCTATCTAATATATTTTTACATTCAAGTCCAGAATGACTACAACAATTTAATCAAGTTGTTCTTAGATTTTGTTGTAATTAATAATTTCATTTATAAATACCGTAATTGTGCATGGCCAGTTAGCCCATCATATGAATAAATTATTTTCCAAATTCAGTGGCTGTGAATAGTTACAATTTACAAAAGGCTCAGTGCATGGAAAATGCATAGCGACGATGTTGGGAAAAATATTGAGTGGTGGAGTCTAAAAATTTTCGCATAACTATTCAAGGCTGGAGGCCTTGAGGTCCAATGTCTCTGTTTTTCTTTAAGGTTATTAATCAATGTACATGTAGTAGATCAAACCCATTTTCTGGGAAACTTGAAACTTACATTGTACCTTCTGGACATTACCGGTACAACATCCTTCACTAACTTAAAACACCACACACTTCCCTTTTCAACTAATGAAGTCCACCACAGCACTATAATAATAAAACTTTTGTTAAAACCATGTGTTTGCTTGGGTTTGAATGAAGATCGCTGACTTGTAACTTAACATAGAAATGACCATATCCAGTGTTAGAAACGCTTGTCCATTACCATCTACCGGTATGTACACGCAGTATAATAATTGTGCAGGTTCAACATTCTTCTTTCAACCCCCTGTGTGGTGCTTACTTCCAAAGTTTCCGCATGTTGACCAAGTCTTTGTTTCTAAGTCTTCTTCAGTGACTTTCATGTGCTGAAAAAATAGATACAGTCATGTACCTGCACCTTGATTTAAAATCCCGTAAAGTTGATGCTCGGATTAAGGCAAAGTGGAGCCCCTAATATAGAGTGATACACATCAAGCAAGTCAGTATCTCTTTTATAGAGGTGTTGGCTCTGAAAAGAACCATTTAGCTTATATCAACTTTGGGTGTTAATACCTGGATGGGCATCCTTTCCTCTCCACTGCCTGCTCACAACCTTCTGCAGGTGGTCTATGTACATACTTTGTACGTAGTTCTTGGATCGGTGTTGTGCTTCAGAATTCTGGGGTAAGCCTTCCAAGGGGGTTCTTGAGCTGATCCACAAGTTTTCGGTGGGGTTGAGGTCTGGAGATGCAGCAAATTTATAAACGAATTTATCCCTTTGGCTTTCATAAACTCAACTGTGGCTTTGCTAGTGTGCTTCAGACCAGTGTCTTGTTAAAACCTGTATCCGTTGGGGAACAGAGACTCTACAAATGGCAAAAGAGTGTTTTTCAGGATTTCTTTATGATAAAATTTGCTGGCCATGATTTTCTCGAAAATAAGCACTTGTGTAACTCCTTGCTTTCATATCCCCCCCAAACATGAACCTTATACGGATGTTTTGCCTTTTGTTCCAGTTTTCTTGCATGGCCAATTTTTCTGAATGTGAGTTCGCTGTGGGACTCCATTTAGATCGAACAGTCATCAGTAAAAATTACATTGTCAAAAGTCTCATTCTGAGCCAATGCAGCTCTGCAGAATTTGAGCCTTGACTGTCTATTGGGGACGCGAATCAGTTGGCAATACTTGGTATCTGTAATGACCCATTAGAGTTTTTTGTCACCCTCTTGACTGTTGAGAGGGAGACCTCAACCCCTTCATCAATTACTGTACTGTCGCTTGTTCTAAATGTCTTGGGCAGTTACTCATGACTCATCCTCCTGAAGATAAAGGGATTCTATGAGGTTGAGATGCTGCGTTGGAAGTCTTGAGCTTCGCCCAGGCCTTCACCTGTCGGCCAATCTTCCCTTCTCCTTGTGTCACTGGAGAAAGCGCCGAACTGTTCTTGTCTCTGTCTTGAAACCGTCATTGAAAAGTTTTCAGTGAATGGCCGCCAGGGAGTGTCTATTTTTATCAAGACAGACGACTTGATATTTGACTTGTAGAGGCTGTCACGACATGATGATGTATTAAGTTGCTTGCAAAAGTGCAAGGAAGCCAATTTACCATTTGCTATCTTCCTGTCCAATTCCTAGTTAGCGCAGCTTAGAATTTGTTGCGTAGCAACTACAGATGTTGACTTTGTTCATCCGATCACAGTGTTACCGCTATCGCTTACAGACTCAGAACGTTAACAAATTTCCATTGGTTAAAAAGGTCCAATTCATTAGCTTTAATCACCTTCTCATGGCTTAGCGGCCCATGTATATGTATAACTCTATTCCTGAAAAAGGTAATATTGGTTGCCGTTTTGATGTCTTAAGTCTTTTCTCAGTCAATCTGTGACAAAGGCACCCACATGTACATGTATATGTAGCGTACACATGTCTGGTGCTAACTTGTACCCAAATATACATATTTATTTTGACTAACATTGCCTCTGTAAAGGTTGAGTGTGTAATGTTTTTGTTAATTGAAACAGCTGTGAAGTATATGGCTACACACACCGAGACTATCCTTGCTCGATTTGTCAGAACAACTGTCACATTATTAAAATGCATTATTATGCAAAGATTTGGCTTTTCTCTTGCTTTTGCAATATTTGTGTTTTACATGTGCACACAGTACCATGTAGATGCGTCAAATTTGTTCAAACAGTGTACATGTGTAGTATGGACAAATGACGCATTGCATAACCATTAAGTTTCGCATTGGAGAAATTCCTCCCAGCTTTCACTTCTGTTCTTGTACTGGTACATGTACGTGTATATGCAACAGAATGAACATGGCAAAGTTTTTTCAATTCTTTCAATAATCATTTTAACATCAAACTTCCACATGTCACAACGTCAGGGACTAGGCGTCTCAAACTAAATCATGCTAAGCATTCCAGGTGTAGTTCTGTACGCCCCCCCACTATGAAGGTACCGGTACATGTGCAGCTAAAAGTAGACTCGGTCTTGAAGTTAGCTTGATCATCCTTTACACCAGGGAATTCTGAACGCTGTGTAATACAATACATTAATCTAAGTGAGACGCAAGTGTATGCAATGCAATACCGGTAACTGCCAAAATATATTCAGGTAAGGGGATGCATTCAGTGAAGAGGAAATCGATGCGAAACTTTAGCAGATTTAAAGCGTGGATGTAGCTGGTTTATGGTTTTGCACTTGATTTTGTACCAATGATTAGCTCGCGTTCGTAAGTTCTTAAATTGTGTTTAGAATCCTGATTTTCGATGGGCAACTGACAAGCAACCCCAAGGCTCAGTAAAATAGTGGCAACCATGCAATTTAAAATGGCAGTTCAGAATGCAATAACATGCATATGGGTATCAACTAATATAACCCATTTAGACCCTCTCCCCCACTGTGTCCGGGACGGCCAATGTCCGAAGCCTACATGTATTCCACATATCAAAAGAAGCTGGTTGAAGCCCATCGTTAGCATAAAATTCTCGGATGACAATACGCAAATTTATGCGGAGCAAATATCAAGTCAAGTTCATGTAGGCCTAATATACTACATGTACCTGTATATCCCAATAGGTTCATTTTCGAGAAAAAAGTGCCTTACATGGCTTTGGAGGTAAATTCAAAAAGATTCACAGATCTGCTGGAAAAACAATATGATGCAAATTATTCCTCGCAATTTTTGAGAAAATGCAGTTCTTCATATGCATTTAAACATTGTAGTTGCAGATTAATATATACATGTATTTTTGAAGCAACGGATACGGGTAACACCCCAAAACTTGTTTTGAAATGTTTTCAGGAAATCTACTGTAACTTAAGGTAAAATTTAGGCAGGCGACAAAAAGCGGCTGAATAAAGTGAATGGGGACGAGGTCAGCTTCCCAGACCCTCTAACCCCAATCGCCTATAAGGATTGTTATTGGGCTGGATGGCAACCTCGACAGATGATCATGTGACCACCTCAAGTAACACTCAGAAAATTATTTCATACAGGAGTATCAAGGAAATGTTTTGTGAACATTGGAAAAAGAATCAGCAACCTTTTACTTCCAGTATTTTTTGTTTCTATGGGTATCCATGCATATTTGTTTTGAATCACCCACTTGCAACATGAGAACAAAAATGGGTAAACTACTAAACTTGCTGTAGAACTTCCCTATAAAAACAGCCGGCCCGGCATGTCCAAGTTCATGTCAGCGCAGGTAACATTAAACGTAAAGGGTACATGTAAATTCAAGATAATTTCATCATGTGTATTTCTGTAAAAGTGTGAAACAATTCAATGTATATCATGATTCTGTTATCAAGTTCGTGATACTTGTACTAGTTTCAAAATTTCCATTCCGCACACTGGCCCGTAAGCATTTTACGTTTGTGATAGTGATTTTTCATGCGTTGTTTCCATCTTTTTCAGGTTTTGCATTTTTGCACGTTCCATAAATTGATATAACCCTCCCCCGTTCCTCAACGTTGAAACGAGGGCCCTCACTCGTTAAAGGAACTACATGTACATGTATCAGCACCTGTATACACGTGCATTCATCCAGTCAAGAGAAGCTCATGAATGAAAACTTGATGTACTGTGTAGTGTTCCAGTGATTGAAGAAAATGTGCACGTACGTTGAGATCCCTTTTGGTTTGAGGACGCTGGTTAGAACTGAACTTGTAGTTCTCAACAGGTGTTAAATACTGGTACATGTACGGTATGCATAACATAACATGTGCATGTACATGCTGTATACAGGCCAAATTACTGGTAATTGATCCATCATGCTCCCTTTACATTAAGGTGATCGAGCACAACATGTGGTTTAGTGGCTTAAGATAATCGGACCAGAAAAGGGCAAAGAAATTTTCATGAGAAATTTACAATGTACATACTCTGCATGTATGCCTGGATTTTATCATGGTCAAGATTCAGGAAATTGAAAAATCATGTTGTGCAAATGGCTGGAGATAAATGCGGCTGTTTTGCAGATAATAAGCTTAGCCACAGTATACAGTACATGTAATCACATTAAATGGAAAGGTCAGGATTTTCATGGCTTTGTTAAAACTGGAGGGAATCTGGCAGGGGTCAGCCTGTAAGCGTCTCGTGAATGACTTGTTTCCTTTCAATAAATTATGTACACTTAGTGGGAAATCATAATTACATGTGTCATGCATCCTTATGACATCCAGGGACGAATTAATAAAAACTGGCAAGCAGAAACTGATGCTCTGTTTGAAAACAGACAGAACAAGCAAAAGTATTAGCTTGAGAAAAGCAGGATATTATGCACAGGAAACCAGGCACTGCACTATTGACTAATTCCTGGTCTTGGTTGCCCTGTCAGTTTGTCAAATTGCGCTCCCTGTACCCAATTTTGTACTCGTATTTTAACAGTTACCAACCAATATGCTGTTCAATGTTCTTGGGTTTGTTTCAGGTTTATGGCTGATTAATGCTCAGCACATGCATTTCCTAAGCAGGTTTTCCCAGCTTTGTACATTTTGTAGCTTTCAGAAATGGGGCCTGATTATCTGATGAATTTTGTTTCCTGAAGTACATGTAGATGTACATGTATATTATACATGAAAACTGTGGCTCAGTAAAAATAGCCAACAACCCGAACAATCCCCAACAAGCTAAACTCTAACACCAGGTTTTGTTGGCATCTGTCAGGATGAGTACTACACTAGTAAACTGACTGTGTGTTTCATGGGATTAATTCAAAGGAGTCTGTTTATATGCACAGTTTACTACAAATATGTGGTTGTTGGGAACTGCAAGGACGAGGAAGGTTCCTGCAGTAGTTAATCACACCATAGGGTTATTTTATTTGAAATGGGCCAGAAACAATATTCAGCAGATCAGTTTTGCTTTAATTAATAATTTAAAAAATCCCCAAATAAGAATTTGCTTGTGCTTAGCAATCACGTTTGTGCATTCAACTCAACAGAATTTAGCTTGTATGTACCGGTAGCATTGCTGATCCTGTTATAAAATCATCCGAGAAACTACATGTATTGTCTGATCCAGATTCAATTTGTCAAGGATTATGCTGTCTGTAACATCGACTGCCCTGACTGTTTAATTCTTCCTCGCCTCATTCAGGTTGTATACATGGAATGTACATGGTTCCTGTTTTCAAGCACTGTGCTCTAGCACTCTACAGAGGCATTGTATTTTTGCAAACATGTTCTTCAGGTGCACTGCTTCCCACCTCTAATGCCTAGCTCTATGAATAATTCACATGTGCACTCACTACGCACGGTACCCCCCTTTCCAAGAGATGAGCGGGGCCGACGGCTCATGCATTTCACCCGCGGTTTTGCATGACACACCGCCTCATGAATCATTCTCATCATCTTCCTCCACGTGGCTAATTCTTGCGCTGTGCGCTGCTCCCCGAGTGTGCCACAACTGTGAGGCTGTGTGTGCTCAATCAATTCATGAATTCTGTCTCTCCTTCCCCCCCCCCGCATCATTATTTTGGTCTCCGTCTCCAGTTCGGAATGTACATGTATATGAATGGTTTCAACATCAAACTCACCTGCTTGCATACACGCAAAGCTGCAGGTCTTTGCATTTTTGGATAATTTGGAGTCCAAAACATACATGTACACTGCAATGTTTGTGTCGCATTTTGAACATTTTTTGTCTCTGAAGACAGTTTGCATAGGTTTGAGCAAACTGCAACAATGGGGTACAAATATCGCACCAAATGCATCTCTGCAATTTTACAGTAAACAAAAAGATAAATTTTTAATACTTCATGATACTTACATGCATATGAGTGTACCAAGGTGAAAAGCTCAATTGGGCATTCTTGTTTTGCTGCTGTTAAGTACACAGCATCTGGATGTGCACAGAAGGCCTTTTTTTATGGCATGTATGGAATTCTCCCAAGGGTCTGTCAGCTTAATACAAATACATGTATCAAGCTTGAAATAATAGAGTTTTTAATTGAACTAGACATACATGTAAGTATTACTGTGTGCTGACAGACCCTTGAAGGTGTTGCAAGCATGCAAGAAAGACCCAGACCTTCATGTATTTTGTCAGCTTGTGAGCCGTGTCCTATGCAGTGTGTTACGAGGACACCATGCCAGTGCAAATGCAAACTTGTGATGTGAAGTCAAAAAAATTGTGGTGCAAATTCACAAAATTGAACACAATTCAACTCGGGTGAACTTCGCTGTTAGTTTTTGATTGATTTCTAATTTGCTCTGTCTTCACATTCTGATTTAAGTACGGTATACCATTAGCAAGTTTGGCTTTTTGAACAGGATATCCAGCTGGCATCACACTTATAGCGTACGTGCCATACTGTCAGGCGTTTGGTGTGAAGCCTGGTCAAAAATTCATGCAGCAGTTAATGCACCGTATTTGTCGTCAGTTTACATGTACATGTATGCTTTAGGAGTTGTTTCTGTAGTGGATTTTACATGTATGTCACAAAACACTTTCTGCTGTCTGAAGTACATGTGTACAATGTATGTGCATGTACAAGAGCATGCTCTTTTTTCATGTACGGTATGTACATGTACTTATATACTGGTCAGGCTGGTACATGTATTTTACACATACATGTACATGAACAAAAACAACTTGAACAATTTGAAAATAGGGTAATTGAAGGATTGTAGTAATAAAAAGTGCATTCCATAGCAAAGACCCTATGAAGCACTGTAATAGAACAGACTGGCAGTGTTTAGATGAGGTGTTACTCTCTGACACATCACAAAAAGACATTGGACCGTGATGTGATTTCTAGAACAGCCCAACACTGCTTTTGATCAATATCAAACAACCCAACCATTGGCCCACTGAACAAAGCCCAGTTTGTCAAGTCAACATGTTACATATTAAACAGGACGATTGGGGCAGGCTTGGCCCCCCCCCACAACTTGGACTGCTTGCCTTGCAGTTCACAGACAATAATGTTGACTTGATCATCAGCTGAACCAAAGTGAAGGTTTCCCACCCAACTTACTGTACCATGGTTAGGAAATATCCGGAGTGCTCCTTCGCAAGTACCCACTCCTCCAATGAGATTAAGAGGTGCCAAGAAATTGGTCTTTCGCCAAGGATTCATTACCATAGCAACATAGTGACCTCCGATCACTCCGTGAACTACATTTAGGTGCTCCCAATTGGTGGTAATTACCAAGAATAATGTATTTTCTTGTGAATGCAATGAAATGAATTAATCAGAGCACATGTATCTGCTCTGAGCAGAAACAAGTGATAGCAACAATGGCCCTATGTATTTGGTGAGAGACGCACTGAGCTCATGCGACAGATTTTTTTGGAATGTACACATACATGTACATTGAACATGTACATACATGTACGTGTACATTGTATGCTCTGTGCAACACTGTGCAACAAATGTATGATTTCCTGACATACATGTAGGGTACATGTAGTAGGTTAAAAGTCAGGAAAAAGGTTTTCTGAATGCAGAATTTTTTTTGTTTTACAGCAAGATTTTTGTTCCATATTTCCCCAGGACCCGACCATCCATGGCTGCTGAGGGCCTATGCGCAGCATGCTGTGCACCCCTTTGCCACTGTCATCGGACAGGATGTCTTCCAGGCTGAGCTGATCCCCTCTGACACTGACTTCAGGATCTTCCGGGACTTTGGTAACATCCCAGGTATGATCAGGTGGTTGATGTCAGCGCCTGTCTATTCCTGAACCTCTTTTGTGTAAATTGCAAATATCTCCTTGCTGGTTATGAGTACATGTACTGTACATGTACATATCAAGTTTTATAAATTAACAAGTAAAGAGTTACTATTTGTTGTACCATTGGTTTGAATACCTTAATGCCGATTGCACAAGTTTCTTTGTCCTCATGTTTGAGCTTTAAGTTTAGAAAGTCTTAGTTTTAATACATGTTAGCGGTATATGACAGCAATTTTAACTGCTTCATGCTGGATGACGTGTACACTTCTGTGGATTTCCTGTGCCATGACATGGAGAATGTTTAAGCACATTCCAGCAAATTCTATGCATACATGTACCGTATATTGAACATGTAGTGCCATATGGCATCTGTGTTGTCCCCACATTTGAGTGATTTCTGCTGAGTAAATGTATACATGTACATGTATGTAGGCTCAAACTAATCTGTGGAGGTTGAACATTTCCGAAATCATCAAGTGCCATGGCTGGACATTGTACCAAAAAGTGTGCGAAATAGAAATGCTGCACAAATTGTTTTGAACACGTGACGGCAGTGGGTCAGCATTTGTAAAGTCCACCTTAGTGAAGGACTGTGGTTATGGTGACTCTTGTCATTTTAACATGTTGACTGCCACGCATGATTTCAAAGGGGCATTGCCATTTGTCAAGCATAATACGGGCATATTTAATAGGCATCTTTCACATGTCTATTTGAACAATCATGTTACAGTCAGTGTACATGTACCTGGTATGTCCTCCACACTTCGAGCAGCCTACGTGTATTGGTTGTGTTCTTCAGTGATGCCAGCTAGTGTGTTCAATTGACATTACAATAGCCTTTCATTTCCGATGAGTACACTCGTACACTCGTAGTGGCCGAATCCGGTACACCTGTGACTTCAAGTATACTAATGTACACGTGCATGTACAGGTAGTCGGCAGTCAGTGTGTTGAAAGTTGGTGTTTTGGGCCAAAAATACACGTAATACCATGCCCAAGTTGTTACTCTGTCAGGGATATTTTGGACATGTGAAAATTATTGAGAAAATATTTCCAAATTTTTTCATGTTTTTAATTCTTGGGGAAAAATTACTCTTAGGTCAATTACATACATGTGCACAAGGAGTTGTACCGGTATAATGGCTGAAGGCACATGAAATAAGGTGTTCATTTGCCAAAGACCCTAATTTTCATAATTAAGTTTCCCTCAAGCACAGTACGAGTATTAATTAAAGTATCCTGGTACATGTAATATGTAGCACATACATGCACATGTATGCACGTAATGAGCATGTCCTTTACACGCAAAATAGTATTGATAAAGCCTTTAGGAAAAGCATCAAAATCTTCTGTACAAATGTATGTCACTATATACTGGTACATATGTACTTACTAGAATTGTTTTCTTTAGAACAAAATGTATTTGAGTAGAAGTGTTATAGTCATGGTCCGGTACACTTTCGTGCATCAGTGTGAAATGTGTTTTATAATCTAGTAAGTGTTTCAGTGCGATGCAGTGGGTTTAAATGTATATGTAAAAAAAAAGGGACTTTGATTGTTCCTTGTCCAGGTCCTATAAGTCAGTGACTGATATCAGTATCTTCAAAGTATTAGTTACTAATACACATGTACTTATAATCACTTGAACTTTGGTTGTCCAGGGCAGGAAAATGATAAGGAATGCATTGACAAAAGTAATGCATTGTTCTAGAAGTACCGGCACCGTACATGTATGTGTACTGTACATGTACATGTATACCTATGTATGTTCCCATGCATGTTTGTTCATGTAGTGCGATCATGTATTGCAGCGTGCATTATCGGATCAGTATCACAGTATTACCCACTTCACATAAGTATCACTTTATGCTTGTACAGTGTACAACACATGTACACGATGTTGTAGTCACACCACAGAGTTTAGGGGAAAAAAGTCCCAAGTTGAAGAATACTACTCCTTAAGTAGTAGTTCAGTTAATAGGGATCACTGATACTTATACCAGTAGTTAGTGAAATTGGTTTTCCCCCTTTAAATTCCACAGAAGACAACATGTCTTTGTACTGGTAGTTTACATGTAGTTTGTTCCATTTGGTCAGTATACCGCTAATATCCCCTTATGGGTCTGTGCACATTTCTCCCATAGTTGGTAAAACTACCAGTGCAAAAAATATTTTTGAGCAGGAGCATTTCTGTACCCCTTCAAAGAATTTACACTGTCCATTAATTCCATTGTAAACCCTTAGATATTAGAATGTGATTCAGGCATGCAACCTTTCCTCGGATCAGCTGATTCTCCTTATTTTTCACTTCACACTCATGCCAAATGTTGAAAATTGATAAGCTGTATACATGTACAAATCTTGTAAAGATTGGAATTTCCTCATTTTTGTCAAAGTCCAAGTGGTGCACCGTGTGATTGATGTTGGTTCTGTTTGTACATGTATTTCTAATTACCCATGTGTCTTTAAATACATGTACATGTACCTTTAGCCTTAACCCTGCTTAGCATTGAACCCTCTTTGCAGTAAACTAGTGTTGATTCTCCATATTGTATCAATAGTGCTAACCAATCTCAGCAGAGCTATTAAGTACTGGTACTTGTATTCAATATACCTTACATGTAGCGGAATTTGTACTTATGTAAATAGCATGTTGCAGAAATTCTGCTGGTAGAAGGAAGTTGGATTTGCAACAAGCTGTGAAACTAGTAATGCAGGCGAACTTTCTTCTTCATTGTCACAATGGAAACGTTGTTTCCCAAGCAATTATCACTATCAACAGGAAATGAAGCCTCTCAGTTGGTGCCTGGAACTGGGAAAACTTATTACTGGTGTCAGCCCTGTGAAAATAAATATACCCAGGGGTTCAGTGTGTTTGGGCACCTCAGGGGTCAACATTAATGGTGGTCGGCTGGGGGGGGCCAAAAAAAATTATCAGGCCAATGTATTGTCCCAAAACGATGGCCCGGCAGGACAGTGGTTATTTTAGGAACATTGCCACATTTTCAAAACTTTCATCACATTTTACGAAGTCGTGTCTCAAATCACTGGTGCAGCACTTTGAGTTCACACAGCTAGGCTTGTGTGCCACACACACGCGTACATGTAGCAGTGCATCATTCTGTTCACTACACGGTCGTGCATACAGCTCGTACATGTGCAGCAGGCGCCTACCCTGGTATGTTGGCTGGTATCATTTTGTAACAATGCCAGTTGAACGTTATTTCCCACGGACACCAATGAAACCTTTACAGGTCATGTCGCGTCGAGTCCAATCATTAAGTACAAGCAATATAACCTCGAATTAAATTTGTGAACACAAAAAATACATATAGAGACAACAGATCAAGTTCTGGGAGTAAACTTGTAGAAATCTTCCAGTGACATCATTTTTTTTTTCATGTGAAGCTGTAGAGTTGCATGTGTGTATCCTGAATTGTACAGTGCTATTTTGACTGGGATGCATGGATTGGTTGCCACGTTACCATCACGCCTTCTTTGGCAGTGGTGCAGGGAACAGGAACCAGTAAAGCCTTGCACTTCTCCACTGGCCCTGCAGGCCACTAGAAGATTGAAGTTAATTTCAACCCCTGCACCTACATGTACCTGCATTAATTAATTACGGTCTATTTTAAAAACTAATCAAACAAGTCTAGAGACTAACAGTGTCTAATTTACAATACAAAAGTTTAGAGTATAATAAAATGAAGATTATATCCAAAGGAAACAAGGGGATATTATAAGAATAAGACGGACTGAAAAGTACCATACAATAGATAAAATATTGAAAGGTGAGCAATAACACCAAATAAGAAAACTGAAACACAAAAATTATAGACAAGTACCGGTAACAGCATTCAGTAGTTTAGCCATGAATGAAATCAGAGATTGCTTATAAGTCCTTGAACGGAGAATATTGAGCAGTTGGGATGGTCTAAGATTGCAACCAGAAATATTTTGACGATCGAGTTGGGGGGGAGAAACGAACGATTTCTTTCAGATTCTAATAAAGACCTCCCAAATTGCATAATTAGCAGCAAGTGTCTGGACATTGTAATTATTCAGAAGATTGACATACCGGTAGGGCAACAAATTAGGATTAGCTATTACTAGTACTGTACATGTAGGCAGGCTGCTCATTTCTGCACAGTTCAATCCTAAGGGACTGAGCCTTGGAAATACCAGGTGACCAGATAACTGCCCAGAACTCCATGGTAGGGAGAATATACATTTTATAAATGGAAACCAAATCCTGAACAGCAAGTCCATTTTTCTTTAGTCGACTCAAAATACAAAGCTGTCTAGAGGCATTCGTGATGATACACCACGCCTGCTGGTCCCATCTGAGGTCATTTTGAATTGTAACACCAAGGAGTTTCATCAATGGGACAATCTGAAATGGACTCCCATAAGTGGTTAACCTAGGAGGAGGGGGAGAACGACGAAGAATGGAAATCTGCATTGATTTACGCTTACTAGGATTGGGTTTCATATCGTTAAATAGACACCAATCACCAAGAGAGTCAATCTGCAATGTAGATTGCCCTCTCCTAGGAATGATCTCAAGAATTGTAAGGTCATCCACATATTTCCAACGGTTGTCTAATGTACATGTAGCATCATTACCAAGTGAAAGGAAAATAATAGGACCAAGCTTATTACCTTGTGGTACACCACAAGTAAGACAAACTTCACTTGATTAAGCTCCACCGTAACGAACAGTTTGGGATCGATTCAAAACTACAAATCGGGGGGGGGGGGTACATTTAAAATTGATCAATCAACACCAAGGTGAACAAGCTTATCGATAACAGCGTGGTTCACATGGTCGAAAGCCTTGCTAAAGTTGATTGAGCACAAATTCACAAACTTTCCAGATTTATCAAGATCCTTGTGAATAGTATCAAGCGTGTTAATTAAATAATGATCAATAGAACATCTTTTCAAACTGCCAAATTGTCACAGGTCAGTACGCTCCGGAATATCTTCAAGGACCCATTCAGCAAAAAACCTTCAAAAATTTGAGCAAAAATATGCGTAGTCGAAAATGGGCGAAGTTGATCAAGATTAATAACAGGAGTAACGTTTGGAATGACACAAACAGATACCTTCTTCAAGACGAAAGGAAACAAACCCAAACCAAGGCAGGTATTAAAAATATGAGTCAAGGAAAAAGAAATCTCATAAGCAAATTCCTTCAAAAGTTGAATTGGGCAGCCATCGGGATGAACCGACTTACAATTATTCAATTTCAACAATCATTTGTAAACTTGGTGGCGTAAAACTGCGGTGGTGGAGATGCAGGAGGCAAGTAAGGTGTAACCAAATTCAAATCAAGAAGAGGTAAAACTGAAGCAAATCCTGGCAAAGTGCAAATTAAGATCATTAGCAATAACCACAGGAGGTTTATCACAATTCAAACAGTTACCAACTTTCAACCAGATATACTGTTTGTAGATGACAAATCTGTCTGTGCCATTTGCCAGCTCTGTCTTCTTCAAAAGATTATTCTTGCA
>NW_019091400.1:1025253-1075127 GCF_001949145.1 Acanthaster planci
CAATAAACTCTATTGTGTTTGGTTTATTTGAATGTATTGTATATAGGCCTACATGCAGTACAGATTGTACAGTCCCTATAAGATAATAGGAACGTGTTGCTCTTCCATTGTCCCGGCCAAATGACATGTACTGGAATTACATGTACATGCACATGTATCCAACACGGAGCATGCATGGTGAACCTTTGTAGGAAAGACCCCTTTTTCTATAAATACCAGTAAAATGTACATGTAGTTTAAAAGTGATTGTGCACTTGATTGACCGCTTTTTATATTGGTCTGATTGCATACGTGTACTGGTATACATGTCTTGCCTGTACATGTATGCAGGTCAACTCTTTATACTTACTTTATGAGTTACATTGTAGACCTGCTTTTTACCAGTTTGTTTTCATGCATGCTTTTTAGGTGTTGATATAGCTTATGTGAGCAACGGCTATGTCTACCACACCAAGTACGATAACCTGGACTCCATCCCTCCAGGCTGCATACAGCGATCTGGTAAGTACCGGTATGCTGCGGTAGGTACTGTATTCTGAAGAAGGGTGTATGGTGTTGATCATCTTGTTTGTTGTGCCACGCCCATCCACCATGTGAATTCTCATAAGCTGACTGTGTCTAAAATCCTGGCTGTGGCTAGCACAGTGGCAGTGGCAGCGCTAGACCTCGGCAGCTGCGGGTGCAAGTGTGGGACAAGGCAGAATGGCATGGGTGCAAATAATCCTTCATTTTTCCAGGGTTATGATGCGGAATCGTAAACTGAAAAGGTTGATCACCCTGTCGTAATATGTTACAAAATTTTTGTGGGTGCAAATGTTGGTGCAAGCAGCTTTCCAGTGGGTGCATTGACACCCACATGACACCACGTAGCACTACCACTGGTAGTGCGATACTTGTGACTGGAGTAGCTGCGGGCTAGAAGCTGTATCCACTTCTTATAACTACATGTAGATCTGAACCAGTAGAAACCAACAGAGGGTACAGTTTTCCTAGCAGTGGAGGCTCCTTTGGTGGGATCTTTACTTTGCTAGTTCACAAACAACTACAAAATGTACTTGTTATGGTCATGTGGCTACCAACAAGACTAACCCTCCCCACCAACAGGGCTTTTTTCAACCGATGAGGGAGTGTTTCTGCTCAAAGCGGATTGGCTAAGGCCAGACATTCAAAATATTGGTGGCTTTATCTGTTTATTAAGCAAAACCAGAAGAGGAACTGACCAGAGTCTTGTGAAGTTTGGATCCGTTAATGAAACTTCTGCAGAGTGGGATTCGAACCTTCATAGTGCATGTACCCTGTCTGTGCTCTTCTGTTGAAAATCTCAAAGTACAGTCAAACCACATACATGTGGGGACTATCTCCATTTTATCCTCATTCTGCATGCAGTGGTTGGGTCCAGGGATCATGAACTCCAGATGTTAGGAATGTATTTCTCACAAATTTCTAAAACTTCCTTTTCAAATCACCAAGAAACCTCAAAGGGAACAGAGGTTTCTTCTTAAAACCCATTTTTGGTTGAACAAAGAAAACTGACCAGAGCAAGAGTTTTGATCTTGAGTTCAGCACCCGCACGCCACCAAGTTTTCAATGGACATTTAAAAAGAAAATTCTAGAGACTGTTAAAAGCTGCTTAGCATTGCTGTAAATATCATTATTTACATGTCATCCAGTGTCCTGTAACCAAGGCTTGTCGACAGTCACAGTTCCGTGTTCTGTCTTTGTGGAGATCACCACGGTACCTAATAATCACATTAAAAAAAAATCATTATCAGCATCATTATCATCTCCATCAGTGCCTGTATCCCTGGATACCCTCATGCTGCATCGATTGCTCCCCGCTGTCTCTGTGCAGCCCCCCATCCATCTGTCATCACAGGCTTCATTTGTTTTTTTCTCACTAGAGCTGGCCAGGCAAATGAGGCATAGACAGCTCTCTTTATTCCTGGCCAAACCACTTTATTGCCTGTGAACTATATACCAGGAGCATTTTCAGGATTTCACAATCAAAGCTGTTGGGATGGAAGGAGAATTTCCAGTGGAACAGAGATGTAATGTCTGAACCTAAAGGGATGTCATTAGAACAATTGCTTGTGAGATTGGGATAAGTGGGATTTGATCTGTGCTGGTTCACAGAGCCACTTCATGATTGATTACTGTGTTTTATTCTGTAAAATATGTCTGGAAACGTGACTAGAAACTGTCCTGTAGTGTTGGTACCGGTAATTTATTGGCCACTGTCTGAAACTAGGTGGCGCTTTTCAAAGTGGATGGTGAGGAGAATACTATCTGACTTCTTGTGGCAGTGTTGATTGTACAGTAGTTTGAGAAATACTGGTATCAACAGCAAGGACTTGGACAAACATGTCAGAAAGGGATCACATGCCCTTCTCTCTCCTCTGATGCAAAGGCAGATCCAAAACAATTTTTTTCGGGGAGGGGGCAAATTCTTTTGGGGGCCCAAAAAATCTTGAAATTCCTACCTGGTGCGTGTACATGTATGTGGAACCTTTATGGCCTTTCTTAAGGATAGGGCCACTTATAAGGGGCATTTTATGTGCTTTTGAAAGGAAGGGCAGTGAAATAGTACCCTCCCCCCAAAAAAATTTTCCAAAAGCAATTTCTGGGGTGTGCCATATCTCTCATACTCCCATCCTCACACCTCCCCCATCTATCCACAAATACTTTGAAGACGCCCAAGAGTCTCTTAGTTTGCCTTCCATTTTGCTGGGATTGATTGTTGATGGTTGGGTGGAATTTATTGAGTGATACATACATGTAGGTAGTAGATTGGGCAGTGGGTGGAATGGGTAGGGTTGGGTAGTGTTGGGATGGGATTGGGTAAGTGGGGGTTTTGGTTAGCCAGTTGGTGGGTGTCTGGGTCGGTTGATGAGAAGATTGATTGGTTGGTGGGTTACTGTTTAGCGGTAGTTGGTGATTGGTTGATAGTCTATTGGTTTAGTTGGTGATGGTTGCTTGTTGGCACTATTGTTGAAAAGAAACTGAAAACCATCCATACCTTGTGGAGTATATAGACGAATCTAGCGATGTGTAATCAGACAAATACTAGTATGGTGGCCCCATCATTGATGGAAAGCAGTGTGTTGAATTTTGTTTAGAAGGATTGTCATGGAACAGTGGCTTTATAAAATATTGATCACAACATTTACCACCATTGGCAGAGGTCACTCTAAATAATCAGTGACACCATCACCATGGCCACTGGATTCATCTATTGGGACCAGCCTATAACCTCTTACAGAAATAGAACACTCTTCATGTTGTCTTTCCCACTATAGGGGACAACATCCAAGCCCTGGCCACACACCTGGCCAACTCCTCCACCTTGCACAACGGCATCGAGCAGGACCGTCACGGAAAAATGGTCTTCTTTGACCTGCTGGGCCTGGTCATGGTGGCCTACCCAGCCAGGGTGGGCGTAATCCTCAACTCGGTGGTGGTGGGGGCGGTGTTTCTCAGCACGTTGTGCCGGCGCCGGCAAGGTGGGTCAATCAGAGTGGGCCATTTGGGAAAAAAAGAGTGATGAAAGGGGAGATGTGGACTTTGATGAATGCAGCCATCCAGCACAGACCTGTCTAATACCGAGTGCCATTTTGTATGGGCTGCCAAAATAGGCTGAAAGTTTACCCTTACCGTAGTTTGTTACAACCTTTGCCTCAGAATGCACGTTTTGCTTCATCTGTGTTGAAGTGGGACACATTTTCATATTTTATATTATGAGACTGTATCATTTTTTAGAGTTCGAATATTTGCATGGGGTTTTCTAACACTTGGTGAATTATTCTTTTTTATTCTCACGGCCAGCCGTATAGTTTTGCCAGCCACTGGTTAGCAGAAACTGCACTTGTGACAAACCTGCACATGTAGCAGAAGAGAGCTTAAGCTCTACAGTACAACCTATGCATTCTATGTCACAACTCCAGTTACACTATTGCAAGCCACCAGCTTTAATGGCAGCACATATGAAGGATATTGATACCTCTGGCCCATTGTAGAGAAGAGCCACGACCTTAGACAACTAATGTCATGTATATGTATGGCCCATTTTGGACAATGTCTGACATTAAAGATCATGGATTGAAGAGGTTTATTGTAAATGTGTAGTCAAAAGATGCATGTGTATCTTTATGGCTTGTTGCCAGCTTCTTGCCTTTTTTTTTCGGAATGAGTGTTTACGTGATTGTTCCATTCCCTATGTTCTCACAGACACATGGGGTCATACAGTTACGTAGGTGCACATGTGTCTATATTACATCTACATGTACAACCATATGTTCAGAGAATTCATGACAGGTAGCTTCTAGAACAAACTCAAAATACTGCGTAGTATTTTAAATTCAATTTAAAAATGTGCTTTGTTGCTTTTAACAGCTGATATTCGGTTATTCGCTTCTGCTCCGTTCAGATTTTCCCAGTCACCAGATGTACGTGTCTAAGGTGCTTCGCGCTGTGGGTGTCATCTTCGTGTCCTACCTGGCCATCCTGCTCACCATAGTCTTTGTTATCCTCCTACTCACCCTCACCAAGTCCGAGATGTCCTGGTATGCCAATCCAGCCCTCATCGGCGGCCTGTACTGGGCCCCCAGCTTCTACATCATCACAGTGGTGCACCGGTGGCTGGGCGGCAAGCTGCATACGGTGAGTGAATTCAGTATTAGAGTTTAAGAATTATATTAGATTATTGCTTAATGTACATGTACATGTGTACATTGTTAACCACTTCTTTGAATGGGAGGCCTTGTCCTCCTAAGATTGCTCCTAAACATAATTGGATGCCTTCCCTGTGATGAGATTATCATGCTAAAAAACCATTGTCTAGCTGCTCTCAGAGTTAAGCACCGGTAAGTGCTTGGAAATGTCCGGAACAGATGACGGACACTAAGATGTGTCTCAGTGGAATGTGAATACAGATTCATCAATGCATTTTTGGATACTTTCCAGTGACTTGTTTGTTTAAGGTCACTTTTCCTTCAGTTTACTTACTCTGTTAAAACACGGATCAAGCACCGGTACCTTCTTACATTCATAAATTTTGAAATTTGCCGTGGTTGGTTTGGACTGGCTGCTATGGTAATGAACATCAAAAGGACAAGGATTTTACCCTCACTTTCAATGATTTACTGTTGTTGTTTTTATAGGTAGACTAACTTAGCACCCAAGTTCTCTATAAGAAACAAAAAACGGATTTGCTACACGAACATGTACACATGCACGTCAATATACCATTAACACACTGTATTTCAGCACAAGGTTTTTGAATTTTTTTATGCTTTGTACAATTGAAATGTGACAGATTTTTCCTGCTCTAATTAAAAAACAGAACTGATGGTCAGAAACTGTCACTGTTATGCTTGATTGTATATTTTTCCAGAGCCTTTTCCTGAATTTTGGGTCAAAGGATCTAGGCCTTTCGAAAAAACTGCTCATTGGTGGAGCAAGGGGCCACACGTATGGTATTTTGGCTTTCTTCCCCTTCCAAAGTCAGTTCCATGTGTGTAGTAGCTGCATCTCACCTACGTGTATTTGCATCCTGTTGTGAAAGGGTCACATGGAAGCCATTGTGACAAATCGGTTAGTTCTGCTACCCCTAATCTGTCACTAATGGTAAACCACAGCTGTTTATTGATCATATAAATAATTACTCTTCTTGTACATGTACACACTTGTTTAGATATAGTGTTGTGCATTTAGAAATGCAGCCTTTAAGAGGGTGGTGTTGTTTCAGGGTCGAAACATCTGCTGTCAAAATAATGATTTGAAGGTTTGCATGGCCATTAGCAAAATGGTGAGGGTTTGCAGTAGCTCCTTTTGAAGTCTCTGTTAAAAGTGAGTGGAGTTTTGGAGAGGACCAGTGAAGGCAACATTTTGAGACAGCTTGTCCATCCATTGTCCACAAAAATCTTTGTTACTGATCAGTGAGCACAGCGTATGCTCTCTGAAGCATTGAGTACACCATTTCATTTCAGAACCTCGCTCACTCCTAAAAGAGATTTCACATTGGGCTTCCGCAGACCTTTGTCACATCTGCATTGTGCCTTGTCATTTCAGTACGAACAATTGTTGGATCCAGAAGTATACTTTTGAACTGTCGCTGGAGTCGGTATTGTTGTAAATCCCCCCAAAGACAGCACCCTATTAAAGTGGCAGTCTTTTTATGTGTACACTCTTCACCCTTGATGCAGGGCAGTTTGAAGAGGTAATCATCTTGTCTCCTCTTGAAAAAAGACTCTTTGCTTTGCTTTCTCTGCTTTCTGTGATCACCTCCCGTTTTTGGCTCAAGGGTCGTTTTATGGGGAATTTTCTTGAGCACTTTTCTTGTGTGCAGAGTTAAGAAAGAGTAGCAGAACACACAGTGTTAAGAGTGCAGTGCAGATTCTCGTGTACGGACAGTCTAACCGGAAAAGTATTGTGGTGGCTTTAATATTTGTTCATAAGCCTTCTATCTAACTTTGCAATGAGGGTGAAAGTGAAATTTTGAATTTCTCAAATTATACTTCGATGCTGTATGATACTACGTGTAGAATGAGCTTGCAAAAAGAAAGGAAAAATTGTTGGAAGTTTCATGTACATGTAGCTGGTCCTTTAAAATAAAGCCAACCATTGCTCAATTTGTAGGCCTTCCAAAACTAAATTCAAAGACCCAACACCAATTTTATACGGCTGCCAAGCACAGAAGACAGGGCACTAGCCCAACATGTCTGTGATGTGCATTGCTTTCGACTGGTACTCACCCAGTTTTTGCTAACTAACATTTAAATTTGCTTAGTAATGTTTTCTGTTATTAATGGCAGCTCTGGATCCCGAGCTCGAGACACAGGATTTCTTTCCTGCTCAATGTCACAGACACGTCAGCAATTCACCAAAGCTGCCAATAAATTGCCATTGGTATTTCTGACCTTGCTCAGGTGGACAGCAAGGCCAACCCTTGGATTCTGGAGGGTGTGTTCTTTGATGCCAACCTCCTGATGTGGTCGATGGTGATTGCTGTGCTAACGCTGAAGGGGATCGGCTCGGCTTATATGCCCATGCTGAGCGTCATGTTTGCCCTGCTGGGGCGCAACATCATGTGGAAAGGGATGAAGACACTGAGGGAAGGTGGGTGAGCCCTTGAAAAGAAATCATGGGTTGCCAAGGATTGTATCGCCATGCTCCAACACTGGATTTGGATTTTACTCCCTATTAAACTTGGGCACAGACACCTCGCCAGTGCAAGTGCATGTAAGCCGTATAACACAAGATCAGTGGTATGTCCAGGTCTTGGGTTTTTCTCACAAATAACTGTCCAAGTTTGTTTTATCCGTAAAAAGATAACTTAACCCCCAGCCCCATATGTTGGTAGTAATATTTCCAGAATGCTTGGTGTCCCTGAGTTCGGAAAATGAAATAGAAATCCAGTCTGACTTTTGTCTGCATCTACCATGTCTACATACAAGCTGATTCAATCAAAAGTCACTCAATTTATCAGTAAGTGAGGCCGTTTCAAAAATGGGATTACAGACGAGCAATGGCGGTGTAAGTACATGTACATGTGCATGTATGTCGTCACATATTTGTTGCCAGGAAAGCCAAGACCTACAGTGTAGCTCTAGACACCAGCTCCAGGTGCAGCCCTATTGCTGGTGGAATTGATGGTACATGTATCTTTGCATTTGTGGCCAAGGGGACTACACCGTGACGTACACGTACGTGGCCTCTTCAGAAGTGCAGTACTTGATGGAGCACCTGCAGCAACTTGTATATAGAGTACCGAAGTGAATACGTCACGCGCACAATTAGTGTGTAAAAGGCATGAGCGCGAGAACCAGCGTGTGAACCAACATGCGCGCGTACTCCATTCGTTTGCACTGCACTTTCTGACGTCACACTTCGGTACTCTATTACAGTAACAGTTTGTGCATGGGTGTTGTAAAGACTACATGCACGCACCCAATGGAATAAGTTCACAAGCTTGTACATTGTGCTTCAGTATCACTAAAAGAACTCGGACACATTGTATCTTCTTGTTGAGCAACAGGTAGAAAAGGGGGACTTATCCTGTGTAAAACTCAGTTTAGATTGAAATAAGAAATAGGAAGCAGAGCCAACCCATGCCCAGCGTATTATTAGTGTCTAGACTCCAATACATGCCTGCAGTAAATATCCCATTGCGAGGAGAACCTTCATGAGTACATGTACATGATCACTTGCTTTCATTGACAGGTACAAAGACCATGCTGGTCCTGACAGCCTATATCTGTATGACGATAGTTCCATTGACTATAATGCTGTACCTCATGTTCCTGGGTTACGGGATCTTCCTACCCATTATGGGCCGGTCAGGCAACCTCATCACACCGGAGCTGTTTGTCGGCTTCTTGACATTTATCGTGGTTGCTTTGGCAACCAATTACTTGGTAAGGTTGAGAAGTCTTTATACATTGTACATGTATTTTTATTTTCTTTATGTAAAAAAATGAAGGTATTCAACTGTTTTTGATGATCAGAACTCGGAGCCAATCTGAGAAAGTGTTTTATCTTGCTACATTTTCACTGCCACACATGTACATAGACCAGTGTTCTGGACACTGAGTTTGACACTACTTTTGTTCAAATTTGTCAGTTGGGTGTTTGTGTGAAAATCTGGCCATTGCGAAAAATCAAAAGCTTAAAAAGGGGACAACGTTCAAATACATGTTTGTTGCATGGAGAGCTACTTGGAACTTTTGGGCGGGGAAAAAAAGGTCCTGCAAGGTGTGCCTGCAAAATTTGATTCACCGCTCAGTTATTTTCTGACTGTGGATAACAATCAGCTTCATCTTATTTATTTGAAAAAGTGAAGTACGCTGGGCTAATTATGACAAAAGTACATAGTCTATTGTTTCTTTTGCACTGAGTTCAGTTTTGGTTGTCAACAGTTCATGGCGGCTAGTCGGCTGGCAGGTGTTGTAGACTTAACCGAAGTTACTGAAAGAGCCCCACACAGTTTGTGTTCCCCTTGTAATGCTGCAGGTGTGCCTGATCCATGTTTGCCGTTCCCTGAAGTACACTCAGGCATTTCTGCTCCTGGTCTTCGCAGCAAGTCTGGCAGCAGTCGTCAGCCGTGTTGCATTCCCCTACTCTGGTGACCCAGCAAGACCTGCACCAAAGAGGATCTTGCTGGAGGTGAGACACGACACACTGATTTTTCACCAAGTGCACAAGCCTTATGCCACAAATTTATGTGACATCGCTGCACAGTATACTGTCGATTTCATGAAAATTTTGTTTAGCTTTTGCAACCTTTAGTTATTTTAAACATTTTGGACAAAGACAATCGCAGCTTTTACAACAACTTCCTTTGCAGTATTACGGCAGTCCATAACCAGTCATTGAATTAGATCCTCTCGCAATTTAAAAAAAAGTGTTTTCTTTGTCAGAATTGGGCAGCCAATCTCAAAATTCTTTCACAGCCAAATATGTTTTTCATCACTTCCTCGAAACAAAGTGCTTCATTTCTTGGATAAAACTTGATAACTTTGGCAATAATGAGCTTTACAAAAACATGATCAGTTTGTAAAATAGGCCATTTCCTGTTTGTTTGACACATCTTATCCCACCTAATATGTTTGCCTAAGTTAGGTCGTAATACTGCGTGTGCTCGGTGACACGGGGACTGGCTCTCTGTGGTGGAAAGTCATCTCAAATGCTTATGGCTGTGGCAGCTTTGCATTGCAGAGCACTTGGATGTTAATTTGCAAGCAACTGCTGGATCTGAAATTTAAATGTTAAACTTACTAATCACTCAATGTGAGCATTATTGCTGGATACTTTATCCATCTTGCAAAACTGCCCAAAACCTTAAGTTGGATATTTAAAAGATTTTGTAAGGCATAATGTAAGTCAGCATACAGTTGTTAGTTTTTCTCTTGATGTTCTATGTATCTGCTTTTCACCAGCATGTAACCAGGACCAAGCACGATCAGTCCGGCGCTGCTGTGGACCATGACACTTACTTATCTGTTTTGCCATTAGACTACCTGGGTGTCAGACACATGGAGTCTTACATCCCAGCCCTCAAAGATGCTCCCATTGCAGAGTGTAGGAAGGACATGCCCTACTGTGGGTATCCTTACTACCTACCACTGCTGCATGTCTTTAGGTAAAGTCCTTTTAAAAAATTGTCCGTGAGAGTTAAAGAGCCTGGCATATTGGCATTGGGAAACATGCTTCCCAGTTTGGAAAAGCTTAAAACATTTAAGCTCAGTATCACAGAGCTCAACAAAAACTGTCGCTTAGCCAATTTTCATGCTCAGCAATATTAGACGAGCCATTTGCAAACAGCTTATATTAATTAGCATTTTGTTTGGGAACTTGTTTTGCTTAATGAATTGTTTCTTCACAAAGCAGATTTGTGTGTCTGTTCCGTAACATTGTACCCAGTTCTTTCAATACACAGGAACAGTCCAGTTCAAGAGCATTTCAAGTTTTTTAGACTTTTCCTTCACGACACTAGTTCTTGTTTCTAAACAGGCCAGTTTTATGGTGACCCCCCAAAAATACAGACAATTCCATACGGAGATATTAGCTTTTAACAAAATTATGTTGATAATAAAAGATAACTTGTAACAGTACAGGATGTGACCTTCCTTATTTTACTTGTCTTCCCTAGACACCAGTGGATCCTCCCAGGTGGTGAGCCAGACATAGATGTGGAGACAACCTTTCACCTCAACTCCCGTGTGAAGAAAGCAGACCATCAGAATCTGACGTTCACCGTTTCTGGTAAGTTGGTGAACTTGCCACAAACACCAAACCATTGAGGGTATT
Source organism: Acanthaster planci (assembly GCF_001949145.1). Next base: position 1,036,057 of record NW_019091400.1, read on the forward strand.
TACACATTCAAAACTTTCCAGCTTTTCATGGGAAATTTGTGGATTGAAGGCAGATAAACCTTAATGAAGCTTCTGTTGTTTGATTTTTGCCTTCGACAAAAATATTTGCTGAAGTGTCCTCGGTAGAATTGCAAATTTGTGTTGTTGAGGGTGATTGGTCTGCGCTTAGCATAACATATGGTGCTACTTGAAAAATATTCTGACTTTTTACTGAAAAAAGATTATGGAGGTTGACACTGATTTTCCTTCCACTTGACAGGTCCAAGCCACGTGAACGTGTTTATCTCCTTGAGGGAAGGGGTGGAGATGGCACGTTGGTCCTTAAGCAAGGAGAAACCATTGAAGACACATGATGGCACCGGGGGATGGGTGTACTTTATCTGCTATGGGGGAGGGGAGCCCCAAGATCACTGGCAGTTCTGGTTGGATCTGAAGGTACACGTTCAGTGTTTTGGGTGGTGGGGGGAACACTCTAGGCTAGCAGGCAGAGTGGGGAGAGACCCAGGGCGGCTACAGGGGAGGGGAGCCCCAAGATCGTTAGCAAGTCTGGCTAGATTTGAAGGTGCCATGGCATGAACATTTGGGGTGGGGGCAGTATGCATGGTAGGAAGATAGGGTGAAGCAGGAAGGTAGAGATTAATGGGGTGACCCAGGATGACATTTGGTGCTTGGTCCAATGCAGGCCAAAGTTCATGGCCGGTTTGGAGCTAGACCTGAGACCTGTTGACAGAGGGGAAGTAGGTCATGTAGATTAAAGGTCAGTGGTCAAAGAAGGAAAGATGATGAATTGAAAGCAGGGTTTAAAGACCAGGGCTCAATTTCATGGTACTGCTTAACATTTAGCAGAAAAGTTGTGTTTACGGTAGCGGAAAATTTTGCTAACCGTAAGCACAATTTCATGGTGGTGCTTGGTGTGGTTGTGCACGCATAGAGATTTCTATTGTTTTGTCACTGCCTACAAGCAAATGTTGCCATTTGCTGTGCTTACTGCATATGGTCTTCATGAAATACACAGATCCTCTGTTAGCATAAAATTGTGTGCTTAGCGGTGCCATGAAATTGGGCACAGTTGCTGTATTCAGGAAGGGTTATGGTTATTTGATATTGCACATATTTTGCCTTGTTCTGTGCCATTTTTATGAGCCAAAAAATCTAGAACACATCAATACCATTCCCACTGACAAGCGTCTGTTCCAGTTACACAGACAAAATGGCTAAATTTTGTCACTCCTGTGGTGCATTTTACTTCATTTTGTTTACTTGTCTCTGCAATGCCCAGGTCCCTGACAGTTTCAGCAACACTGATCCGGTGGTTGACATTGGGGTGGCAGGGCTTCACTACACGGACTTCAAGAAGAGCCCAGAGATCCTAGAGTTTCTTCGGCAAGAACCTGACTGGGTCTACAGCATCCCCTTCCTGGGGGCCTACGATTCCTGGATCTTCTGAAGTCACTCTCTGTTGATCAGCCTTGCAAACAAAAATGTCTGAAAATTATCCTGTAGTTGTTAAATTAAGGGAATTGCTTGTTTTTATTTAATGTTTTATTTTACGGTAGGTACCGTGGCTGAGACTGCTTGCATGAAGCCATGCCAAGGTTAGGGGGTTAATTCTGTAGAGATACCAGGCTCGTGATCTTGGCTAAACATAGGGATTTTCGCTGAGCAAAAATGAGATACAAGCTTAAGTGTCTTGTGGTGCGTATTGCCCTGTCTAGTTTCTAGCTTATGTTGGCGTAGTTTGGTAGCTTAAAAGTTACCAACTTAGAAAAATAGAGCACTGGTTATGCTAAACATTGAGTGTTGATTCATTTCCCGCTTAATTCTCTGACCAATATTTTCTTATATTTTCTGCTTCTTGGCAGCCCTGTAGCTCTCTTTTCCTTGAGAGTATCCATAATAAAGTCCATTGGTGCTGTTTAAAATGATATCATTAAAGAATTTACATGTAAAAAACTTGTTTTAAGGATATCTTCTTGATGAAATTATTAGTTTTAACTTTACTAGCCCTGTATTTATGGTGTGTGCTCCTCTGCACTTGCAGGATAAGTGCAGAGAAAAGTATCCATTTTGATGTTATTTTGTGCGCATTGAGAGTTGTACAATGCATAGAAAAGCCAATTTTGGGCATGGGTGAGGTTTTTTTTTTAAAATTACTGCAAAGTGTTCTCCTCTAGTTTGTAATGTATGTATGATCTGTTACATGCATCGAGGAGTCCCGGTACCACAGTAACTGTGATAAATCATAGCTGGGCTGACTTGAGTGCTTGCTTGTCAACATATCTTGTTGATTAAGCCCCAGCCAGCTATAAAGGCTGTTGTCCCAGTTATCAATAGCTATTCGCATCACCTTTTACAGTGGGGAGCCCGGGCCCACACATAAGTTTGCCTCCAGATAGTTCCGTCTTGACTGTCAGAGTGCAGAGGTCAAGTGCCTCATAAGTCAACTACTTGTAAGCTATTGGCAGTTCATAAAAACTGGGTTAAGCATTTTAAGCCTTGTATTGTTGAGGCTGTAGACAAGAGGACACCCTTTTCAACACACATGCTGGAAAGCTAAAGGAGGAAAATATAGGTCACGCTGGTATTCATGCTGATCAGTACTGTGATCATAGCTGGTACACAGCACCCTACATTGTTAGTAACCAAACTCAGATTTTCAAAGTTGTGTTATACCCTAAATGGTGCACCATCCAATAAGGTTGTAGATAATTGAATTGCTGCAAAAGATGGTCACTATAAGTAGCAATCCTGCTGTAAATTCTCAATATCGATTTGATTTGTAGAATAGGTGCTTGTAGTTTTTTAAAGAGAGAGGCAATATTCTATTGAAATTTTGAGGCAGAGGAAATGATATGCTCAATTTAGGTTTTGTTTAGTGCGCTAACCTTACATACCTAGTGTGGACTTGTGAACAAAAGATATCCACACGATGCAGGAAAGGAAGACGTTCTGTGGACTTACACACGTCCACAGGATGTTTCCCCTTCTCTGAAAAAGAAGTTTAGAGGCATTTGGGGGTAGGGCTCATCTATTGTAAAAGGAAGAGGAATAGTCAAGGAAACCTTGTACAAAAAGCCAGCTGAAAATCGTGTTCCCAGTTCAAGAAGAATGAGTATTTTCACTGAGTTTTTTAACTGCACGAAAAGAATGTCCACAGTAGGTATGTAAGGTTGGGTACACGAGTGTGTGTGTGTTGCTGTTGAGTAGTTTACATACTGATAGCTTCTCACAGAATAGGATCAGTTGAGTATTTCTCACAGGGCCAGGTTTGTGATTGTTGGCATTATTTGTAGAATCCAAACCTGTCGTTGTCACATTTTCTAAATGTTCCCCATGAAGGTGAACTATTGCAAGATGTGTATAATAACTCTATAAAACCTCTATAAACCAAATGAATCCAAACATGGAAATGTTTGGGTTGTGGTTGTTGCTTCTGTGATAAGGCATGCAATTAGTAAAGGGTTCTGTGAATACTTTTGACCAAACATCTTTCACGTAATACATTATATAATAGCCAGAAACAAAGTTGAATGTTTAATTTATTATATCAGCTATGTTGCTTTTGTTCCTTAACTTTTTATGTTTGCATTCTGAAACAACCAAGGGGGGATCTAGAACTACCAAAAACATTGGGGGAAGGGGAATTGATTTTTCGGGGGAGGGTAAAAAATGTGGAATTTTTTTGTGTGTGACCTTTCATGGATTTTTGAGGGTGATATTTCATGTTGGGGGACTTATGCAACCGAGGGGGAATCTAGAACTACCAAAAACATTAGGGGAAGGGGAGGCTAAAAAATGTGGAAAATTTGTGCGTGTGACCTTTCATGGATTTTTGAGGGTGATATTTCATTTTGGGGGACTTTTGCACGCTTTTGGGAGGATAATGAAAAAGTTAAAAAAAACTGCCTTGCTCTCAACAGACCTTTTTCACCCATGTGACAATACCACCACCATGTTGACCACCTTGGCCATGGTGATCACATATATTCCTACAGGTGGCTTCAACTACGTGCAAGCACACGTGCGAACACTTCGTGCTTGACTAGTTTATCTTGAATAGGTAGATTACCATCACAACACTATGCACTCATTACCATCACAACCCATTGTAGGTCCTGCACAATCGTGACATCACCGGAAAAAAGGTCTGGTACGTTTCCAAAAGGGGAGGAGGCATGGCCCCCTTTGGTCCACCCTTGATAACAACAGCCAAGTGTGAGCAGGGTGGGAAATGTGTATAATGTTTGTTATTCAGGAGAAAAGTTTATTGTATTTCGTTTTTCTGTTGCGGTTTTAGGATTAGAAGCTGTGGTATATTGTTCTGTGTTACAGTTGTCCCTTTTGAATAAGTCAAATTGTACATTGATGCGATATTGCTGTTTGGTCGCTATTTGTATTGTAGAGATTTGATCGGGAAAGTGGTTTTTGACCCTCAGTGATGTTGGCTTTGCTGACAGCAGTGCATAGTGTGTTGGGGTTTTGCTTCATTCGATGTTCAGACATTTTTGTGGAAAAGCTGAACTTCATTTGAAGCAAGACAGAGGCCAGAAAATGGATTGAATTTTTTTGGGGGGGGGGATTCTTCCGAAAAAAAATTGATCAAGCTGTTGCAGTGAAAATTGGAAATGGGGCAGAATGTTTGTCAAGAATATGCTAAATGTGCAATTTATAGATGTTAAATTGGAACAGTAATGATTGTGACAGTATTTATATGCACAAACTTTTTTGAAAATACACCTAATCACAAAAGTTTTAATCTAGTAGATTATACAGTAATTGTGAACAAAGTAGCAAAATTACATTGTTGAATTTTTAGTGCTCACTGAAATTGAACCAAATGTTTTTAAGAGAATACATGTATTGTGACTTATACACTGCATGGACTGCATGCAGTCAGCTCAAAGAATTGTAAATGTAACGACTGGTATTATTGTGTAGGTGTCAAACGATGCAGTTGTGGGCCCTGTGTGAGAGAGGTCATTTTGCTGGCTTGCAATGAAATGCCTTTGAGTTGACACACACCACCTGCACATACTTATTCTTCACTAATGTAGTCAAGTCCATGACAAGTCCCTGCTAGTCATCTTTGAAAAAATCCCTGCAAGTCCATCACAGTCTTCCCAGTCTTAAGCCAAGTCATGAGCTGTTGAAATTAACCACAACGGCAGCATTCATTCCGCTGTTGCCGTTCACCCCGTTCTGTGTAATTATGAAGCATTTCTGATAATGAAGCCAGGATACCTCACAAAAGGAACCGTCGATCCCAAGCTTGAAGAATCTTGTAGGGAGGAGACAATGAAAAGTAATAACAGCTGTTGAGATGGGAGAAAATACCTCAGAAGAAAATTCTGGGTAAAACCCACTGAATCAGGCAGGGACTGAAAAGTGATTGACGTGACTACGACGCTGTTGTTCATTCCAGCATAAGTCGGTACACTTCAGTCTAGAAATGTAGTGACAGATCTGGTTTTACGTGGGCACCACATACAGGGTTGCAGAAAATGCTGCCAGAGCCCCTTTTACTGTCAACATTCAAAGGTTGCTTGTGCGTGAGACTCGTAGATGTAGGTGTTTTTGTTTTTTTTTCCTTGTTTACCAAACCAAGTTTGCCGGTAGAATGATCTTTTGGGTCAAGTAATATTGCCAATGTGGAAGACTGGGTCCTTTAAACAACTCATTCCATATCTTGCCTCCTACGTGACCCTTTGGATGAATCAACTGCAGGCTTGTTGAGGTTTTTGTACATGTTAACCGTATATTGGCAATCTGTCCCTAAAAGGTAAAGCAAAATATGAAAATACTGCTTCAAACTGAATAAACAATTCTCACAACTTTTCCGATTGGGAAAACCTTCAAAAGAGTGGGTTGTAAGTTAACCCTAACACTCCTCAGTCCTCCAACAGGTGAAGGATTGAGGAGGGTTGGGGTTAAAGAATGTAAACAGGGTGTTGACACGGCAAGATAATACAGGCAGAACTTGAATTTGGAACTCTTGTCTTTATTTCAGATACGTTACTTCCTTGAAGTTTTTTCTTTCTTGAAAAAGCAGATGTGACTTTGTTTCAGTATTTATTACATAAATACTTATACACAAGTGCTTTGTTTAGACATTTTATGTTAGTGAATTCTTCATGATGTAAAATGTGTGATAAAAAGCCAAAATTTGAGTGAGGGGGGCTATACTTTAGAAATTAGAACCAAACACCATGTGGTAAAAGGCTAAGCGTCCGCAAAAATTCCAGCATGTGGTCGTGGCATGTTGGGAAAGCCCTTAGTAACGGTAGCAAGTATCGGGTTAGCTAATGAACATAGTAATTATACTTCTTTTTTTTCTACAGTGCCTATAGTACAGTGCTTCCGCTGTAACTCCTTGACCGCACAATGATCACATGCTTGGACTCCAGTATTGTAGTAAAGACCATCAGATGACCAGAAACAAAACTAGACACAAGACCCTTCACAAGTAGCAGGGCTAACTGTGACAGTAGAATGCTTTTGTTTTAGTTCATTTGAATAGCACCTCTGTGCTGATGATGCTACACTTTGTGTACATGTATGCTTTCCTGTGGTGCTCAGTAAGCCGTGGGCCCCCATTAACTAAGTAGGAAAGTGCACATGTAAACAAAGCCCGATGTCATCAGTGCATAGGCCTTTTTAGGCTGGAGGTCTGAGCTGCTGGTCTTGTGATGGTCCTACAGTGTAAGGGGTCTCACTTATAACAGCTGGATTTGCCAGTATAATTAAGTAGCAAGCACAATACCAAAGGCAGTTTTTATGTTTCAGGAAGTGCATGTACATGTATGAGATAGTTGTGTCACCTGTTTGCACTAGTCACAGAGGGCTGTGTACACAGTAGGTCATCCTTGTCGATGGCACACCATGTGCACGACTAATTGTCAGTGAAATGTGCATAACCAGCAGCATCTTTCTGCAGAAATGATGCTAAAGTGACCGTCAGTGGCGGTAATGTTTCTTGTACATGTACTTTTTAATTAATGCATAGCTATGCAAGGAGTCTATTCAAGACGTTTTAGAAGTTGAACCAGAGTGAAGATGGATTCATACTAGCTACTCAGAGAATGAAGTAACTTTGCCAGTGTTCAGGAATTTTGCTGCGTTTTTACATTCCCATGTAATGTGAATCCTAAACTAAATAGATTTGCGGTAGCACCATGGGTATATCTCTATTTTGAGTATGTGGGGCTCTGAAAAGAACTGGTGGTACTCAACGTTCAGGACAGTATGCTCTGTCCATCGTCAGGAGACTTTCTCCGTGGTGCTACCGCAAACCTATCTAGTTTACTTGCTACCTCCAACATGAAAAGCTTCAAACCTCATTGTGAATCCTGTTTAATTCTGCCTACTGAGTGCGGATGTCATACAACTCAAAATTTGACACAATTTTGAAGACCCTCCTTCAAACCCATACTCAAGCAGCACTTTTGGAGGTCAGGATCGTTTTTATAACTGTCTATTATTCTATGCACACAATGATGTAGATGTCATCATGTGGATGATACTGGATATTGATGAAATAAAAAGTTTCATGTTGCTGGTAGAGAAATAGTTACTGCTGTGGTAATTGTGTGCGACTGAGTTGTACTACACTGTAGCTCATGACCAGCTAACCCCATTCTTCACTGTGCATTGCATTCCAGAATGCAGTGGCTGTGGAATTGCTGGCTTGGTCACCGAAAATATTCTTTCTACAGTTAGGGATGCTCTGCAAACCAACTCCACGTCTGAATTACTGTTGCTCCTTGTAGTCAAGTGAGCAAGTTCAGTACAATTTGTGATGTCCGTGTCTGCTGCTACATGCACTTTTCATCAATAGTCTTTAGGTTCGAAAATGACCTTTGACCCTTCAAGATCAAATGACTTCATCCTCGGACTGTCGATTGGAGATCTGTTGACAAGAAACAGATTTTTTCTTTGGTCTTGGCTTGACACATTTGACATCGTCGACTTGTGGATCCTGTGGAATGTCAGAAAATCCTCTGGATACCTTGGAGCAGAGTTTAATCCTCTTCTTTGGTGGTGGTTTTCCAATCCTCGTCGGCTCATGTTTGAGGATTGGTTTACCTCCGCTGGCATTTGGCTCATCAAAGTCCGAGTCAAAAGAGCTCCAGTGCTCTTGTTTGCTTGCGGGTTTGTTCTTGTGAAATTTATGCTTTGCACTGATGGAGTACTGTCCAATTAATGCCTCCTCTATTTTGCTCAGGTACGAATTAACATCCTTTGATGATGGTTATCTTCACCTGTTTGTTGGCGTGGCACACACTTCTTTGACCGTCTCTCAACTGCGTTGCTGACCTCTGACATGGAGACCTCATTTTCTACTGGGTCACTAGTTGGTTGGCTGCCCAGGGCGGTGGCTGCAACAAGTCGAACAATTGGGAAGACTGGACGTGTAGTTTCAGACAAAGAACTCCCGGAAACATTCTCAAGCCGTTTAAGAGCTCTTCCATCTGTTGAAAAGACAGAACATGTCTTAAAAGTGAAGACAGGAACTTATTCAATACAACAAAAGTACCTTAACCATTACCCTGCTGAGTCCTGTAAGTTCCAAGAGCAAAACACCAAAAAATCAAGGAAGAAAGATATTGTTGACCCAAGCAAAGAGATTAAGTTTGAGCTTTCAGATTCAGCAGGATCCACACTTCTGTACATTTTGATTGATATTGGACACTGTTGAATACAGTTGGGTTCTTTCATGATACTTAGAGCAGGGTTAATGCGCCTTGAGCTTTACCAAGAGAGGGTGCAATTTTCTAAGAAATGGAGGCTCCTTTGGTCAGAACGGATCTTCGCTGGTTCAAAAATAACTAATGAAAAGCATGTGTTACAGTCGCATTACTACCAACAAAATGATGCATTCCTGACCAATGACTCTTTTCAGCCAATGAGGTGCTTCTACTCGAGGCGGATAGGGACAAACACCTTGGAAAATAATTGATTTTGGCAATCTGTCGGGATAAAAATTGTGGATTTGAAAGAGGGCCTAACGTGTTGATTCCAGCAGGATCTTGTCGTGGGCAAACATTTTGAAGGGATAAAATATTGAAGTGAAATTTACTTTGGTGACAATTTTCCAAAAAGAGAGACCAACTTATTGCTCACTGAAATTAATTGCTTTGGATGCCCCTGGAGCGTGGTCCTTGCTAGCCTTGGTCTTGGCTCTCTGCATCAGAGCAGTGCTGGATACTATCCACTCTGCCACTAAAGGGAAGGCCCATCCAATGGTTTTGACAGGCAGATGGAATGGTGAAGCATCTGACGAGGCACCGATTTCCAGTCTCAGTTTGGATTTCAGCATGTCCAGGCCACGTGACTGAAAGATGGCAGATGTCAAATGTGGTAACCGAAACTCCAAGTCTGCAAGTATTTCCTCATCAATGTAAGCTTTCTCTAGCCTCAAAAATTCTCCACAACTCAAACTTTTCAAAATAATGTTGACAGACTTGAAAACAGTCCTTACCCTTTACAAAGAATAATCTTTCGGAAGCCATTCAAATGCAGTAGAGCTGGAATCATGAATTAAATACAGTCTGTACGGTTTTGATTTGCATATATAATCTAAGGTGTTTTCAGTGATTTTTCGCTACAACTTGTGCTTCAATACAGTTGTTGCCTCAACCTCTGCCTTAGCTTTAATGAGGATAACTTTTCAAGCATAGTTTTCTGAAGCTCCAACTGTGCATAAAAAGAGTGATAAAACTGATGAACGGTTACCAATTTCTAACTCAGCTGTGTTATTCTCACCGCGTTCCAATGAGACTTACGGTGACGCTGCAGCCAGACAGATCAATCGCTTGGAGAGATGAGAAAGCAGTCAGGTACAACTTGGCAGACTTGTCACCGATCAAGTTATTACCTACACCAAAGGAAAAATATCGCTCACTATCGGGGACGGTGGACACTGGTAACCAAGGCATATCTACTGAGTGATCTACTGCAATAGGCCGATGCTTTAAGCCCCACTTCATGGTCTTTCAACCAATCACAGCTGTGATTGACAACATATGTCTGGCATGCGTGCATGTTTATATACGTGCAGCTGGAACAGTAACTTACCGTATAGAATCAGAGAGAAGCATGTGTTAACTGGCCATGTGTGCATTTGGTGGGGCAACTGGGTCAATATATTGAGTGGACAACTTTTTTTTAAGTCAAGGGCTTGCCTTTGCAAGTTTTCTAAGGAGAAATTCTGTAAAGCCAAGTTGGATTATCAACAAATACAGGAACGTTTTCATTGCACACTCCTGACGGTCCCTATAAATGGGGGAAAGCACTGCGTTGGGTACCGTAAGGAAGGATTATCATGAAACAGTGGCTCTGTACAATAGTTACCACAATGCATACCACCATTGGCGGGGCAGCACCGCAAATGACTACGGATAGCATTACCACAGTCACTCAATTATAAGACAAGCACGCACTGATGCTGTATGTTTTGTTTGCCATATATCCGCTTCATTCTGACCTCAGCCAATCAAAGTAAAGGGAATGACCACACACATATACAGCAGCCAATGAGGTTGCAGAAGGCCTCTCCATCAAGGTCAGCTCACCCGTCTAGTATCTTGTCAATATGAGTGGCATGCATGTTCAACTTGAAGAATCCTTGAAACGTCAATCATTGATTCTCAATTTTGCAACTGTTGATATACAAATAAAGCTTTACCAGCTTCAGACTTTCTTTAACCAAGAATATTCTGTTCATCTCAAGAGGCTAATGTGGGGGTCTTTGAGTTAATTTTGTTCTTCACCCGACAGATCCAGGATTCTCAGATTTCTTGGCCCTTTTCCCATTACTCGTAGTGGAGATGTCAACCTCTGCATACCAACATCTGTCAGACGGTTGTTTGCCAGTCCGAGTCTTTTCAAACTGTCAACAAAAAAAGAGGGCGAAAATGATGACCTTGTGTTTGATTAAATTTCTGCTGAAATATTGTACTCAACAGAGCACAAATGGTTGCAGTAAACAAAACCAGCTCCCCCCAAATATTTGAAATCTGGTCTTTAACACTTCAAGGAACCATCAACTTCCATGGTTTGAAAAAGCTTGACATTATTGCATTCAGTGAAGTATAATTGGTGGCTGACGTGTACTCTAAAATTAATTTTGATTTGAAAAGTGAACAAAAATTGTAGCTTTCTGAATGTGTTGAATTCACTAAGCCATGTAGACTTAGTTTTAGCAGGTTGATTTGAAAAATTGAAGGGAACACGGGTTAACAATGGACCAATTGCTCCAGCTAAATCACTTGACCTACATAATGGGTATCAACCCCACAGCAATGTGTGTTTTGAACGTTGTTTACAAACAACACAGCCAAGTTACGGTATAGTACCCAGCACATCAGTAGTCTGAGTACGATACGTACCGTCGGCTTTATTTTTGGCATATGATACTTTTGAAACACTTTGCTTTTGGAGGACGAATACGTCACGAAACTTAGCAGGTGCAATCAGTCTATTTCAGTGTGAAATTTGAAGAGAAACAACTTGAAGTCAGTCTCCACATAATGGATTTCATTCAATCATTTTATACCGGTAAGCTATTCTTCACCTGTGACAGTTTGCTATGGTTGGGAGAATTTCATGGTCATCTCCTAGGCTACAACCTCCGACCTCCAATTCAGACAAATACTGGAAGACCGCTAGACAGTTGCTATGCTGGTTGACAGCCAGATGATGTCCACTAAGATTGATGCTCTGTAGAATGGCATCTCCATAGGCATCACTGAACAGCCTCAATGCCTGAAGGCCAAGGTTGCCATGGCGATGAGATGCTTCAAACAGCTGCCGACCCACGACCTCTGGAAACCCAACCAGTGAGTCCACTAGTCCGATGTTCAGTGTGACAAAGTCCAGTGTTATGTCGAAGAGTTTACGTGGGGAGTTTTCCAAACCGTCTGTAGAGTTGGCCTGTATCACAAGATTGGTAGTCTGGCCTGGTTTGCAGAGCGACCGGGCACAAGAGCCCATGCCAGGTGGAGAGCGAAGCTTTCCATTTTCTCGAACGTAGTATGGTCCAGGGTTATTGAACTGTTGAACAACTTCGGCGGGAAACGCCTCAAAGGACATGATGGCAAATTAGCAACTATCTGCCAATTTGGCACTGGTAAATTTAAATCCTCAGCTCGCTCTCGGATGGATGAAAACCTTCCTCAACTTCACCACGGTAACATTACCTATTTAAGGGAACAAGATTGATTCCAACTTTTTTTCGGCAATTTAACAAATGAAAATAGCACCTTTTGATTTGGAATTTTATGAATCTTTGCATCCAAGTTTTGCATAGCAACCTGTCTCATCATTTAATGGGCCACCATAGAACAATGGAACTCTTTGTTCCTTCCAACTTCTGGATGCACAAAACCCATAGTTCTTGGGTAAGGCCACTGCACCAGGACTTTGACATCTTAAACTTAATTAACATGCATAACAAAAACCAATGGCAGAGGTTAACTTGTAATAATACCAAAGACATACATGTATGTATTAAGTAGAAATAAAGAATGTAGAAGCCTATAGGCCTAGGCCCTATTGAACATTCAAAAATGACCACTGAAGGGTGGGCAGAGTAGTGGTCTAGGCTGTCACAACTTGGAAAAACTGCACTACTCCGTCATATTCTGTCACACGGAGTATGACAGAGTAGTGACTTTGAGTTCTCAAAGTAAGCTGTCGCCTGATCTTATCCCAATGTTTAAAAAGGCGATTTGTAAAGTCCAAGTTACTCCGACTAGTAACATGCCACATGCCATGGAACTCTTTCCAAAAAGGAATTTTGGCTTTCTTAAAAATGGGTCAACATTACAACTTTTGAGTTTTCTATCGAGTGTCCCATGAGTGTCCTCACCCATAGATGTTGGACACTCCTATATTTTGTGTACGAGATGTAGGGAAGGTGTTGGCCTCATGTACATGTAGAACTCGATCCTTCTCTTAAATATGTCTAACGTTACGTCTCACTACCTGATCCGAATTAACCGCCTTCTGGAATGATACGTGTACATGATGCACATGTACGTACGACCACAGACCTGGAGGAGATCTGGTCTGTGGTACGACCGACCTACCTCCCGTCACGATGCACTGGCATGCACGTCACATGCACACGCAGCACACCTGACTTCCACTCGTCTAACGATTTTGTTTGTGTGCATTCTATAAATAGCCACCACTTGGTACCTACACGACAAATACACGCCAACACCGTGAACGGACATAGGGCACCGCGCTAACTGATGGCTATTTGACAGGTTGAATGATCCCAGCCCCAGGTTGTTGTTGCGGAGAAGTGCTCGTTTTATCTGCGTTTTGATCGGATATAAGCAACTAAAATGGGTGTGACGAAAGATGAAGAAGAAAACGTCCCTCCTGAAGGATCCGAGTAAGCAGTTTTGATCGTAAAGGCCTTTTGACAGTGAAAAAGGAGCTCCATGAACATCACCCGGCTTTTCCGGATATTTTATGTCCGGATGTTTTCCTACTTCGATGTACTGATCACATTGCATACAGTACTGTACTATGGCGAGGGCGTGCCTTCCGTGTATTGAATCAGTGAATTGCACAAGGGATGGACAATTTTGACCTGTTTATTTACTTTTGATTTGGAAGTTGCCATGCGTCCTTTTTCTTCACGTAGACCAGCAACGTAATTAATAATTCTTTTTTTTTAATGATCATGCTGATCTGATGCAAAAATCCTATTTACGAAGTTAGGGAGGCTATTAAATTTTTCTTTTGGGGGGGGGTTATTTTTGAATTGATCTTGGAGAGGATATCATAAAAACTATTTTGATATAAATTTGAATTTCATCGGACTCTGTAAAGCAAAGAAAAATTGATTTGAAGATATTTTGTACCCATAATGCAGAGCAAACTGATTATTTTTTACACAAAATGAGTGTGGATTTTAACTGAAAGCTTTAACATTCATAGGCCTACTTTTGTAAAATCTTTATCTTATTTGATACTAGACACATTATAATAATTTTGATCTAAATTTTGACAGGATGGTTACTAAAAGCCCACCTGGCTAGCTCTGAGTAATTTTCTCTTGAGTTTTTATGTCAGGCTGGGACTATTTCAGGGCCTGTAATAAACTTTCCCATGAAACGTTGGCATTTTACATGATACATATACCAGAATGCGAAGTGTCGAGATGTTTTGGTGATTATGTATTTTTGGTTGTTAGGTTCATTGTGCCTGAAAATGTTGAACCCAAGCCTCCTAGGTCGCCACGGAAACCAAAGCATAGACTGAGTCGTCACTGCTGTCCAACTCTCTCTCCCAAATCGGCTGGTCACAAGACAGGTGGCCACAAACGCACCCGGCGATATGAAAACAGTAGGTACATGTATCTATTTCGGGTGAAATCAATCAGTTGATCTGTGCAATGGCTCAATCGCCGCATGACCAATCAATCTTGAAGCATAAGTTCTCAATCCTTGTGTCATCTGTCAATGTGGAAGATTGTTTTTAAGAAAGGGAAATAAAGGCTGAAATTTCTTTTTGGCTTGACCGATATTTCAGTCTGATCGGCCAGTTGTGCTGAGCAACCAATCGTGGCCAACATCCATATTGTTTGATCTGTTGTGGTTGGATGATGATTGTCTCAAATACAGAGAAGGATACACTTCCATCAACCTCCTCCATGATGTTTAATAGTCTTGACATTTTTATACTTTTCTCATCACTTGCTCTCTCCATCAACAGTTCTTCCTTTTCTGTGCTGTATGGATTTCAATAACTACTCGTGTGTACATGTATGCTTCTGTTATGACAGCTTGTTTCCTACTGAGCCTGGTCGATGAAACTGACTTTGGGGAGGTGTCAATAAACGACTTTGTGGAGTCCAGCCAGTCAGTCTTTGAGCAGTTGCTTTCTGACCGGGATAGTCTGGAGGTAAGCATAGCCAATCCCAGAGGAGGTGCAATAGAAAGGGAAATAAACTAGGCCTGTGATAAAAGATCAGTTAATATTAAGGAGAAATTTGTACTTGGGTAGTCTTTAACGTGCTTTAAGACCAGCTTAGGAAAATGGACTGGAGAGGGCATTATCAGCATTCAGTCTCCTGAGCTGGTTTTAAGCGTTAGTGTTTTTTGGCCAGGCACATAATTATTCCCATTCATAAATACTTTTTTTAGTCAGAAAGCCAAAAGAAGTCAATGTAAGAGGGACTTCCAACAATTTTTTTCTAGAATTTTACATTCAATTTCCTGAACATCCCCGTCCATTTCATGGTATATTCCTTGTGCAAGTTGTCCAAAAGAATCTCCTTATATGGACTTGGCACGTGTGTTGTGAGCCACGTGCACATAGACTCTTGACCAATCAGAATTGATTAAACTGTCTTGTATCCAGCGTGTGATTTATGCAGCGGGCATTATCACTTCTCGTCGGGCATTTTCTAATGTTAATACAAGGTCAAGTTGCATATTGTTGAATGAGAGACTGTGTGAGGTAACCTTGCAATTATGGAACGACTTCAGATATGGAACGACTTCATGAATCGTCCAGAGGAGGAACAGGAGGTCTTCCTGCGGGAGGTGGCCACCAAAGAGACACCGAGGAAGGAGACAGGAAAAAAACAGGAGGCGGGAGCCTCAGAGGATGCTGCCGACAAGAACATTGACAACAAGAGTGATGACAAGCGAACAGGTACTTGTTGACCTCCAGTAGATTTGTGTATTTCAGCATTTGGAAACGGGGTACCAGATCACTGTGTGTTCGAGAAGCTGTGAGAAACAGTAGTTTTTGTGCCCTCAAAAAGGAAAATGACCCTTCAAGTTTTTAACCATCATGAGGGTTCTTCCCATTATCAGGGTCTTCTTGGCCATTATAGACCTCTCATCCCTCTTGATTTTGGTGGAAAAATTCTGCTTTTCACTTTGTTTCCGCCATTCTGATTTCGCCCCTTCAATTTCTGCCAAATCGCAATTTTGACTCGCCTATCATTTACCAGAAAATGTCGTAAGCTTGTGCATGCACTGTACTGCAACACACCACATCATGGCAGCGCCCTCATTCAACGTGCACTTGCCATGTGTTGGACGTGATCACTTGATAAAACACCCTCTATCGACAAGCTACATTGAAACTAACACTGTATGCGTCGCACGGCACCCGGTTTCACTCGAAACCACGGCTAAGAATGTTTGGATCATAAGCCCTGCTGTGAAATTGTCCAAAATCATGTTAAGTGTGCAAGCACCACGCGGTGAATTTCGCTCTAAATTTGAGCTGAATTTTGCGGCGACTCAACACATTTAGGAGATGAAAAATTATTGCAGACCATTTCAGATGATGTAAACTTTTGTTGAAATCAAAATTTTACGGAATCGGTGATACTGTACATCATCACGGACTCGACTCTTGTACAATACTGCAATGATTTTTCCTTGTTCATGGTAGTATAGAGAATGTTCCGCTTTTTCATGAAAGATTCCAGATTTGGAGAAAAGGATTCTGACTTCTTCCAATATTGGGAGGCCTGCCTTTGCATAGTTGGGCTGGTCCGTAGTTGTGCTCACTCTCTCTCAATGTAGCAGAAGCTTTATTCCAGAAGGCATTCACGGAATGGAAAATTTTTCATTCTGCTTTTGGGCATCTGGATGAGGAAAAGCTTCAAGAATTTTTTCAGTGCCACTCTTTGTAATGTTGTCTAACTAAAGAAAACACGCATTATGTATCAGAAAAAAATGACGACCTTTTTATAGACTTAACTTACATGCTCAGATTCGTCCAAAAAAAATTTGTCATGTGTTACCTTGGTGAAGTGCCAAGACCCACTGTCAAAGTTACATGTAGTTCTGCCGTGTAAAATTCTCGTAATTAGTATAATTATTATTATAGTTACTACTATAAACTTTCCTTGCTAATTATTTAATTTTGATTCGTGTTAATATTTTGTAAGACTACGAAACACTCAGCATTTTTTGGGGGGTAAAATCAACTAAACTTGAACTGTTCAACGATTTCAAGACCCGGAATTCAGTTTACTCTTTGAAATGGGTGATGTGAGAAATAGATATTGTTTGTCCCGCATAAAATGAAACAAAATATTTTGCATACATTTGTGTTTTTGTTGTCAGTGCACCCAGCACACACTCCAGAGGAGAGTTTCCAAAGGATCAGCCGCCGATTGCGCACTGTGCTACGCAGGAAACACCTTCCGAGGGTCAGTTAAAACCATTAAGAAAGTCCCTTGGTACTAAAAGTAGCATGTTCTTATTGCCATACCCTGGACAGATCCACACTTTTTCGAGCACGTGTGCCAGGCGGAACCTACTGTTCGAACAGTCTGCTGGAGCACATGTGCCAGGCTGAACCTACTGTCGGAACAGTCTGCTGGAGGAAGCCGATTTGCTGAAGTGCGAAACATGACAGTTTCCAACTAAGGGGAAGCTCAATCAGCGGCAGTTTGTTATTAAACCACTGGTCGCTTTTCTGTGATGCACAATATCTAATGCATAGGTTACCGGTCAAAATCGACCATTGGTTGAGTATTTGTCGCTGATCCAACTTGCCCTAAGCAAGTTGGTACTTGTTAACGTGTCTCAAGTGGCTCTTCAGTACATACATGAAGGCTACATGCACATGTGGATGTCTGTGGTACCTACCCACACACTACACTCAACATGGACATCCACACTAATAGAATCAGACATTTTCCTTTTTACTCTCACGTTAAACCTTAATTAAATTCGAGACTACTTTAAATGAACATTTGAAGTGCACATTTTTGCTAATTAACTCATTTAGAATTTTAACGACCTAACTATAATATTGTGCGATTTTGTTCGAATGGGGAGAGTGTGGCACAGACCTCTTCACCAATGATGCATACCCAAGGAAAAGAGTTTTACATAGGCCATTCCTGTGGACCCTTCCAATGGAACGGTTCAGTGGAACAGTCTCCATTCCAACAGGCACACAGACCAGAGACTACTGACTGGGGATCGGGCTAGATTTAGGTCAACAAACTTTTGTACATTACCCATCAACGTGTTCACGGACTTCACCTGTCATCCTTTTCTGGTGTCTGTTCACATTTCATGTACATGTATTGAGGACTTCAGACTATGTGTATTGGGCCTGTCAATGGATTCATGTACACTCTCACTTTTCAGTGTAAAACTGTACTGCTTTTGTTCACACATGAAGGTACTACAGAAAATTAATGGAACAGTGATTATTCTGTACATAAACCACTGAGGTTTATGTGGAAAACGCATAGTACATCTTGAAGAAATCTAAGTTCTTAACACCTTAATGGCCACATTATTTATTTATGACATCAATCATACTTTGTCACGTGTAGGGTATGTTGCAGAATCATGAAGAGGACCTGGTGCCCTGGTTCACCGATGACCCGGGGGCGGTCTTCATCTCCCACATCACCTGCAGTTTTGATCGGCTGCTCCTGCATGCTGTGTGTCAATACCTGGATTTACAGTCCACCAGTAAGTTTGGCAGGGCCGTTTGACAAAATGTGATGGGATCCCACAAAATGAGTCATAGGGCTGTTTTACTTCTGGAAAGTTTGTTTTAAGTTGTATTAGAAAGAGCGAACTGGGGCTCTTTATTTTTATGTGTCACTCAGTCTGGCATCATGACAAAACTGGATATTGGATGGTGAAAATGGTGAAGGTTCCAACTGATTTGTAATACACAAGTTTCTTTTAAAAGCAATAACTTAAAGTTGCTTTGGTAACTTGCGACTCTTTTGTTGGGTGAGTCACTTTTTTATGATGTTCTACGCCAAATTGGACCCAGTATCCAAACCAGTCGCAGTTTTCTCTGTTAGAAATGGGTATTAATGAAAAAGATGGACATTGGATGGTGAAACTGGTGAGGGTTCCAACTGATTTACAATACGCAAGTTTCTTTTAAAAACAATAACTTAAAGTTGCTCTGGTAATTTGCGACTCATTTTGTTGGGCGAGTCACATTTTTATGATGTTCTACACCTAATTGGGCCCAGTATCCAAACTAATCCGAGTTTTCTCTGTTAAAAATGTGTACTATTTAAAAACTTGGAAAAAAAGTTCATCTGACATTTAGAAACATGATTATTTTTGCTTTGAATCAGCGGTTGATATTTAACAGAGCGGAGGATTTGATTCCGAGTCCTAGTTAAACAACTTTTTAAATTAATCCATAAGCACGTATTATCAGAGACCATACTCAAATTCACATTGTTTTAACAATCCTACCAGTGTCACAAATCATAGAAGTAGATCTCACAGTTACTCAGAGAAGTTATTATAGAACGCAAAAATATTGTTTTCGTTTTGATTTACTTGATGGCAAATGTACTCAGCACTGTCACACATTCAGATGCTATTAAAAAGATTCTTTCCCCAAGATCGTGTACTTAAGTAGGCTGACCCAAGCTTTTCCCCCTATATTTTGTTCCAACAACAAAACAGGTTATGACTGTGATGGCCGTCGACAGACCAAAGTCGAGAACAGCCAGGATTACTTTAGTCCTCCGCCGTTACTTCTGTCGCAGTATCTGGACACTCTCCACAGCTAGCAGGGAAAAAAGAAACAATCAGGGTCCTGTACAATTCAGGATTTACTAAGGGTTAAGGGAAATAAACATTTAAATTGTGCTCACCAGAAGATGTTCTAGTCGCTGACTTATCGACCCGACTGGGCCTTCATCAGAGGCTGATAATTCAGCCATTAGTACGTCTTCTGGTGAGTATTTCCCTTAGTCTCGTTACCAGTGCCACACATTCTTATTTGCTTCTTGTATTGAATGAGGTTGCTCTGTAGTCTGTGTGTTACATGTTTACACCAGTGTTTCTGTAATGTCTCCGTTGTGGTGGTAAAAACTGTGTGAAGATGTGGGAAGATGCACCAATACATGTAGTGAGTTCTTCGAATGTAATGTTTAGATTCTGGAAAGTAGTTGGTTAGTAGTAGGAGAAAAGTTCCACAAACTTCAAATGTGAAGACTGTAATATCCTTAATCCCTTATCTTTAATCTTTGATTTCCACCGACTCCCATTTGAGAATCCTTGAATTTGTGAATTGCTAATCCCTTGAATCTAGGAAAGTCCTCAAACTTCCATTTGAAAATCATTTACTTTCCTGAGCCCCTCACTCATAAAATCTAAGAAAGTTCTCAGACTTCCATGAGAGGGTCATATGTTGGCCTGAGTTTCAAATGTTTGAAAACAGTATAAAGTGTAATATTAAATTCTTACCTTTTCAATAAGTATCCAGGCTTCAATTCGGGAATAAAGTCCATGTTGTAAATATCCTGAAAAACGTTTGACTAATAAATCCTACCAAAGCTATCCAATTTGGACTTTGAAATGAAATGCAAGAGTTGCAAATGATAACTGTCTGACATACATGTGATGTGACCAGCATTAGAAGTGCGTGTACATGTGGTGGTGCCTATGTTGGTAATAAGTATTCTAATTGATTATAGTTATAAAGTTATAGTTATAACAAATTTTTATTTTGTGTTTGGGGATAAACATTTGTCCTTGAAAAGTATTGTCTTTGCCAGGTTTCGTTTAATTACAAACCAATTAACAAGTTAACTCAAGCTAGGTTACTTGATCACACACATTTGAAGTAGCTAGGTATGAATTATGAGAGAGGAATGCCTTTGTTAATGTTCATTTTACTAGCATGTAGCTTGGCTAGGAACTGAATGACTTGAGATTGGCTTGTGATGGAATGTGTTAGAACTTTGAGTCACCCTATACATACATGCACCTGCAACTTACTGTGTGTTACGAACATGTATTAATGTATTTGTATCACTGTTACCTGTAGATGATTGTCTCTGATCAGCTTGTCGGTGTGTTCCTTGTTGGCTGATACTCCTTGGGAGAGGAAGTAGAAATTCTTTAAGTGTTGCAAATTAATGTTTGCCATCGTCGCACTGGCCAATCCAAGTAGCCTTTATGTGTCCTGATTGGTCAGTGGTCAGAACTACCTCAGTAGGTACACAAGGACGTATTGCTCCATTCCTTAATTACACCTGAATTATCGAATTTATACACGATGAACTTTGATGTCTTTGATGAACTTTGATTTTACCTCTCTGGCACATTAGAAAACTGAATCACATGATTAATGGATTTGTGCTTTTTAATTTTGTAATACTAACGTAATAATGTTTTAGACTGTAACAAAATGACTATACTGATTGAAATATATGAAGTACAGCCACAAGGTTGATACCCAGCTTTGCAAAAATAGGAGTTGATGAAGTGATAATAAATTCCACAAATGATAAAAAGAATTTGAATTTTCTCGTTTTTTATTCTGATAATTCATACAGTTTACTTCCACCTCATCTAAGCAGATTTAACGATTTATAAAGATGTCAAAATTTCATTTTGTTTACGGGGTGCCTAGATTTAAAGTTGTAGGCCATTGTATTTGCCAGTCTGGCTGTAGCCATTAGCAGCCCAACTTTTTCCTCTAGACTAGTCGCATGGAACAGTCGTAGATGGGCAGTTAATAATAGACGGGTACCCTCGTGAGGCTAGTTGTTCTTGTGGCTTATCATATTCCGTCGTCTGGGATTCTGCTGGTATAGACTTCCACATTATTTTGTTGTGGAAATAGGCAAAGTTAGGTGATCGTGGATGGAAAGCACAGAGAAAGTGATACTGGGATAATGTTCAGGTAGTTATAAGTAGTTATAAAGGCCTGGTCCAGCCCTGGCCCTGTACTTTTGAAAATTGGGAAACATTGATATTGCGTAGAGTGGAAGGAAATATTGTCGCATCCTGACTCCACTTCAGCGGCTGTGTTGTGTGTGTAACGTTAGCCATCATCTTAGCAGGCTAGGTCTAGGCCCTCGTGTGTATGATCATGCGCGATGTACAGGGTGTCCCAGAAAAAAAAATAAAACCCTGAGTAATGGGGTTTATGTGCCCAAACCGTGAGATATGATTATATTCAGATAGTGTATAAGGATCTCCAAAAAGTAGAAGCAGTATTCTTTCTAACGATACCTTGATTGATGGTATCCCTCCTGTCATGCATGACTGAACACCATTGTCTTGAAAATGGGGCATCCAAACTCAGTTGTAACACTTTGGATGCTAGCCGGACTAGCAGTAATGGTTTTTTACCAGTCCACCAGCATTTTCACTTATCCGCAACTCTACTCAAGCAAATTAAACACACAAAGTGGTTACCTGCTGAAAATGGTTTGTTTCATTCACAATGCAAGAGACAGAAAACAAATCCATATCATTATGAACTGTTTATGTACATGTAAAGTACATGTAGGCCTACATGTACGTTCTTTGTAGTACATACATGTACACGCACATGTACGCCCGTCGACTATGTCTTGTTACAGTCAAGCTACTTAATCTCCCGCGGTCCACCTGATACTTAAAGTACCGTAAAATATGTAGCACACAAATGTTCTTTTGACTTTGTATAAGGCATTCCTAGCCCTAGTCGCTGTAGTATGTACAGTGTATTGTTGGTTAGGGTTTGACGAGCATATAAGGCTGGGTGTGAGATCACTCACAACACACACACTATACTCCTACCACGGGGTCAGCTGGAGGCTTTTTAATTGTGAACAAATCAGTCTGACCTTATTTTCTTTATTTCTGTCGTGCCCATGTTCAGTTATTTTTTGGTGGATTTGGCGCACCTAACAGTACATACATTGTACATGTATTGTTCATGTTCGTTCTTGACTATGTCCAGTACCCGTAGCGCACGAACCAAACACGACATCGCAACCGCCACAGCGTTCATGTAAGAACTACCTGTGACCAGTCAGAAAAACCAGTATTGCAAATTCGTAGCACACGTAATGTATACACACACACCATACACACAGGGCACGTCATGTGCATGGGATGCATATCCATGAACTTACATGTACCTCTGCGATGCAGTGCATAAAAGCGTGTGCTGATTTAGATCTTGTCTCAGGACCAATGTCAAGTCATAGCATTGTTGAGATGGGCCATACACAGTAGTCATTAAACAGCCGACAATAAAGTGTGATAGCATGGGCATTCCGGAGTAGAAGTTTCAGACGATTAACTGCCGGTGCGTTCATAGACTTCAACATTACTTCTGCTGGGCTGGTGCCATTTATTTGTTTCAAAAACCTGCAGCAGCTAGAGGGCATGCATCCATATCAACTATTTTGCCACATATTTCAGAATATTGTTTTATTAGACCCCCTGACTACCCAGACGAGGGCCTTCACTAGACCGTACGGTTTTTATTCAAATTGGGCTAACAAACCATCGTTAAGATCAAACCCTGGTTTTTACATAGACCCTGGGGGAAACAATATAGCCTCACTTTGTGATAAATGTGACACTTGTAATTTACTCCGTTTTCCAGTCTTCTGCTCAAGATGCCCTCCACCAAGAGAACAAGAGCGGGAATGTCAATGATCGTGCAGTGTCCCCGTACATTGATTAATCCAGTAAAGAATAACTTCAAGGATTTTTGGCCTCAATCCTAAATGCAGCAACAACTTAGATGTTCATCTCATAACTTACATGTACATGTAATTTGGTATTTGTACAAGGAATGAAACTATTTTTTTTTCCACTTCCAGGAGGAGGTATGGATACCTACGTGTACAAACCTGCTATAACCAGTGAGGCTTTACAATCAGAAAAGTGGGACTGACTTTCAGCAGAAACCTCAAGAGCCATGGAAAGTATGTAGAATTCAGAAATGGATATCTAGGGTTCCAGTTAGTTGTCCCACTGGCAAATGTTTAGAAACTTTTGTTGTAATCCTGTACAATCGGTGAGGAAAAAAATGATTTGCACTGCTCGACACTGCATCCTTGGTCACAAAAATTGCAAATTTACATGTAAGTAAATCAGCCAGAATCTTGGTTCTCTGCAATGAATATTGTATTATTTTATTGTCATATTTTTAAAATGTTTTCCACATAGTGGAAGTGTGAACCTGAGTTCTTCCACATCCTTGCACTTAAAAAGATGTAAAATTTTGATCGATGCACTTTTGATTGTTCGTACCATGATTTGACAGCCTGAATTTGAAACTTTAAGTCAGGTCAAATTACAGGTCTGTTCAGTGTGATAAGGGTTTAACGGTGACAAGGAATGCCGGGGGGGGTCCATGTGAATAGTGACTTGACTCCTCACTGGATGATTGTCAGTGGCATGGGATGGACTTATACTTATTATTCATTATTTTTGGCAATGACACCAAAGATTCCTCAAAAGCGCATTTAGGCTTGCAAGCCTGAAGAAACCTGTAGAGAGGAGACAAGGGGAAAGAGTTACAGTTTTAGGGGTGGGAGGAAAACCCCAGAGGAATATTCTGGATAAAACCCACAGAATCGGGTTGGGACTGAAAACCCAACCCACATGTGGAGCAAACCAGGAATTGAACCCCGGGCCATGGAGTAGCCATAACCATAACCATGACTTGCACCACTGTTTTCATTCCCTTGTACTGTACATGTAGCTAAGGCAATGCTACCAGACTCGACGCAATCAGAAGCTATACCCCAGACCTCGTCCGCCGCTTCCAATCGACCCTTTTCAACAAAAGATGACTCATCAGGGAGTAGTGGCAAAGTGAAGAAGAGCGATAGCTTCAAGAAAAAGAAAAAACGGAAGTCAGAGGAGTGGACTACCAAGAGCTCCAAGAAGAAGAAGCTTGGCAAAGAAAAGTCTCACAAGGAGCAGGTAGTTGACTACCATTTCATGTCTGGCTGAAAATGTCAACTTTTTTTTCTGGTTTTTTTTTTTTTTTTTTTTTGGTAGGATCCAAATCAAGCCATAGTTTTTCTAAAAAAGTAAAGATAAGTAGAAGCGAATTGTCTACCCAACTTGTAGACCCCCTCGTTGGTAAAGATGAGACAGGTTGCCGGGAATAGGTTCATCTACTTGGTACATGTAGGTGCCTGGCATGCACACAGAGACTGTATAATTCTACAGAAAGTGGTTTGACATGCTCAGTGCGTCTGTGGCAAAAGTGCACAAGCCTTTGCTCGCACATTGTGAGTTCCATCCAGAATGAGCATCAGTGATAAAAAAAAACCCATCTCTTGTTCCTGCAAGGAACAAATAGATCAATCCCACTGCGTTCCCTCGAATGATTCAAAATCATCACTAAAAAGCTCAGTTTACAGTTTTTTCACCAAAGTGTTGCAAATTTTTGAAAGGAAGATGAGCATTACAGTCTCTGTAAAACAGTCTGGTACATGTACTTTCCCACTCACCACTGCACAAGAGTCGGGGGACAAGATTTGAAACTGGTCATCTTTATAATCTACCTCGAGTTGAAGTACGCCCTCACCAGCAAGAAAGAGACAGGCTGGTGAGAATATTTCCAAATGGGCCAGTGATTGTGGATGCGCTAAAATAAATACATGATGACCATATAGACAATGAGAAATTTTTTGTGTGTGCTCAGTGCATTCCACACCAAATGCGCATGAACCAGTGCGTGCATATGATTAGCTCCCACCAAAGGGCCATCATTGCTATGTCGAAACACGCCCTCTTTCATTCCCGCTCAAATAAGGAATATTGACTTACATGTAAATGGTCCCGGATCCAGTTCATTTTGGAGATTTTGGTCACGTTTGCTTCAGTGGTGTAATTATGGGGACTGGCACTCTCGGCAGAAGTTTGTGTCCCCTTGGCTATGTACAGACCACGAGACTTTTTCCTTCAGTGTACTGTCCCCTTGAAAAAAGTGTGCACCCTTGGTTACCACCTCCCCCTTAGAAATTGCACCCTAGTTATGCTACTGGTTCATGTTAAAGTGTCTAGGTTCATTGAGAAAGATTTCACTGTCTAAACATATGAATCCTTCAAAATCTCCCACTGTACGCGAAACTAATGGCATGTACAGTGTACTTTGTACTTTTGCCACAAGTCCCCTTTTGAAATATCTTTGTTAATCTCAACTTTCCTCTGAGACCACCCATAAGATTTGTAAGGACCGTGGAAGGTTGGGTTTAATGTAACGTACAGCTACCTTTTAAAATGTTTCATCAAGAAATCGTCCAAGAAATCCAAGAAAGGCCACCCAGCTGCCAAGAAGGCAGAGCCAGAGGAGCAAGACTCAGACCTGGACCTGGAGAACGGCCTGAAGCCCATCCGAGACTACGTCAAGGACCGGGAGGACATGCTGGGGCAGATGTTTAAGTGTGTCCTGAAGGCTGACAAGCTGCGGGCCATGCTGCCAGATATACTCAAGGTGACTCTCAGCCCACACTGAGGCTACTTACTACTTAAGGGTTGGCAGGTGGAACCTCTGTACACTTCTTAACTATCAAATTCATGACGGAGCCAGTCTGATAGACTTGGCGTTTGGCACTCTCAGGCAAATTTTTACGTGTGTGGATATTCTGTCTGCCCAGAAAATGGACCCTATAGCCTAATGATTTGCACAGCCCTTGCTGGCACAACCTTTTAAGTGCACTCTTGTTCTAGATTGAGGTGACATGCTGAAGAAGTTTAATATGCTCACCCACGTCCTCAAAATTATCTTGAGAATCTCAGTTAGATCACCCCTCATTCTGTGTTCCAGTGTTGCGAGGCCAAGAGACTCTCGTCTTTCTGAATATGCAGGATTGATCAGTGCTGGTGCTAACCTAGTTGTCCTTCATTGTACCTATTTCCCAAAATATCAATACAGATTCCAAACTTGCATACTGTTCTCCATGTTCCGTCCAGCATATGTCTTGTAGAGGATACCTGGGGACTCTTGAGGAATGTGGCTAAAGGAACATTTAATTAACCTCAGAGACTTCATAGTATCATAGCTCAGGACTTCAAAAGGCAGTGTCGGCATTGACTGGCCGTGGCCAGGAGTAACACATATGTTTATTGGAAGTGGCTGCAGCCACTAGCTAGTGGCTTCTATAGGCACATATATTATTTTTAGCTCCAGCCTTGACTTCCTGGTGTAGCTTGAAGTTTCAAAGTGTAGGAGAAAACCTACTGAAGGAATAGAGCAACCTCAACTCACTTTGTGGCCAGCAGACTCTTTGAGCCCTATGCAGTTGGTTACAGGCAAATGAAACCTAGTCCTGGGTAACTTTCACACTGGAACTCTCCTGAAGGGCCACAGAGTGCCATCTACTCTTCTTTGTCCTGGGTTTTACAGACATCCTCAGGACTTTTTCACCTGAAGATGAAACAGAGTGATATAAATATAAGACTGTCACATATTGTACGTCCAACTTCTTGAAAAGATGATTTATTGTGCAGTATTAACCCTAACCCTACATAATACTACAAATTACTACTTGCAGTAAAATGTAGGACTGAGCGCTGTCGCTCGTAAAAGGACATGACCTTATTGTTCTGTGAAGCCATAAGATACAATGCATAAGACAATGCACCATACAGTGCTGTGGCACCATGAATGCATGGCTTTGTTCTCTGTACCAGTAACAAGGGAAGTAACCTAGCCAGAAGTAGTAATCTGTAGCGCTAGGTCCTTCAGGCTCAGACTATTACTTAGTATTTTGTAGTACTGTGTAGTGTAAGCCAAACAATATGCTTGGCGGTTAGGGTTAAGCAAGGGTTTGACTTGTAGCATTCTGTGTGTGTATCAGTCTTTTTTCTTGTATGGCATATTGGCAACATCTTTAATTTTGGGAATTGTGAATTCCACAGAATTGAGTTTTTTTAACCAAGTATAGGCATGCTCCTTCCCTGCTCCCCTACCCCCAACAACACGTCAGACAATGATCCACATATTTTCTGCAAGGTGTGTTAAATGCTTGAATCTGTGTTTGATATATTTCCCTGTGCTTGGAAAATGGGAAGCTTTAAAGGTATTTCTGGCACTTGCAGGACGTGAAAGTGGAAGAACTGCAGCACCTGTGTCTTCTGCAGTTGGAAGGGATGTCCAAATCTCGCATCATGTCCATCTTAGCAGGTAGGTCAACTACACAGCAGGTAACTGGTGTTGTCAGATCAGTTTCATTTAAAAATAGCTTTGAAAGATGTTTCTTTATTTCAATTTTGTACAATTCATTTCATTTTCATGCATTATTAATTTCAACACCCTGAGCAATACCTAGCTTGGAAGCCAAAATTGAGCTTGTTAACCCCTTCACGCCGGGACGCGAATAGAGCCGTCGTAAAAATTGAGATCCTCAGCCCGCTTTTCAGCTATTATTCTTGGCCCACGCTCGAGCGAACACGATGAAAGAAAGCAGACCCAGGCTCTTGTATATATGGTGATTGGCCTTGTATATTGTATAGTGTATATATGGTGTAGCCCAGAAATGAAAAGACCGAATTTGCATCATAATCACCAGCTTCACAATAGTCCCCACTTTGAAAAGAGGCAAAGGGAATGTGGAAGGGTGAGTAGAGCCGCATGCCACTGAACAATCAGCCATTTCACCGTGTAATTTAAAGCAGGGCCACAAACCAAGAATTTGCAGTTTGGCAGGTGGCCTTCGTGGCCAAGTGAGGTTGGAATTCTTGGAGTCAGATTTCGGAACAAATTTCCCGTCGTCAAGGGGTTAATAAAAAAAAGTCTCACATTCTCATTCTGGAACGAAATCAGTACATAAATCTTGTTCGAAGTCAAAATGGCCAGGTTGCTTAGCCCTGAATTAATTAAAACCAGTGGTCAAATTTAGTTGGATGTTAGTTGTGTAGGGTTAAAACAGTATAACAGTATGCTGATCAGATATATAAATCTAAAATAAGAACTTGTCAATAATACCATACAGAATGGGCTTTATTTTCTAGCTCGGAATTCCCAGTAACCTATCATTAGAATCCATTCTAATCAAGCCTACATGTTCATGTCGATCCTCCACAAATCCAAAAGAAGGTTTAAGCATTTTGATGCTTGAAAAAAAGGTAGCTGCACCTGGAAATTTCTCCAGGATGGGTAAACTGATTTGAAATTAAAGTGCTTTTATTTTTTTCTGTGAAATTGGTGGCCTATTGATAGATGTCTCTTTGAAATGCAGGGGAAGAGATGCAGTCTTCCTCTAATGAGGAAGAGTCTGACTTGGACCTCGAGAAGAACAGCTCCAAGATCGAGAACGCAGACGACAACCTCATCAACAGCGAGGTGGTAGACTCAACATCCAGCCTGCCTCAAGCCACACTGCCTGTAGGGGATGTAGAGGAGGTTGTGTCATTGGATGAGGCAGAGGAGGAACTGGCTGGAGAGGAGATTGTCAGGGGAGACAGTGGTGCAAAGGACCATGCAGGTACTTTCTGTTTTATCCCTAATCCTGTGAGACGCAGCATAATCCATCAGCATGATCACTTTGATGCACTTGGCAATCAACAGCAGCCAAATAAACTGGCCATGTTAAGATACTGGGAGCTAGTTCAACAATGCCACTATTGGATCTTGTGGTGACTGGCAAGCACAGGCTGTATGGCCCTTGGGTGAGTCGACCTGTTGGATCTTGTTACACTGGGCAGACAATCCACTTTGACAAATGATGCAGACTGATGCGTGTGGCAGGCTTTCTAGCCAAGTACCCTTGGAGGGTTTGGGTTAACGGAATTGTTTTTGAGGGAGTTCAGTTTGGTATGGCTTTCCTGCTGCTTGTCATATACCAAGTATTTATGTGTGGAACATGCTCTACAGTTTCAGCCCACTACAGCCTACAAGTTTGAAATGTTTTTGGTATTGAATCTCTTGCAAAATTTTTATAACTGGGGGGGAAACACGGCTGTCGTAATTGGCCCAGTTAACTTTTTTTTGGTGTCATAATCTGGTACCATTTGGTAGCAATTTTAAACCGCTTTGTTTTTTCATTGAGGACACGTCCAGTTACATGTAGCTAGTGGAATAACTGAAATTGTCCAAGGGAAAGTCAGTTTTGGTTATTTACAAAACCTGCTCATGTTTCCAAAACTCAAGAATCACATGGATCAGACACAGAACTCTGTGTGTGATAATTTTGGTCAATTCATTCAAGTCGAGTTCCAGTCCATATAATTTGTCATTTTGACTTGAGTCTCAGTCTGAGTCATGAAAAATTCAGACTCAAGCTAGACTGCATGCCAACCAACTGCTCTGATTTAATTGGAACCTTTCCAATTTTTTTAATTCTCAAAATTGGAACATTTCAATTTTCAGAAGAAAAGCAACAGTAAGGAAACCTTCTTGCACACCGTAGAATGTTCAGGAAGTTTGCTTCTTCCCAATAAGCTTGTCAAAACAAGTGCCAAGTACTAAGTACCAAGTATCCCAAGAATATGGTGACACGAAAGAACATAAACAATAGTGAATCACAGTAAATGCTCTCCCCAGGATCGAGTTTGAAATCATTGCTTCACTGGCACACAGTGATATACAACTTGATTCATTACTGCACATTCATTGCCCCGGCCTTACATGCTTGTCTTCACGTCCAGTTGCATGTCCACTCACTAAAAAAACAGCCCTATGGATCTACGCACATATGTTTTTGCTGTCTTGTTCCCAGACCAAAGGATCCCGACTGTACCTGTCACGCATTCAATGATCGAGAGTGAACGAGTATTGTAAAGATATTGCAGCAATTAGTGAGACAACAAGGCCCTTCTATTATGCCTGCACTTTGGGTTTTATTTTCCAAGTTTTCAATGTTGGCAGGAATGGTACGGTAGCCATACAACTGTCATTCACCAGTGCTGAATTTACAAACAGGAAAGGCAGAAGAGGATGACGTAGTCAGCCAAGATGGCAGCTTGCAGGACGCCGATAGTGAGACCCACCAAAGGTACTGTGATGAGGATGCAGACGTGGAGGATGACGATGACGACGACGAGGATGATCCGATCAGACGCTCCGACGAAGACAGTGAGGCAGACTCCGTCGTGGAGGAAAGCTTCGAGGAGGACCAGGAGGAGAAAGCAGAGAAGACGGCAGTCGGGAAAGTCAAGAAGTTCCGCCGCATCAAGATTGTGCGGGCCGAGGGGGAGGAGTGCGAGGAAGGGGAGATAACTAGTGACGAAGTGGGTGAGTTTAGCTATCTGGCAATTCGGAGAGACCTGCATGGGTGTTAACAAGTGTAACTACCTGTCAGAAAAATGGCGCTCGTCCCCAAGAATCCCGCATAGTGCCCTGTGCACAGGAAGTTTCAAAATTACTCGCGTTTGCATAGAATGCCGTGACTTCGGGGCAGGACATCACATACATTTGCCTCTTGACTCTGTCTGCCACAGCAGAGAGCTCAGGCACACAGGCATATGTAGCAATTGTTTGCATGCATATGGCATGAAGAAGATGCAATTTAACTTTTTCATCTAATTGGAACAAATTAACGGTTTCTTGACATGTGGCTGGTTTATGGCAACAATAGTCTTCAACTGCCTGCTGGTGCTGTCTTGAAGTCCTTGTACATGTAAGGTTTGCATTCTAAAACTGACTCCTTTTTTAACGGCCAACTTCAGGAAACGTGGCATAGCGTTGTACTATGTCTTAATACCCTACACCACAAATTTGTGGCATAGCCACAAAGTGCGATAAGACTGTGCCGAATATCCGAATATTTGATCGATTATCGAATATTCAAATGTTATTTTCCGATTTGGAATAATCAATTGTAAAATTCATGAAAATGAAGGGAGAATTTTCTTTTGTTTTTAATGAGAAAAATTGCATGATAGAGGCTTGTTTCAAGCAGATTTAAATGAAAAGCGACAGAAATTGTACAATGACTCAAAAAGTGAATTATTCATTAAAAAATTTGAGAAGAACTAACATTTCCAACAGGGCAGAGATTAATGTTCGTCGCTTAAATCTTGCTAAATCGTGGCTGGATGTACTCGTACACATGACAAGCTAATATAGTGATTATAATGTACAATTGTGTGCATTATTGCAACTGATTTTGTATTTGTGGTTTAATCATCAAGAATCTGCCTGTCGGTAAGACCGAATATTCGGATATTCAATCGAATTGAAGGTCGAATATTCGAATAGTGAATTATTCAAATAGACTCAGCCCTACAGTGTGATTACAGTCAATGTCAAGAAAAATGCTCAGGTCTGCAGTGTTTTATATTAAATTATGTTAAAATGTCTTGGGCAAGGACGATCGCATCATTTATGGTGGCTGCTCCATCACAGTATTACAGCAGCCATTAGACAGTCATTGAACTACTCTGCCCCATCATGTTGGAAATGTTTCATTTTGCCTTTGTCTCACCTTTGGAAGCATGAAGTTTCCACAAAGCCAATGTTTCACTCGCCCCAAAACAAAATTTTGCATTTCTGATATGAACCTTGAATAATGATTATCCTTATAGCAAACATGATTAATGACTAGAATTGTCCATTTCTAATTACTTCGGCTCAACTTACACAATCTAAATGATTAATTTACACCATAATGGGCATGCTGGTTTAATAGTATAAGCAAGCATCAACAAAGTGTTCAGAAATTAGAAATACAAACATTGTCATGCATCACTAAAATGTTTACAATATCAATAAAATATTCTATTCAGTGCATTTCATTCAAAATGATATCTGAATGTGGGATTTTGAGCAACAAGGAGAGAAAAAAAAGGTGCCGCTTGTGAAGTCAAACTGAGTGATACATTAAAGCCAAAAAATCAAGTTGCTCTTTCCAATACAAATGAAAACTCAAAAAGTGGCTCTGGCAACTTAAGACTCATTTTCACAGAGTGGGTCACACATGTGTATTAGCACTACCACCATAATTAGTCGCACAAGTCATGGACTTATGCAAGATTATTTTTCATGACGTGTCATAATTTTAATTACAATTACGCAACAACGTATGGGATAAGAAGGTATGCCCTTACTTGAATATTCATTAAATCAGCTGCAGGAGAGGAATTCAGTTGATTTTATTTGTTTGCAATAAAACTGTTTCGCTGTGTAAATTTCAATTTAAGATTTCTCCTTTTATGTCATTTTCTTGTTTAGAAACTGATGAGGAAAGTGTTCTATCCAGACAAGAAGCTGAAGAAGTCATGCAGAAACCAGAAAATGACTTTGTGGATGCCACATCCCCGAATATACACGCTTGGGCTGACGCAGAGGAGGGTGATGCCACTCAGGAGTCCCCTGAGTCTGCCAGAGTTCCCCAAGGTTGTCACGGTGATACTAGGGAGTGCCCGCCAAACCCAGGTAACCATGGAAACAATGACGACGACAACTGTGAAAATGTTTCAGTTGACGCTGACGGTGATACCAGTCCTCACATTGTTGTTGATGTCAATAGTACTAAGAGTGCCGCGGATGCCAGTCAGGATGTTACTGTTGGTGCAGTTGTGAACAAAATCTTGTCTAGTCGCGAAGAGGCTAACGCAGCCCCCAGCACTAGAATAAAGGAAGACATTGAGAATGAAAGCCTCATTGTCTTTGCCAAAGGCAACTGGGAAATGGAGTCAGAGGAGAATGTTGGGCAAAATTCAGACAAGGAATGTCGTGTCGATCATGGCATTGGCGAGGTAAATACAGAGGATGATGCCGATGTTGACTGTAGCAAGAAAATCAAGGATAATGCCAGCAAGTCTGAAAACAGCGAGGACGATTCGAACAGGGATACAGTTGAAAACATCAAAAGAGTGCCCCAAACTGCACCGCCAGCCATGCAGGCCCAGGGGGCACCAGCAAAGCCGTCTGGACGGAAAGTTTCTCAGGAACTGGAAGTGCTTGAGTTAGAACTTCGTGCCAGGGCCATTCGGTCACTCATGAAGCGGTATGGGAAAGATGTTGGTTGAAGCTGCCTTCAGGGCAGATGGAAACATTCCCAAAATGTTTACTTACTTGGCAGTTTGCTGGAGAGCAAAGTGTGTGCTAGCTCAAGGTCTAACCATGGACTAGTGCTGTGTACTTGAGCTAGCTATCTAACCCAGTCAACTCCCAGTTTTTGGATGAACAACATGGGAAGAATAAGCCACATTTTTACAGATCAAAAAAGTGTAAGAAAGAAACTTAGCTGTTGTTGAGCCGTGTTTATAAAAGTACTGAGTCTTGCCGTGACCTTTTGCCATGTGCGGTGGAAATGCCATGTAACTCATACATTATACTTTGTATTCACCTAAAATCCATCGGGTTGACTGTAATTCTGGTGTAGTGCCCTCTGTTGTCAATATGAAGTTATGCTTGCTGCTGGTGCATTGCATGGGTGTCATTTCTGAAATCTTGGTTTTGTTGCCAGCTTTGACTTTATCTCCAGCCTGCATGTGCGACCATTTGAAACTTGAAACCTTGGGTCAGAAG
Source organism: Acanthaster planci (assembly GCF_001949145.1). The sequence continues at coordinate 1,070,269 of NW_019091400.1, forward strand.
TGAAGGGGGAGGTAGAAGAGGAAATTGACAGATTTTAGAAAAAAAAATGGATAGATTTGGAACTAGGACCTGTAGAGAGTCGATGGCCAAAATTTGTAAAGACAAAGCCTGAAGCTAAGGGTGGCAGTGAAGTCAAGTTTGAGGCATTGCACAGTTGACTTGTTCAGCCCACTCGGTAAATTGATGAAGTCCTTCAAGTCACTGAATAAATCTATTGTGTTCTGAAATGTCAAACGTGTATTGACTGTTCTACTTGGAGGGGGGGTTAAGAGATGATCCCATCAAATGTTACCCACTCCATGATGTTCAGAATTTTTTCCATTTTGCCATTACAACTGCCAAGCGGTTTCTCTCGGAGTTTCTTTTTGGTGAAGTGAATTGGAAGATCTGCAGTGGCATAAGTAACTCAGAAATAAGAGAAGGAACTGTGATCAAACCAATTTAGTGTACCCCTCGAGAAAATGAGGGCCCATATACCACTGAACACTAGGAGTAATGACCCATTAACAGAATGAGCATCCGTTAAAAATAATATAGCAAATCCAGGTAAAGGAATAAGTAATTTCACTTTCCAAGTCGAAAAATCTCAGTATGATCACAAATCTTTACCAAGCTTTGATTACCAAAAATGATGTCAACATGTGTGAATGGTTTGGGAATTTTTTTTTTATTTGCATGACTTTTTTGTGCCTAGCCGTATTTTGCATATCGTTTAGCAGTTTCTTTGGATGCTGTCCCTTCCGTCCAGGTAATTCAAAGCCTCAGTCTGATGATGTGAGAATAAACACTTCACCCTGTACTGCCCTGTGGCAGGGTCGCTGGCCCCCTAACACCGGCACCTCGGACCTCAAGATTTGAGCAGAGTGCCCAGATTAGACAAGAGTTTGAGCCGGCGTGGAATATTCAACAGCCTTAAACGGCGCGTCTGGGGAATATTCACAAACGGGGGTGCTTGTCAGTGAGTTTGCATCACCCCTCTCTTCTCTCTGTCTCTCTCTGTCTCCCCCCCAGGGGTGGAGATCTGTCATAGAAGTCTTTGGTGGCTGGTCATGAATTGTTAGGGGAGGTTTTGTGGATTGGAGCAGGGGATGAATTTTGAGCAGGCCTGGGTTGTTGTTGCAAGAACATGTGTGAGTGTCCATTGGAAAAAGAAGTTCTGACTTTATTTCTTTAGAGCTGCCTGTGGTGAGGATTTGATGCGTGGTTATTTGACCCTGATGGGAGGGAATCCAGGCCCTGGTTTTATTTCTGAAAAGAACAGTGCCAAAGCTAAACTTCCAGTTGCATGTCACGTTTACGTGGATTTTTTTCATTTTAATAGAACTTGCCTGATGTACTTACGTCAGTGTGTAAAATCTATTTGGGAAAGAAAAACGGTGAAAGTTTTGGCTGTACATTTACATGTAAGTGTCATACTTTATTAGAAATCTCCTGTATCCACCAATAAAATACAAGTTTCAATACGGGCGATTAGTTTGCAATGCGTTGACCAATCACAGGGCGCAAAATCTGTTAAACCTTTCTAATGTACATGGATTTGGTCCACAGATTTCATGAACTGTGATTGGTCAACATGTTACAAACTCTAGGAGGCGCACTATTGTGAAACGCCCGTACTGTAGAAACATAAAATAGCCACCTTTTTTTACATTGTGTGAAGCTGTGGTTTTTTCCCAGAAAGAGAGATGGTCACATGCCAGATTAACTCTCTGTTCTTTCACTCTTAACATTACAATTTAGCTTGTATTAGAAATTCCTACACCACCTGTTATTTCATGTGTGTTTTTGAATATAATTTCACGTAAAAGCGAGGTGGTCCAAATGAAAATAACCCCATTGGAAAGCCAACCTGGCTGTGTTGATCGGAGGCTCTGCTTCTTTTCATTGCTCTTCAAGGCAATAACACCTTTGTATGATTAAATTAGTCCCATCGTTTGGATCATTGGACTCGGATTTCATCTCGGGAAGGTGTCTTTATTACCCCAGACTGAATGTAATAAGCCCCTTATGTTTCCCGTCAGTGAGCATGATGAAACATTTGGGCATTGCTGAAGATAATTACGTGCCCGAGCTACTTTTTTATCTCAGAGCTGTTCGTCATTTCATTTCTTGTATTCAAGAAATGGCACGTCATTTTGTTCGAACACGGAAGCACTATGTTGCATCTTAACTACATGTATCAGGTGTCCTGGTCACATTAAATGTCAAAAAAGTAGTTCCCCCTCAGTGGGTGGGGCTAAAATAAAATATAATCACCCACAGCGACAGGGAAATGAGTGTATGTTTAGCGTACTGGACAACAAGTGGTGCTCGCCTCGGGAAAAAAATCAGGATTCCAATTGGCTGTGGCTTGTCATGTGATTCACAATGTGGATGGTGCCATTTGAATACATAATGAAGTCTGCTTGTCAGTCACTGGCATCGGTGTCATCTTCAGTAGCTGAGAAAAGAAAGAGACGAGAATAGTCTGAGACCGTCCTCCTGCTGTCTTGAGTTGGAGCCAGCTTTCCGTCGTGGGCTGTCATGCCCTTGGATGAGAGCAAAGGGGTGGGGAGAGCCAAATGTTACCCGTAAATTGCCAAGTTTATGTACACTGTCGGCTTGTCCTAGAAATGTTCATTTTGTCTTTCTAATATGGAAACAACTGTCGAATCCTTAATGTTTCTTTATGCCAAGATGGCCTTTTTTTTTTCTCCTTGTTTTCTTTTCTCTCTTTTATTCCCACTGAGCTATGTCCACACAACTGCGGCCCAGAAATGTCTTCCGTCGCAGGTTCCAATTTCCCCAGCGAAAATGCACGACATTAATTCAAGAGTATTGGATGTCCTTGTATCAACTCACGGCAAGGTGTATTATGTTATCAAATGATTAGGAAGGAAGAAGTAGCCTGGGATGATGCCACTGCCTCCCTCCTCCCAATGCCGCGGCATTTACAGTGAGACTCGCCTCTGCTAGCAGGTGTCCTGTGCAGGTGCAACGTGGCATTTCGTTGCCTTATCCTCCCCTTTTCATATCTTCCAGTCGTCTTGTTTTATTACTTGGTCCATTTCTGTTCTGTCTTTCTCTGTCAGGATTATTTCAGAGGGAAATTACTTCTGTACTCGGAGCAACCATTTCTTATTGGTCCAGCAAATGAATCGTACATTTGGCTCTGCCTCGATGAAATTTTCTGAAGTCTAAATAATATGTCATCTTGAACTTATTAGATGGCACCTTGTGGATGTCAGTGCAAATATTTGATGGAGGATTCAAGTTAAAATGATTGCTGGAGAGAAAGAATTACCTGTAGAATCCCACAGGATCTGAAGAGTGCCTCCGAGTTATATAATAACATGCAAAATTGTTGCAATCAGATACATGTTGCAGTAATCATGTTTCTCCCCAAAGAAGCTGTGATCTTGGTCCAACTTTAGGTGGAGCAGAGTTGAGTGCGTTTTAGGTCAGTAGGGTTATTTTAGTGGCGTCTTGCAAATGGGAAAGGGCTTTAGACCTTTTCAAATGAATTTGCACGCGAGACTGTAGTTTTCCTGTTCAGTGTTGGCTAACATGCCAAGGAGTGCCAGGTCAGTGATGGAGTGAAGCATGGTCATGCTACCCACTGAGAAAGGTTTGTGTTTGAAATTTCTCATCTGCAGAAGTGAGGCGAGAGCCTGCCAGTACCTCAGTAGTTGTTGAGATTAGTTTTTAGGGCATATGCAACATATGAAATACATGTACATGTACTTGCATTAATTAGTCACAACTTGCAGAGATGCTGGTGTATAGGAACACCTGTGTAGATCCAGCCATAGAGAAACTGTCAAATGATTGCAATATTTCTGCTGAAAGTTTGAAAGAATGCTTAAAAAACATCTTCACAGTGTGTAGCTCACTAGATGTCTGCAGTGTGCTCATACGTGTAGGCCGCCATCACTTCTTGATTATGATACCTTCGGAAAACCTACGCACCGGTAGCAGTTGTTGATACCTGCCCAGGACAGGCCATCAGAAAGTAACCTGTAGAATGTAATACAGTTTTTATGCTGCCCAGGGATCTGGAAAATAAGGCTATCCTTCTTTTTTTTTTTTTCATTTAAAACCTGGTGGTGTGTTGGAGTGAAATTTGCACAAGTGATTCACAGCCGAGGGCAGGCCGGTCAGGTTGATGGTTTTAAGAAAACTGTCGTGGTCTCAGGCAAGGGGGGTACAACTGAGCAAGGGAGCCATGGCGGCTGCTAAGTCAGCTTTGCACTGGGGCTGCTGACTACCCACATGAGTCACATGTTCTCATGTACCATTCAAGTCGGAGTGGGGGGGGTTGATGTCTCAAACTGATTGCACTCCCGCGCAGGTGGATGCAGACTGACACTTTACCGGGGTGGACCCGGGGACGTTGTTCTAAACGCGACACATCGCGAGCTGACACACTGCATTGCTTGCAGGTGATCTGACATTTTGGTTAGTGGAGGTCATCGAACGTTGTATATCTATCCCCAAAATGTGATATTTCAGTCACCTTGTATCTGTTTCTTAGAAGGTTTCTTTTAAAGGGCTGTGATTTTTAAACTTGCACAAAGTGGCTCATTTATTTAGCATTTAACATTCATTTACTGTTGATCACGTTAAGTTTGTGAAAAGAATTATGAGATTAGAGATGTTGGTATAATTGGCAGCAGAATGGGGCTCGTTTGTTACTGGGAAATGTGTTTTTAGTATTTTCAAGACCAAAGCTAATTTGTGAGGTCATCTATATTTAACCTCTTTGTCAGCACTATGTTTGATTTTACTCTGATTTTGGGAGATCAGCATTTTTTCGTTGCCCCACATTTTAGTTAGAAAGGACTTCCTTGCTGTGCTGCTGTTCCATAGGAAACACATTC
>NW_019091400.1:1092125-1127254 GCF_001949145.1 Acanthaster planci
ACCAACAAGTTTTTAAGATAAGAACTGTTGATGCAGGATAAAAACTGATGAATGACCCACCCACCAAGAAATAGCTGTCCGTTGGTTGTTTAAAATCTGGCAGTGTCAAGCGCGATAATAAACTGAAGAGTGAGATAAAAAAAAGGTTCAGAGTCTTTAAACTGTGATAAATTGATGAGCTGGTTATCGGCTGAATCTCGTTTTCATCCTGCCCACTTGAACTCGTGTGTTGAGTAAATGACAGAACCTTCATTAAGACGGATTATTTAAGAAAAGAAATTATACTGTCACTGATGAAAAAGAAAGATTTGACTGACAACTTTGCATCATTCAGCTCTTTTACAAACCCTGAAGGTGACAGCTGAAAATGATTCATAGGCAGTTTCTTCTTTTTTTATATATTTACTCTTAATCTGTGCTCATTCTGTCTTCCAAAAATTAACTCCCCGTCATTTTTCACTGGTTGATATTTGCACAGTCCTTAAAATTTCCTTTGATATTTACTCACTTAATGTATCTTGTTAGCCTGTATGTCAAGTGCTGCTGTAGCTGATGATGTTTATCTTGGAAGATGTGATTGGACCGTCTCATCTTGATGATGACAAGGGGCATACTGGCTGATGGAATTACTTTGAGATTTACATTGGTCCTCACTGGGATGTCTGCTCTGGTAAATACTTGTGAAAAAATGTTGAGAGTAATTTGTGTTCTACTCCTGAGAACAGTGTGAGCACACTTACTCAACACTAATGATTTGCTGGGTTGTCATCAGGAAGGTGGGGGGGGGATTCTGTCTAATAAAGTAGTGGGAGACTAAAAAAAAACATTAAGGGGTCAACTCTTAAAGATACCAATATGCAGCAAAGTTTGAATGCAAACTTCAAATTCTCCAAATGTTGATGGTTTGTGTTTGCTTTTAACCTAGCTGTTATGTGTTTGTGTTAGTCCAAACATCTTTGTTGAAATGCCCTTCATTCCCTTCCAGCATTTGTTTCCCGAACAAGTCATCTTGCCAATTCACACGGGCCCTCTGTCTGATGTTTTCTTTCGTCTTCTTTGATGAGGCACCTACAGGTACATTGTAGCAATACCTACTTGCCCCTCCCACACACACATACACAGAGCAACAATGTGGTCAGTTCCAATGGCACAGGGCAATCAAATGTCTAAATCTGTCATTATTCCTGTCAAATCTGTATGTAAACGCAATCTCCTGTATTGTCGCTCTCCCTGGGGTCTCTCCGTGTGTTTCCAGATGAAGATGGTTTACTGTCCATATCCCAGAGAGATTTTTGTGTGTGTGTCTCTCCAGCAGAATGTGCAACATGATGAAATGAATTCCCGAAAAAAAATACTAGGAGATATAAAAAAGGCTCCCCCTTAAACCCCCCCCCATATGAAAAATTGAGAGCAAAAGCAATTTTTATATTCCTGCAAAAAAAGCTTTTTAGAGGGATCCATGGACAAAGGTGTTGATCCTTTGTAATTGGTTATGAATAACCAATGAGGCTGTTGAAATCTTATGTAAATCTTCCTCTAAGAACAGTCAAAGATTTGCCCTGTTGGCTTTGGAGCAGTGTGAGAACACATTTCCTTCCATGAGTGTGAAAGCTTTAGCCTGGTCGTCACGTCACATGATGAGAGCCAGTTACCCTGGAGCTAGTCTGCAAACTTCCTTTTCATTCTTTGATTTCTCAAAGTCTTTTTGCAGGCATGTTTTTAGGTCGTAGTAGGTTATGTTAATAATGCATAAAAAACCTTATACTTTTTTTTGGTACAAAACTTTATTTTGCAGCTGGAGTTCTTGTAGATTACTTTCTTTTATTTATTTATCGAGGTGTTATCACTCTGGTATATCTGTGACATTTTAAGATGTTTCCCAGTGTGGTTTGGATAACAAGCAATATCAAAAAGGACAAACTTACAACGGTCCATATGGACACTTGGTTAAAGATGTCAGGGTAATCACTACAGTTGTATTTGGCCATCAGTTTTAAGTCTTGTGCCATTACAGATATAAGTTTCCCTAGTCTGTCATTCTTTTTAACAAGTGACATTGTCCTCTGGTTGTACTGAAACCGATTTTCTTTGCTTATTTCATGATGAGGGAGGTTTGTTTGGAGGGAGTTGTGATGTGTTGTGCTGACCCACGGGTATTACCTTTTCCTGAGCTTCGGAAAAAAATAGAATGCTCACTGGTTCACCTTGTATGGGTAGTTTCAAAACACCCTGAGATGAAGCAGTCAACATTGGTAAGTCCCACAGATTCTGCTTGATTTAAGCAATAACAGATTTATTTGATTTAATACATATAAAGTATATCTATTTCAATTAGAAATTTGTTGAAGATTTACTAGCACTTTTTAAACATCCTCTTGATGAAATGTTTGAAGCCAGCTCTTTGGTGCAAGCACATTGCATTGCATACAATGTGCACACCATATATACATTTTCACACTGTGCCAGTGGTCCAGTACTTTGGGTGCTATTGGGTATTGTTTGCTTGGGCCATGAAAAGTAAGACAGCAAATATAGCAGAAGTCATGTGGCAACCTCTCGGCCCATGAAGATACAGAGCCTGTAGGTGAGGTGTCATAATCAGAGAAATGTATAAACATCTGCGTCACATTGTAGATGGTAACTTTTTTGAGGGAGTAAAAAGTTTCTGTATGAGGTATATGTAATATCTGGGTTTACACTTTGATGACTCAACCAATATAGTCCCTGGCGTTCATTGCCATTATCCGGATCAGAAAGAAAAAGATGAGGAAAAGGTAAAGGCCAGTACCGTCAAATTTGACATTTGGGACGAATGAACTGCTTCAGACCGTGTTCATCTTTGAATATTCAAAACTTTGAAAGCTAATTCTTATCCTAATCAACTTTTTCATGTTGTCATTTTCCTTTTGTTTTCAGTTACTGTAATCTCAATTTCTCATTCTTGTTGTAAACTGGATTTTGGTCACACAGTCCAAAACGGGGGCGTGTGTTTTGAATTTGGTTTCAGGCCATTTTTAAGACTTCACACCACGTAGTCTTACTTTTTTAACCATCTCGTGCATAAAGCCTGCCCTTTACAGATCTACCATTTCTAAACAGTTCTGCATTTAGCCCACTACCTGCTTGCAGGTCGAACCGGCAAACACCATTCAAATATCAGAGGTGCAAATTTAAAAGTCAGATGCCAAACCACCTCCCCCACCAAAAAAAAGAAAAAAAAAAGAATTAAGGATATAAAGCCTTGGTAAGAAAAGAAAGAAATATGAATATTTATAAACAGTGTTCTTCATCACCATCTTGTTCCTTGTCTTGTGCGTCGTTATCCTCATTGCAGTGGACATTTGTCTTGTTCCTCCTGGCGGATCATGACAAGGCATTTCTGGCAACGGTGCCGCTTTCACACTTCCAGCGGGCCATTTGGCACCGTCATAAATATTTCATATTTTCTGCAACTCGACTCCGCTGAAAGCCCAGGACTTGGGCCGCAGGATGATGTGGCCACGCGTGCATAGACTTCATCAAAAGTTGTTGTCGTGCACGGACCCCCTCTTTTTCTCTGCCTGTATGTATGCGTATGTGTGTTTTCGTCTTTATTTTTGGATCATATTGATCTGCTGTGTCTTGCATTTGGCCATGATCAGAAGAGCCTCACTGCAGAACATAAGATCTATGAATTACCGATTTCAGAATTGCCCATAGACAAAGTGCAGGCAGAGTTATTTTAATATGGACTGAATAGTACACTTCATGCCAATGCACTGTCTGATAGTTTGCTCAAAATCATGGTTTGTAAAGCTGAAAATTTCAAGTAATGGTCTGTTGTATCCATGTCACCAAGAACAGGGATTGAATAGGAATGAAAAGAGGGGATTTAAGAATAGGTAGAGGAATAGGCCAATGTATTGTGCAAGGAATTCTGTGAAAATCTCAGGAGGAAAAAACCCATAGTGTGCCAATAGTACTAGTGTCCATTTTTCAAAAATCTTGGAAAAGTTGTTTTACTATATACATTGATTAAATGCTCTATAATAGAATATGAATTATTATAGTAGAAATATGATTAGGAACAGAATCATCAGTGGGCATCGCCTTAACATAGAGGACAGTCACCACAGCCAAAGAGATTTTCCAGTCCTCTGGGTCCTTTCTTTTGTTTAGCATGGTCCTCTGTGGGGAGTGCCAGAGCTTAGGCTATGGCCATGGTTATAGGAAAAATGCCTTGCCCTCGATGGTAAAGTAAAACATAACTGTGGCACTTAATGGCACAGAGTACATGTATGTACATGCATCACTAGTGTTGGTGCAGACCTGAACCCTGGGGATGGTGTTGGGGGTGTTGCATACAAGGCTCGGCCCAGTATTTTTCATTGTAACACCTGAGGGGGTACAAGTGTGCAAAGCTCTTGGGAAGGGTGATTCCATGCCCATGCCAGAGAGGGGTGTGAAGAAGAATTAGGGATATAGGCAGAGATGTTCACACATGATGGCTGTTTGGTCCCTTCAACAAAAAAAGGGGCAATTGAAGTAGAAAGTTCTACCCAAGGAAACAGGTTTTTTGATCCTGTCTGGATTTAAAGATGCCAAGTTTGGAAGAAGTAAGACTTTTGAAGACACATTTTGAGGATTTGAGCATTATGAACCCAGGGGTTTTGCATGAGTTAGTTTTGCTGGGAACCCAAATCTTCAACTCTGTAAGAAAGCTTTCAAGGATCATCAGTCACCATGTAAAGAAGTAGTAGAAGGGCTGAACCCTCAGTCCAGTAAAATCCTTCAAAATCTATCAACGAATTACGAAGAATCTGGAAACATTACAGTCAGTGAGTAGAAATTCTCGATGAGTGGCACCTTGTGCTTGTTCTTATCAGAAATAGAACATTCCTAAGTGTCTTTAGCGTACACTAAATTGTCATTGCAAGTTTAAAGGGAAATTAGCAGCGATGGGCTACTGGCTTTTATTTTCCTTGAGTGGATGCCCTTTGAAAGTCATGCATTCCAAAACTTTACCTGTCAACTCTAATTATTCCTCTTCGGCCTTTGTAGTTAGTTTCCCAATTTTGTGAGCATTGCAGCTTGGTGTAATTTGAACTGTGACGTGGGCTACAGTACCTTTCTCACTTCTAACGACTGGCACACATCACACAGGATATGCATGGCACCTTACAGAGACTTCCCCTCCCCTCACACACACACATACACTCGGTATTCTGGGCCAGAGACGAAGCCCCAAACGGAAGCATTCATGGATTATTAACCAAGCTTCAGCCATTCATCATGGGGCAACGTTGTGACAACGAGCCAAGGTGACAACCCCCCCAACTACCACATCCAAGACAGCAGTATCATATGCTATTGGTCTCTGGCCCCTGCGACTGGCCCGAGAGCTCTGCGCAAAAGGCCATGTTAAAAAGATTTTCAGATTCTTCTCTGAAGTCTGTGTCAAAATGTGTCGTTTTGTCACTGTCAACACTTGGCCAAAGGAACTTTTTGAGTATTTATCTAGATTCTCTCTGCCTCCATTTTCAACAGAAAAACAAATAAACAATTGTTCCTTCTAACAAAATAAACAAATTAACATAATCAATCCATTTTATACGCACATTTCCTATTATTTGTTGTACAAAAAAGCACAAAAGCATATCAGAAATTAAATCTCTGTTCAACAAACTCGCGGCTTTAGTTTCTACAGGTGCTTTTATATTTTCCTTTGAGGGGAAAAATAAAGCCAGTGATAGATTGAAAAAAGGGGATTGAACAAACTGGAAACCTGAGCCTTTTTTGTTCTGGTCAGATCGTTGGAATGTACATGTTTATAGCATGCATGGCTGACAGACGTATGCCAAATGCAACTGCGGTAAAGTCACGGCCGATTTGCGACTCGGTGTTATTTGTGTAGATGCTGCTCAGCTGTAGGGGCCAACTGGCCAGGCTCCGGTCACACCCAATTGGCATTAATAAGAATTCCAACACTCCCCCCCCTAAAAAAGAAGTAAAACCCTTGGTATGCATGAAACTATACATTCTCTGGCCTGAGTCAGTCATGTGTGGAATGTATTGAGTAAATGGGATGTTGCATTTGATGGTTGAGATTGGCCTAGCTAGCGATCATTGCTTGTCCTTTGTTATATACTTCTGTTTGTGGGAACAGCTTTGAGCCTGAAATGGAGATGATTTTGTCATCGTAAGTTAGGAGTATTGCATGTGCAAAAGGATTCACTCTTATTGAACAAGAGCCTGCTTCTCCATAGATGGGTGCCTTGCCTTGCACGCAAAGGATAAGCTGCATTGATTGGAGTCCATGGGAACCGACTCTCCTTTGATAACCTCCTATCCTGAAGAATCTTCTTTGAATTTCCAAACATACATGTACAGTCTATACTGAGTTTGTGCAAGTTTACTAGAAGCATTAGTCAGGCAAACTGAACATAGTGAAGTCTTTAAGGTATTATGTTTGCAGAGACTGAGTTTCTACCTTCAGTCAAAGGCCGTGTCTTCCAGAAACGGGCTTCCAGAAACGGGCTTCCAGAGCTAGGGCTAGGTCTATTGTCTACGCATCTCTGCACATTTCAAATGGAGGGAAGACCTAGACCTAGCTCAAGACAACAGATTCGGATGCAGCCAGTTTGTTTCTTGACTGGATTTTGAAGATGGCCTTAAAAGTACTGTATGATTATATCCAACTCACTTTCACTTTTAGAAATGATCTGGAAGCTTTGAATAAGTAGTGGAAAATTTTCACAAAACTCAATCTCCCCTACCAAGAAAAAAATGCTATTAAGAAATTCAAGATGGATTCCAAACACACACAGCTTTGTCTGTTTAAAGCTGTGCCAAACGAGGACGCTTTTGTTTTGGGGTACCGGTACATCTGGTAGTGTTATCAACTCTGTTGACACTACATCACAACGTTCAACAACCATTTGCAGAATCATTGACATCTTAATACTTAGAACCACTCTCCTTTATTTCCCTACATGATTTTTAACCACTCTGTGCCGGGGTGCCCGGTACCGGAGACGTTGGCTTTATATGCATAGCCGGGGTGCCCGAAATGGGACAAAGGAGCTGGGCCTTGTAACAAAAGACCGTATATACTTGGAACAAAAGACCGAACTACTGGGAATTGCCATTGTTTTTCTGTTGGCATTAGCGGAAGTAATCTGTCATTGTTTTGAAATGGTATACCACTGTTTGCGGCATTAGGTGCCTGCGGATTATCAGCAGGGACAAAGTGCTCCAGCACTCCAGTGATGAGCGATACAATACCGTTGCATGCTAATCTGGCCGCATTTGAAAAGACACCACTGCCATTCAGCAATGCATTGGACCAGTTTCGGGAACAAAGGAAATTACGCAACACTGCACAATCTGGGCTCTCTTCACTGAGCGGCAGGCCTGGCAGCAAAACTTGGGCGTCAATGGAGGTTGCCTGTCAGATTAAAGTAGCCATCAGACAGTCATTCATGTGGGTGTAAACATCCAGTAGACGAAGTTATGAATTTTTGAAGAATTTTGAAAACCGAAAACCTTGAAAATCGCCGGGGAACTCGTCCCGCATATGCAAATTCCACCAAGCAGGAAGTGGTTAAGGCCATGTTGAAGAGTTCAATTTCATCTCGACTCAATATTTGATGGTCATTTTATGGATTCACCTGTTCCCATAAGGTTCTGTTCATCACCATAAACAGAATGTGACCCATCATAGAATCCAGTTGATTGATTTTTCTCCTTTTATTTATTCATTTATTTATTCATTTTTTTCAAACTATAGATGTCTAAACTGGCATAGAGATGATACCTCTAAATGACTGAAATGCATTCTTTTGCCAAGATATAAGTTAGCAAATAAAATGGGAAAACCTGCTGTTGTGTGCTTGAAGTGTGGGCACCAAGTAACCTGTTGAAGTTAAAGCAAGTGTACGAGGATGTCTGCAAAAGAAACGTTACCCCTTAAGTCAAGGAGAAAGAAAAGGTATTCATGAAAAATTGCTCTCGACGTGTCAGTTCAGTCTTACCCAAAAGAATTCTCATCAACAACCTTTGGACTTAAATGAGAAATGAAGCACCTTTTAAAGCCTTTATTTCGTTCATCTGAAAAGCTTAAAATCTGCAGGGGTGCCCAGTTGCATAATTTGCAACTGGTTCCTGACATTGGTCATTAGGTAGTTTCTGAGGCACGGCCCCACATACCTTATGGTGGAAATTTGGGCGAATGAGTGAGGATTGCCAGATTTGGTTTTGCTTGCTGTTTGTGCTGAAAGTTTCAGGGCATTTGGAGTTTATCTACTGAATTTATCCAGAGTAACTTTCCTTCCCTTCTTGGTGTTTTGTTTTGTCCCTTTCTTTTTGAAGATTCAGTTTACATTTTGAACTATTATCGCTAAAGGTTAACAGGTGAAGTAAATTATAGTGTGCATGGGGCTTCTTTTGATTGATATGATCGTTACTGTATAGTTAATAAATTTATTCCAAAATTTTGGAACTTTTTTACCCGTGCTTCTTTTTTTCTCCTGAGCCAGCAATACTCGTATAAAATGTGGGCTAATGAAACAGTATACCATTAAAAGGAGGGGAAAAAAAGGAGAGAAATATCATGCATATCTGGTGCCGGAGACCCTGCGTCCTAATTTATTGATGGGGTTGTTAGTGTATACGGAGCCATTTTATTATGATTAATGGGCTATCCGGTGGATCTCATTTCACCCAGTGATGAGGTGCGCGGTCTGACTAATGAGCTGACTTGAGTCGTGACTAGATTCTTGCGGATGAAAAAAGAGGAGACGGTGCAAGAATCAGTAGCGGTGCAATTCGTCCCCCCTCCCCACTTCTTCATTTCTCTCCACCCCCAGCAACCCTCCAAATGGATGAGAAATATTATGCCCATTCTCTTGACCAAAATTGCACCAATGTTGGGGTGTAGATCATCATTAGAGTTAGTAGTTATCTAGATCAGTACCCTTTTAAATTTTCTTCTTTTTTTTTCTTAGAGGTCATTTCAGGTAAACTGTTGACTTTGCTATTTTGGGATTGGGAAAATAGTTTTTTGGTCTTTTTGACTGATGAAGATTTCAGGACTAAATAACATTCGTCATTGCTCTAGATTGTTCTAAATGTTCTAGAGAAATTTGTGAAAAATTATGGAAGTTCTCCATTTTTTTACCGAACGCACTCATAATTCAAAAGAGATCTAAGTCCCTTCTGTTTGATCAAGTTTGTTGGAAACTTGAAAGAGTTAATTGTAAACTTCTAGTAAACTTGTTTTGGTTTTCTTTTGAGGGAACTTTCATCACTTGTTAACTTTCAAAATTTAATTAAAAAACCAGAAATAGAAAATTTTTAAAAAGTCAAAGCGTTTTGCTTCTACATTTAGTTCAAAAAAGAGAGAAAGAGCCGGGATGCTTAAAACAACATCCATATAAGGACAGGGTTCCATCTCTTAAACTCAAGATGGGGGTATTAAGTTTGAAACAGAAGCCGTTGTTTTCAGGAGTGGACCATAATTGATGATAGTCGCTCTCGAGCCCAGCGCCAGCCGAGGGGAAATTGCGTTAGGTTCTCTAGTAGAAATGTCAACATGTCAGCCCACGCTGCAAATTAGTGTTTGAAGTGGTGACAAGCCAAGGGGGAAAGGAGGGGCAGGCAAGACATGACGATGATACTATCAACTCAAAAACAAGATGGTCACAAGTTGCCATGGCAACACTGTCAGGACAGTAATTATGGGGCAATTCAGCTGGCGAAGTTGCCAAAAAAGGAGTATTTTATATGGTGGTTTATTTCAATTCCTGTCTTTTTTCTCCCTCCTTTTTTTTTTTTTTACTTTTTGGTATACCTTTTTGCCTCTGGGGCCGCAGGGGCAAATTCTTCAGTTCTCTAGGCGATTTTGGAAACTGATCCTGCAGTGTCGTATTTCCTTCAGTACATGAATTAATTCATCGCTGGCGGCAACGACCAGCGGAGATGATACTCTGGGTCTTTTCCAAGAAATTATCATGACGCTGTCCTGTGTTTAGTGGCCTTAACCACAAATGTCTTGGAGTCATCGGAGAACCTCTCCTGCCCTCTCCCTTATTGTCTGAAACCCCACAGAAGTAGCTAAAATGAACAGCTCTCTGTAAGTCTCGCCAATGGTTTCAGGGTAGTGTTAGATCATTTGGAAGGGCAGAAAGGAAGAGAAATTAATCAACAGAATTCTTTTCCCCAAATTATTTTTTTTTAATTCTCATTGTTTGTTTGACTCTGGTGTCCTGGTTCAAATTTCATTCATCTGTTTTGGAATAAAAGCAGATCCAACTTGATTGTTTATGCCTCCTTGCCTCAGAATTGATATTCCCTGGTCTTTTTGTGTGATGGGTAATAGAAAGAAAAACAACAGAATGATGTGGTTAAAGAAAATCGTGACTTTTTTCTGTCAAGTTACCAGCAAATGTTCTTTCTTCATTTTGGGTCTGATGAGTTCTTGACTTCCTCTTGTTGTAACTTTGTAACATTGTGTCATTGACAGTACCAAGAGGAGGAGGGTAGCACGCCCTCCATATATCTTGGCAATTTTTTTTCTCTGTTAATGAGCCAATTTGGTATTCCAACAGCGCATGCCCAAAATGAAGGTCTGTCCTATCAGCGCCGCTCTATGTGGACTCTTGCACATCCTTTGTTCCCTAATGACCTTGCCTTTTTGAAGTATTGAACTGGCTCACTGAATATGACAAGTACATCTTTTCAGTGGGTACAGCAAAAGATTTTTAAGCCATTGGGTGCAGAAAAATTCTCACTTCCCCATTCCAAACCCTATGTATGCAGCTGGTTATGAATCTGGAGGCTTAGTTAAGATGTATTACTAGCAGTGCTTCAGATTGCTCTAGCTTATGTTGGAAGTCATCGTCATTGTTATGCACACCTGTTTGAAGCTGTGGTGCTTTGCATTTCTCCGTATTGAGCACATTATTTGGGGACCATCCTTTTTTATTAGTTTCATGAGTATACAACGAGTACCCTTTTCCTGTATCCCATCCTTGAGAGGACAGACTTACAAGGAAAATGTGATTTCTCTTCTGCTGGGAAGCATATTATCAGCATTTTCAATTTTTTTTAAGAATAAATGACCTCTAACCCTCCCCTCAGTGTACAGTTTGTATGCTTGTGAAAGAGATGAAAAAAGTAGGTGGCCCCTACTTGCCATGCCAGAACTTTCCCATCCCCACCCAAAAAAAGTGATCTGTGATATCTAGCCATACATGGAATCTGTCAGCACAAGTTTGAGAAAGAAATCAGAGAGTTTGTTAAATCTGTTTTTATTACTGTCCTCTTTCATTTTAACAAACCCCTAGACCACAACGTTGCCTCCTCTTTTGTCCAGAACCATTTGTCATCTCCGAGACACTTGTCTTTCCTTGTGGGGGGGCCCTTGGGTGGCCACCTAATTTATGAGGGCACTGGATATCTTTGAGATTTATGCTCCATTGTTGCAACAGTAAATCTTCTGCAATTGAAAGTATGATCAACTTCCCATATTTCCCTTTTATTTAAATTCCCCTGGCCATTTTCACAATTGGTTGCAATGGACCATCCTGTTGATCGGACAGTGATTGATGAGTGACTCTTAAAATCCTAATATCTCCCTGGTTTTGGCCTTTTACCAGTTTATTACTGTATGCTTACATGTACATGCATTCAGTTGTGGGAAATGTCAAAGTTGCCATTGTAACAGATTTGTTGACAGGCCCAAGTTCACTTTGTGAACCTGTTTTAAGATCAGGTAAAGCCATTCTGTCAGGTCAACATGACAAAAATGAAGTTAACCAAATTTTACTGCATGTTTACATGAATGCATGTACATATAAGTACAGTAGTGCGAAGTGTGTTGGTCAATTAAAAATGTCACCTTTGGGGCTGAAGCATGATCCACAATGAAAGAATTGAGCCAGAATCTGATAACAACTGAGAGAGCTGAAGATGAAAATTGCGGCATCGAATATCCACAGACAATTCCACAGACAACACACTAAAGGTACTTATTATATAAGGTCAGGGAATCAAAATAGAAATGGCTCAGGCATGTAGTGAGAATTCAGGACAATAAATGTACATTGAAGCAGACACAGAGGAGGTAATGCTTTCAAAAGATCTTGCAGAATTTTGGGGTTGGAGTCATAGAACTAGTCCTGTATTTCTTTGGCCTCAATGTTTTCCTCCAAAAGAGTAAAACTTCATGGGCTACACAAGCCCTATGTTGATGTTTCTTTTTGTGCAGAACCATACAAATGTTTTGAGCAGCACGCTGTAGTTTGTAAGACTCATAGTGGTGGGAAAAATTGTATCAAATGATATTATTTGCTGGCCTCATTCTCAGAGTAGACAAATAAATGTTGTTTCTTGAAAGGATCTGCAATGGGCTAAAGAGGGATCCCAATACGATGCCTTTAGCATCGATCTGCGCACTTCCTCATTTGAAAATGAGGCTGTACGTGTCAGTTTCAATTCTTAATACGATCAGACAATTGAAAGTAAGGAGTCAAGACACGAAGTGCATAAAGTTATGTCAAATTCAGACTTTTCAGGCTGCAATTTTTGTGGAATAGTCTTTCAGGATGACTCGACACATAAAATCGAAGAAAAAATAACCACAATTTACCGGGAACTAACGTACTTGCGATGGTCGTGTATCTGCATGTGCAGTGGGCCTGGTTTACTGAAGTGGCGTCACACTTATGAACCGGATACTGGATGTACTGTGCCAACTCCATGGGTGCGCATGACGAAGTTCAACACAGAGAGCCTCGGTTTCGATGCGGATATGCGCAGACGGCGCTGATGTGAAGTCCCTCTATGGGTTTATATAAACCAGATTCCTTGCTCGTGATGGTTTTGATATCAAAGCAAATATCTGATGTTAATAAACAAATCTCCAGAAGGTATTAATCAGTGATGATGTTACAGTTGGCTTTGCATTTGAAATGTATATCTGTAGTAAGAGAAGAACAGGCAAGCAGGTGTTGCATAATGGAGGGTGAATTGTTGTTTCCTGTACACCTGTACTGGACTAGCTAGTTTGCACACAGTTCGCGCTGAACTTTTTTCTTTATTCATTCATGTAGATGTAGCCATTTCTTTATATCTCTTCTAGTATTTTCTGAACTAATCTGAAGATTTAGATTGGTTGGCTTTCAGTTGTCTTCTTAAAACAAAACCCTGCAAGTTTTAGTCATGTAACTTGTCGAACTTCTGAAACTTCAGTCTGCCTTGGTTTTTCATCATCGCAGGTTGTCTTTCCTCTAAAGCTTGTACCAGTGGACGATAAAATCGGACAAGGTTTCCTTTTTTTCCTTTGTACAAAATGTCAGAATCTTCCATCTGTTTCCCGCTGATCAGAATTCCGGAAGTTATCCATCTACTACAGTGGGGACCAGTAGGATGCAGAATGTCTGGAAGGAAGATGTGGCAGACTCAAGCTGGAGACAGATCTTCAGATGATGTGAATTATTAATTTCAGATGCTACGATGCACTCTAGCAATTCTGCTGAGACATCTTTAGGATGGAGCCCGACTGTGTTTTTGAGATTGGGGTAACTTTTTTTTGAGGGGGGGGTTAAAATTCAACAGTTAAAGTTTAGCATTACCACTCAGAGTCTGGAATTTATTTTTTCACTTGGAAGCAGGAGTCCTTCCCAAGGAAGTGTCTTCTTCTAATAGGCTTGTCATGCACAGGCAAACTTTTAAGGGTTCATTCATTCATAAGCTGATGTACACCTTGTTATTCAGGAACAGTTTCACTGGAAGAATTTTGAACCATTATGGGGCTTTTTTTATTTTAAACCATTGACTGGGTCTTTAAAACTGCAGTGGATGCACCCAAGTCTGACAGGGAAGTGATGTGAACAACTGAAGGTAATACCAGTTTAACATTTTTAAAAAAGGAATTTATTGTTAATTGAAAAGTCTTGAATAAAAAAATCAATATTTAGGAGAAAGGCTGTTCATGCAAATTTATAGGTCACGTCAGCAGTTTAAGGTAGGTCTGAGCATGGTCTGAGGGGGTCCAAGGGAAGAGATTGAGATTGATTCTCTCCTCTATTTTGTCCAAGACAAAGAAACCCTGTGTATTATCCATCTGCTTTTGGAGTAGTGCAGTAGCCTTTTGTTATTACAGTCCCTCTCTGTCTTTGTTTTTAGTTGACACTGACTAGTTTCAGACGATTGAAAGCCTTCCATTCCAACAATAAGGAATGGGCCGGCACGGGTCATAAAGTCTGCCAGGCAGTTTAATATCGGGAGGTGTATCAAACTAGAAATCTCTGGTTTCCTCTTGTGCCGGTGTGTTTACAAGCAATCAAAGTCGACGATAACGTCGCCATAATTGCTCCTCATTCCAAATGAGACCACCCCATCATCCCCCCCGACTGTCATAACTCACCCCAGCCACATATTAGCGATTGCGCAGTTTCTCACCAGTTTCAATTCCATCGAGCTGTCCCTCCCAATCCCTTTCCCTCCCCAACCACCACCACCTCTGCTCTTAAACTCCTCAGCTCGTTCCTTCCAGCCAGGGATGTTTGCCGAGAGAGAGTCATAACCTTCCTCAAATGGTCCTCCAGTCTTCTGCCCCATGTTTGCCTCCACATTTTGATGCATTCTGAAGTGCACTGTGATGTGGCGATGGCAGACAGTATTGGTCCTCGGGCCCCACAGAAACAAACAGACGGCTGTGCGTCGCCTCCTTCGAGGCAGCATTACCAAGGCTTGGTTGGGTAACTCACCACTAAGTACCAGGGATTTAAAAGGCCATTTTGGGAGATTAATTTCTACTTTTTTAGTCACTGATACCCTCTTTGCAGAGCTTAGCAGTGTAAATACAAGAGCATGGTGCACAATCTCAATGAGACAGGAGGAAATGCTAGACTAAGTTCAAATCGATTAGCTCTGAGGTCCCTCTTTTTTTCCTCCTCCACCTCTAGTCCCAGTGTTTTACCAAAACAGAGTGCAAACTTCTTGATTGAGGTACATGCTTCCCAACTTGAAGACTTATTCTTCCCTAAAAGAGCTTGTACAGTTGAGTTGATTGCTATTTTTCAAGGGCACAGACCACAGCTGTGGACATGACTCTCCTTCCCCCCTCCCCCCATGTAGTGTCTGTGTCCTTGGGCAAGCACACCTTACTGAATGCTTAATTCCATAAAGGAGCAAAATGGCTTTATATATTAGGCAGAGTTACTTGTGACTCTATGTGAATACTTGTAGCACCTAACGACAACTTTTGAGTTAGCAGTGGAGCTTGGGTATTCCTCACTGGCATGATAAACAAGTTTTATTTTAATGGAACTTTTTGGTGCTTTATTTACCATTATTTTTTTGATAAGCACCATTTGTTATTGTTAACCTCAAAGATTTTTTAAAGCGCCTTCTGGTTGACTGAGTCATTTGTTATGATATTAAGTTAAAAAATACATTAAGATTTGCATAATTTGACATCATAGTCCTTCAAATGTTTAAGTGTAAACTGAAAATAGAGTTTATAATTCTGTTAAGTATTCTGTAAAATACTTACCATCATTTACTGATGAGGAAGAAAAGGGTCAAGTGACCTGTTGGAGGAAATTAATTTGCTTGTGCTTTGCTATTGGCATTTAACAGGCTGACAGAGGGCTCCCTACTAGGAGACCATATTTTTTCACTTGAAAGTCAGGATTTCTGTTACTGCCTTTCCATTCGTGTAATATAGCTTCTGGCTGAATTACGTCATGCTGTATCACTGGTGGTGAGCAATGACTATTTTTGTCTCCTCTGCTGTCCATTCCATTGTTCTGTGATTAATGCCCCTGTAATATCTTGCCAATCTTGTTCTGTTGTGTCTTGATTAAAACTGAGTGAACCATGTGATTAAGACTTCTAAGATTCATTTCACTCCAAGCAAATTTGACAAACGGTGATCCAAAACCTGAAAGGTGTCATATTGTTTATTTTGCACTTGCTCATGTTTATTAATTTCACTATTTTCAACACCAATCAGTAATTATTTGTCAAATACCACATTACTACAACCATAGTTATTCTTGGGATTGTTTCTTTTTTTTCATTCCAGCAGAATTTTATAGAACTGCTCCATCAAGGGTTCTTTTATCACTGACATTAATCACCGAGGTATGGTTGACACTACATACTGGACTGTAGCTTGTCATGTTCATTTTTAAAAATGTTTGGAGCAGGCAACATCTTAAAGGCTAGTCTGTACTTTGCACGGAAGGGTTTTTCATCAGATCAAATGTTTGTGCTGTGAATTTGCGAAACTGGAACACATTTCCAGTCAAGCGAATTTCACCACAAATTCACTTCACTTTCACATCCAACTGAAGTGTGAACTGGTAGTAAGGAAGTATAGCATAGTAAGTCATCCTTGTTGATTGCAATGGATGCACAAAGCAAGCCCTATCCTTGCATGCAATTTGTAATATGGCTGTAGTATCTCTTTGGAACAGTAACTATTACAACAAATGTCAGTGCAGAGAATGACATGGACATTTAAGCATCTGCTCCGGTCCATGTTTTTCCCTAATGTGTGCAAACTAGAAATTGGTTTAATTGTAGGAATGAATGTGATTACTAAGGGAATAAATATTGGTGCTTGGCATAATCATTCACTCAAGCCTGCTCAGAAGAGTGGATGCTGATAGTGACCCAAACCAAAAGGGAGGGACATCATCATCATCCATTCTCCAAAGCCAGGAGTGGCCAAGTACAAATTCATTCCTATTCATGAATACGTTTTGTCACAAGTTTAAAAAAATTATAAATGTCCAGCAATTTTCTTCAAAAATTTTACTTTTCAGAAACCCCTCTAGTCCTGTAGCCACATTGTAGCATGTAGGAGTAGTCATTAACAATCTCCTTACATGAACATTGACAAAATGCATACTGCATGAGGTGGTGCAAAGCCATCTGTTGCTTTATCAACCATTTGTAAATACCTGGGACAGTTTTCCTATGTCTGGTGATTGAAATGCATCACATGACCATGTATTAATTGATTCCATTTGGTCAAGACTCTGTGTGCGTGTGGCATGCAGAATTTGCCACACATTCACCAAGTCCATATAAGGAGATTTGTGTGGACTACTTGCACATAAAATATACGATCAAATGGGGAAATGAAAGTAAAATTCTTGAACAAAGTCCTTGGAAATTTATTGTACATTGGTTTTCTTTGACTCTGTCTAAAATGGTATTTATGAATGGGAATAAGTATGTGCACAGTCGGTCTTAAGTAATGCTCAAATTCAAGTTTTAAACTAATATTTAAGAGCAGCTCAGGAGAATGAATGCGACTAATGCCCGAGCCACAGCATGTTTAAACCCGGCCAAGCACATATTTATTTCCTAATTGAAGGCCGGCCAAGTGGTGGGCTCTCAACTAATAGGAATGGCTAAACTGCCGTAGTTATTCATGAATAACTCTTTAAATGGACACAGTTAAGGTTTATTCTCATATATCTTTGGATTGGTCAGAAGTATCAATTTTGTGTTGAATGGATTTTTTGTTATCATCCCATTGGCAAAGTTTTAATTAAGAAAAAGGGCTGTGGTGCCCCATTTTCTTCTTCAATTTTCAGTGTTTGCCTGAAATTTCATCTTCAAGTGTACACAGATGCTCTGGCCCCAAAATTGGAACAGACCTGACATGTTTCATATCGAATTTATGAGAGAGCAGGAAAAAAAAAAAAAGAGTCAAAATTAGGTGCTCTGATGTAGGGTTGAAGATGATCGACACACAGCCAACTACGCAGTCAGGTATTAACCAAATAAATCCCCGAGCCCCTCTAATACAATTACAGTATTTGACTACTTGTCTGTAGCAGTACATGTCCACCAGCGTGGAATTTACACAGCGGGATCCTGTGACTGGAGAAAATTTGGAAGGGGAAGGAGGGAGACGTGGGAAAGCCAAGGATACAGACGTTGGGCAAACTGAAGGGCGGCCTCAGGTCGAGGAGCTGTGATCCCATTGTTCCCTAGGTCCCTCTCCTGTTTTCTGCTTCTGGGCCCTGCCCCAAGAAGCAAAAATTATATCCACTCGTAGCTATCCTTTGGGACCTGTCCTTAACGGAAAATGATAATGCTGGTCTTTGTCCTGACCAAAATTTAGCTTGAATGCTGAAAATATGTTAAACAGTTGACTGAGAGGGGTAGTTAATCTTTACACCACGTCAGAGTGACTTGTTACAGTAGAAGCCAGTTACAAGTGTCACAGATCCAGCTCATCTGTTGTAATATCCTGATGAACCTATGTGTCCATTCAAGTGAACAAAAAGACTGAACATGACGTTGAGACGAAACAACTGATAAATTTATCTTCTGCATACAGACTCAAAGAAAAGTTTGATCAAATTTTTTTCTATTGCTTTCTTTTCCATTCCTCCAGACAAATAGTTTCTCTCTGTACAGATAAGCAGACTGTCAGATCAGCTTCATTTTTGGAGCGTATATTGTTCATTGAATAGTAAAATAATCTGTTTCTGATTTAATTGTGCAGAATTTAAGGAAAGTATTCAAAGCAGCATTCAGAAGCAAACATATAAACAAAAAACAAATGTGGTCAAGAGTGGTCAAGAATTTTTAGGCTTTACTTTGTTCCTTTGTTGAGCTACTGTTGACCTGAGGGGTTTTCTTCTCAACCCTTCCCGTAACTTCATTTTATTCCCCTCTCTTTCTGCCCTAAAAAAACATCATTCTCTCAAACACTCATCCAATAGAAGGCACTTTGCATTTGGCCACTAACCACTGCCGGTCCATGAATGAATGCATGAATGAAGATGTTGCTATAGCATAAACTTTGCAGAGCACCCTGAAACAACACGGTGTGATGTACCCATGTTTCTACCCTGCGCATTCGCAGTCTGTTCAGCCCCCCTCTGTTTGTGTGTTCATACCCATTTGGAGTTAACCCCCCCCCTCCGTGATACAGGGTGTTGATTGGTTAATTTACAGTTGAGGAAGTTTTGCCAATCAATATTCGGATGAGGTTTTTGCTGAGTTCTTGCCCATGTTTCTCTGGTTAGAGATGAACAAGTGTTTTTGCAGTCAAAGCAGTATCCACACAAATGGAAGGAAATACAGATTCAGTACACCCTTTGGTTTTTCTTATGCAACACAGTGAAAGGTTATTCATACCAAAATTGATGTGTTTGTTGCCAATTTTTGTTTCCTTACTTATTTAAGTACTTGATTAAAAGGTATGGACTATTATGCTGAAGTTTCAGTTTTAAAAATGTTGTGGCTGTTCCCCCATTTTTTTTATCTTGCTTGTAATGCTTTGTTGCAGATTTTTTTGGCTAATTCAGTACCTGATTAAAACTGTTGTTTTTGACGGGTCAGGCTTTTTGCTGTTGTTACCATAATTATTGTTACAAATCCTTTGTCAGAAATGCAAGATGGATTTCTAATGTACCCACAAAATTGCTGGAAAAAAAATTCTTGTTCAATGTAGTGATAATTGATAATCTTGCTATTTCACACAGCATTCCCAACACCAAGACCCAGTCCGGCTGAGTACATGCACATACTAATATAAAACTCATTAGACCAAACTAAGTTAATCTTCCGATCTCGAACAAGTAGATTTACTTCTCATTGTTTTGCCATACTTAAATTCTTTGTGAACAGCAGAAGAGAAAGAGCTGGAGAAAAGAAAAAGACATACAACCGTCCTGAAACTGGCCTTTAAGGGCTACACTTTCCCCCACTATTTCAGCAATAATTGCTCAACAAATCCAATTTGCACCAGAACGGCACTGCACTTAATGAAACAATTCTATTTTTGGTCGGCCATCCCGCTGCAATTGGTGATGAGGGAAGGGAAGGGGATGGTGGGAGAATTCTTCATGCTTCTGTGAGCAGTCTGAAAGGAAGGGAAGTACTATTTTGTCCGAGTCTTGTGTAAATTGCTTTGTTAGAGGCACGTTTATTGAAAAACTGAGAGAAACATTGCAATCAGTGGAGTGAATGGAAATGAAATGGCTGGCTAATGCACTTGCTATCACGTAATTTTAGGAAAAAAATGGAACAATTTTTGTTTGTTCTTTTAAGTGGTGACACAAGTTCAGAGATGTTGATGATGGTGCACAATTTTTTGTTATTGTTGATGTAAAAAACTTTCTACTTTTCTCAGCAAGTTGTTACTACAAAAAATTAAACTCAAAACTTGTGTGCCACACCTTGCATCATAAGGAAGAGTGCCTGCTCAAATATGGTACGAGTAAAGTACTTTCTAAATCCAATTATGTTGTGAGCACAAGAAAGCGTGTGTGAAATGCATCATGCTGGTATCTGGGTTTCACGCATGGTGGTTACAGGAGGCAACACTTTTTCCAGATGTTATTTGGGCAGATTTTGTTTGCAGCATTGAGATTTTTGTTCTACAATTTGCTCCAGTTTATTACATAATGTTGGCATTCTGCCTAAATGTTGTCCAAACTAACTAGCGCATTCTTCTTTTGACGTTCCAAACAGTGCATTATACAGACTGGTTGTCAATGAAAGAAAAGTCTCCAGGCAGCTGAATGAAAGCTTGTTTTAGGTTCATTGCATCCATCTGGCTTTGCAATTAAACCCAATTTGTTTCACTTGTCAGAGTTTGATTTTGGCAGTCTTGATAGACCTCAGTGATTAGGCTGATCAGTAGAAAGTTGTTGCTGCCAAAGGGCTCTGACCTTTGGCATAATGGGACATAATGGATATTTGATGAAGAAGTATTAGATTTCACGAAGGCATCTTTTTGTACTTTTTTCTTTTTGTATCACTACCGTTACATCCCATGATTGGATTGTCAGAGATCGTGAAGAAATGATGAGAGTTGAGAACTAACAAAATATCCACTCACTTTGAGAACTTCTGTGTGATAAAACGACAGATTGTTGCTTACAAGGAAAATATGGACTTGTGAGACCCAAAGTCTTACCTTTTCATTTTCCATGGGATTTCAAACAGGAAAGAAATAAATTCCTATACTTGGTCTGCGATACTCCAGTGCTCCCTGCTTCTCACAAACCTACCTGTAGCATTCTTCAATATGAAGAACGCAAATAATATAATTAACTCGCATAGCATGCATCTGCTATACACGCTGTGAGGTTTTCTCTTGTTATCCCCCCGGTATTACACAACCTTAATGGATGGCATTTGTCGTGGATTTGACGGCTTCGACTGAAATTGAATGGAAATTGGATTGCTAGTTGTTGATTTGATCGTGCTTGCCAGATGTACCATTAAAAAAGAAAAAAAAATGGTGCTTTTCGCTCAACAAGTTTGGCATCATGGGGAGAGATTTAAAGTTTGGTTGATGGTTGAATCATATCACCGTCTTTGTGCTCAACTGAATGTTTTCCTCATATTTAGGTGACTTTAATTGGCTGTATTTTTGTGGTAAACAGTTTGTAAATGAGACAAGGAAGCAGGTTTATAAACAGCTCAGTGTTTTTTCTTCATCAAGACAAAATGTCGAGATATTTCTTCGCAAGTTAGAAAGGAAAGCCTGAATATTTTGTGAATTGTAAAAAAAAATGAAATTTTGAGAGGTCAAATGAGTGACATGAAAATCTGTAGATTCGTTCACCTTGGAACATCACTAAAATAGACCCCTTATGACTGGTACTCTGCAGTAGTTCCTGTAACCTCTGCACTGGTTCCTGTAACATGGCAAGGAACCATAAAAAAATGTGAAGTGCAGTCCCCCTGTTATGCTTGCAATGTTGAAGGCCTTACTCCATTCTGTTCAGTTTTGTTTATCTATTAATTAAGAGGTTAGCTTCTGAGAAAGAACAAGTTGGTTGAAAGTTTAACTTTCAACCCTGAAATGGTTTAAGCCCCAAAGATTGTTAGTGCCCGTTGTTATATTGATTAGTACTTTGAAAAGGGTAATTGTAAGTACCCCTACAAAAGGGTAAAATCAGTTGGAGGTTTAGAAAAACCTCCAAATCCTTTGGATTTCTTCAAATACCTTCATGGGAGAGTCCCTTAATGTAAATATTTGCACCCCTGCAAGTTAGTCAGTATCCTGAAGAGTTGGTCCTGCCTATCTCTTCTCCTCCATTTCCTGTCCCAACCCTAACACTTGTACCTACCTCCCTAGTAGTGGCCCTTTGTAACTGCCTTACCTGTTGATGAATTTCGGTAGGTAGGAAGGAGATTGGAGTTGTCAATTGCTACATCAGTTTTTAATATAAAGTACAACCGAGCCATATCCTGCCTTACCCATTTTCACCTGGTAAACAGTACTCTTCAAATGACCCCAAAAAAAATCCCTGTCCACAAATGTCCTAGCCAATCAAAGAGAAAACAAGAGAGAAAGGGCAGACACTCCACTTTAATTAAATTGTATCCATCGACTGTCTCTTTTCTAGAGACCCATCCAAACAAAGGCTAAGCTAATCAGGCAGTTCATCAATAACCTGAGCATCATCAGATGAAACTCCTACATTAAGAAAAATATGGCAGGACAATCTCGGTAAAGTTTTTTCCTTTTCTTTGTATCTTTTTTTTTCCTTGTCCAATCAGATTAAGAGGCACTTGGTTGCCTAGCCTGCAATTAGTCCACTTTTGTGGCACAGTCTGTAGATTAACTAGTTGATGTGTTTGTTCATTTTGGTCAGGTGTTTTCCTTGTGTGTGTTGACTTAACTGCCCATCAATGGATCCATGTATGCAGTGACTATGAGATAATTTGTTTTGTGGTTTTGGTGTTGTCCTTTGGGTGTTTTTTTGGGGGGCAGAAAGTTGTTTAGGGGACGATGCTGTTTTGGCTAAGTGTTTAGTGTGTGTTCACTGTGAATTCAGTCTTCCATACAACCACTTTCCAAGGAAGTTTGGTTTGGAAAGCATAAGTCAACCTGGGTGTTAAGGTACTGAAATTGCAGTGGCTCTTTTCTTGATGAGCTTTAAT
Organism: Acanthaster planci; assembly: GCF_001949145.1. The sequence goes on from NW_019091400.1 coordinate 1,115,046, forward strand.
TTGACACAGTTTTGCTAACAAGAAGAAATGTAGCGAGTGTGGATGCTCCATACGGTGTCTTTCTTTTAGCATTTTAGCAAAAACAGGCCTGCATCCTTTTTTTTTAATTCAGGGCTGTGTATTCATTCCTAAAAGCTTTTAGAATAAAAAAATACATGTTATTGATCTCAATGAAGATAATGCTATTTTAAGAGGGTGACGAAACTAAGCACCCTTCTATCAAGTGTGTGAGAAAAACACCCCTGCGGAGATGTTGCATTCAACTTGAGGATGAGCAACTTTTATCCACTTTTTCCCCCTTTTTCTCCTCCTTGCTGCTAAATCAGAGAATTGACATCATGGGGCTTGTCTAAAGGGGGAATATATTCTCCCATTTGCCTGAGTCTTTATCCTGCATTTGTGCTGTCCATCCCACTGGCCATTTTCTCTCCCCCCTCTCGCCCCACGACAGACCGAAGTAGCTCCCTTAACAGCCCGGAGGATTGTCCATGACAGACAGGCATTGATTTTTTTCCCCTTTTTCTCTCCTCTCCCGCTGCACAATCTGGCCAGTTTGGCCTTCAGTACCATCCCATTCAAGTCTTTGTTTCTTCAGATATTGATTAGTAGGTCCCAGAAAAGAAAGGAAAAAACGCTAGCCGATTACCTCCCCTCCTGTTCAACCAATCACGGTGCCCAACAAAGACAGGTGGCGGGAGCTACGCGGCTTAAATGGAAAGCCTGATTGTGGGGTAACGGACAGGGAGTGAAATGTTTGGGGACTTGGAGACAATGTACAGTAGCAGTTCCTTTCCAGGGTTGACTGTAACATTCTGTAGTGTATCGATCTGTTGTCCAAGATACTAGTTATTCTGTTAAATCCACGTGTTAGAATTTTTTTCCCTGTGAAGTCTGTCTTTGCTTAATGTGTACAGTAACATCTGTGATGCTTTAGACACAAGTTTACCTGTAGAAAATGTTGCTTATAATGCTTTTTGCCTGTGCTTTGGTTTGATTGTGCCCAGGTTTGTTTTCTCTTTGAGAAAATCTGTTTAAAAAGTTGTGCTTTTGGATAATTAAATACCAAATTAACTTCGGTCCATTTTTCTTTTCTTTCCTTTTTTCCCCTGTAAGTATGTTTGATCATTAGAAAAAGTAAAAAATCAAACAAACAAAACTGTTGCACTGCTTGTCTATAGTGGTGTGATGATATCAACTGGTACACTGGATGGGAATTATTTACAGTAAAACAGATGAAGGTGTTAAAGTAGTTTTTCACAGAACAAAATCTTTAGCAGGTGTAACTTTTTTGGGGGGCTGCGAAATGTTTATATCTTTCAAGTCCGTTTTGCCGTTCTCTTCTTTTTACCATTGAAACAGAATTATTTTGGTGTTCATCTGTGTTTATCAGTTACCGTCAACAACTGTCAACCTCATATCATCTTGTAAACTTGTCTGTGTGTTCATTCATTTGCCCAATTCATATGTACATAGCTGATCATTAGAAATAACGCTTCTTCTATTTGTCTGCTTCTCCATCCCAAAGGCTTGCACTGGTCCTACACACAAGAGATACTTGAAAATTTCTCCTCCACATCCTAGTCTTATTTCACGCCAATTACCAGCATTTCCAAACACCACAAATTATGACTTCTTTTTCTGGTGACTGTCCTGCCTTTCATCCAAGGCTCCCTCTCTTTAATAGCAAAGGGGAAAAGACGAGGAAAGGACGAGAGAGCCGATTACTCGCTGCTGAGTTCTGCCGGTCGCAAATCTCTCCTCATCAATTAGAGGACATCCCCACTGAACCATCCTAAGGAAAAAAATTCCTGCTTTCAGAGTATGAACCGGGCCAATATTAAACAGTAACGGTAAATATGCCAAGAAAGAAGGACACACAGACAGAAAGGGGAAAGGGGGGAGTGAGAGAGTGAAAGAAATCTTCTGTCAGAAACTGGTACGGGATTCTTTATTGGCTGTCGGTGGTTGCAACTTGCTAAACGGTGGGAATGGAGAGGCTTCCTCTTGTGGGATGCGAGCCAGCCTGACATTTACTCATGGCGGTAGGGTTTCAGAACCCCTCACTCCTTAGGTCATATTGTCAGTAGGGCATTTAATTACCCTTGATTACTGATCAAGTTGCAGCTTTTATCTGAAACTTCCAGACGAGGTTATTCGTTTCTTTTATTACTTGTCTTGTTACTTAACCATCTGTTGCTTTCTTTCTCTTGCTCTCTCTCTCTCTTTTGGACAATGATTGGACGCTGAGTAAGTTAGGACCCTGTAATGAGACCTGGTCATTGGTGTTTTGTTTCAGAGAGGCAAATTGACAAAGAACAAGTTGATCTGATTAATGAAATAGGTTGTATTTAATACAGTGTGTATATTTATTTTGTTTAAACAGCAAATATGAAACTTGAATGTGCACCAAAATTTGCTTCTAGAATTTTGGACCTTCTTTCGTGGCATTATTTGTTTTAACATGTCCATAGCAATTAGTACATAGTTTGTTTACTTTTGGAAGATGTGTTTGTTTTAAGTGCATTGTTGTCCTCCAAAATTAATGGTGGGGTATTCCTCATATTCTATTTTGGGCTTTTTACTTTTCTACATGGTGTTTCAAAACAAAAAGAGAAGAAAAGTCAGATGTTTCACAGATTGAAAAATATAGTGTAATCAGTTGGATATTGTGCACTACAGCCAAGGGCCTGTTTTCATGCTTCCCATGTTTTGGAAGAAAATTCTTCTGATCAATTTTAGTTGGATGCAACGCCAATTAAGGTAGTTTATACATTTAACTGGAAAAATAAATTCTCACCAGATTAAGATGCAGCCATGGATGAAAACTGTCTCCTAAGAGATGAGCCTTCAAGATTGTTACTACGTCTGTTCATCTCTCGTCGTTGCCAGGGCATTTTTCAAGACACTTTTCCCCAACGGGCTTGACAACAATTGCTGTCTGCTTTGGAAGTTTGATCCCAACTACCACCCCCCCCCCACACACACACACTGCTTGGTTTCCTCATGTGAGGACGACATCACTTCAGCCAGCAATCAGCTTGTCTCCATTGTTGAGAGGTGTGATGAGCCCCGTCTGAAAAAAAATCCAATTCTGGCTGCTTCTCCTCGTCCTGATTGTCAGGCGACGAGCACCGGCTATTATTGGAGCATGATTGGCTGTCTACTGGGACAATGGGAGTGCTGTCAGATGTGCCTGGCTTTGGCTCAAACTTAACAAGAAAGTAGACGATTAGTGATGGGAAAATAAAAAAAAGGAATCCTTGCTGAGCGCAGGAGTCAGACACTCTCTGTGGCCATAGTTCTCTCCTTTGGTTGTAGTTCTCTCTTTTGTTCCATTTGTTTAGTGCATGCTGATTGACAAGGGAATAGAGGGATGCAATTGTGTATGGAAAGTTGTAAGATGATGCAGTAGTCCAGTGTTGTTATTGCTTTAAGTTTCTGATCCTCTGTTTGAGTTAAAAACTGAATAAAATCCTGACTTCAAGTGTTGAAATTCCAGGTGTTTTTGTTGCATTTACAAAGGTGATGAAATTAGACCAAACAAACTGGAGTACAGCGTCTGGTTTGTCACTTGACTGTGCATAAGTCATACAAACCGCATGTGAAAAATTAGAAATTAAGTTTGTTGATATTTCAAGGAGTCTCCACCCATCACAGTGCATCAAAAGTAGTAGTTTTGGGTTTGTTGATAGATGTTACTCGGTGTCCACATAACAAAGAGGTAACTAATCCTACTGTATGCAGTCGGAATGCATTTTTTCCCAAACGTCCATCGTTAGTATAGTGGGAGTTTAGGCAAGGTTTCAACAGCGATTCCGCCTCAACAAATACCATCACCAACAGATAGTTAAATTTTTATTCACTCCTAACTGTAAAATGATTTGGCTTCAAAATCAAACTCAAAGTACAGGTTATTTGTACATGGTATTCCACAGTTAAGCATCTTGGATTTTGTTTTTCCAATTCCAGACCCCAAGTTGGTTTCTGCACAGATTGTTTTGGGTGCACTTTGATATCTTTCCTGAGTTTTCAAAGCAGAAGTTGAAACACCTGTTTTGTTTCACAAGGAGTACATTTCTTGCATTTGCACTATTCATTCTTTTTACAGACAGTTACATTCAAAATATTTGATGTGACCCACCTTCTGTCAGCTTGAAATAACAGTACAGTGAGCCCAGAGAAATCTTTGGATTTAACCCAGATCCATTGCCACGTGATTTCGTCATCTGCACTTTCCATTGATTCTTCTTTCATTTTTTTTTCTCTCTCAAGATTCTTCCATTTTCCCTGTGGTCTGATGTCCCATCTTCCATTTCCTGAAGGCAGTCAGCTCTGATATTCTCTCTTTGTTTCTCTCCTTGACCTTATCCAACTCTGCTTTCAGATTTTTTTCCTTCAATCTTTCCCAAAGGCAGGGGCGAAAGGAGGAATTGGATTCTCTCTGAGGAGATGAGACCGTGAATTCTGTAAAGGCCCCGTGTGCCTCTGTGGATTGTGTGGGTTACCTGCTTCGGTACTTTCTGATGAGCAGAGGGCTCACGTCATGACACATGAAACATAATTATGAACACCGTCACAAGTGGTTTCAGCTGTGGTAGGCCAGAATGTTATTCTTGTAAGGCTAGTTCACCTAGGGCCTATCCTTCCTGGCTGTCCAAGTGTGGCTTTTTTTTTTCAAATAATTTTATTTATTTATTTATTTAATTCTTTGCATTTGACGACAATATTTATGTGTTTGCCTTTGCTTTTTTTAATGTGTATTCAGCTAATGAAGAAACCAGTGCATGCTTACTTGCAAGTATCAAGGAGTATTTTAATGCGCACGTGCACAACCATGCTCATTAACATAATGTCGTGTGTGTGTGTAGCCTATATATGAATGCATTACACTTTTTTTCTCCCGACTTGGCTTGCTCATTTGGTGAATTCTTCCATTATGCTGTGGAGGTCATTACCAAATACAGTTTAGCAAAAGTCAGTGCCTAGACCACCCCAAGTTGAGTTTTTGTTGTTGTGTGGGGAGGTTCCTGAACATTGGAACTTGTCTTTGGATTCAAAATTGCCTGGTTTGGTAGATTAATCATGGACATCCGAAGCAACTGTGTTCCAGCTGACTGCTTGAAAAGATGGTTAATCTTGTGAATCCCCATGGTTAAATGAAAGTGCATCAGTGATGTGTTTTTGATGGTTTGTGGGGATTAAATTACTTCAAACAGGATTACTGTGTTGCAAAATTGAATTACCTGAGATTGTGTCACATTGTAAATTTAGATTGATGCACAATCTCACTTTGTGTCAATTGCAAGAACATCATAGGCCTATTTGGGTTAAGTTAATTTTTCACAGGCACTGCTTAGGCCAAGCACATTTGCTTATGATAGCCTGCACCCACTTCATAATAGAAAGGGCCTTTTTTTTAATTGAGGCAAAACTGTCAGCAACTAAAGGTTAATTGTGAAATACAGCTTTCTGACAAATTAGACAAATTACTCTGAAACACAGAACAGCACCATTAATGCTGAAACAAAACTCATAAAAGGTGTCATGACAATACAAGTTTTAGAAAATAAAAATAACAAAAATGCCAACACCTTAGATCACAAAAGACAATGCAAGAGCAGCAAGTATGCTGTTGCTGCAATGAAGTCATGATTTTCAAGATTTAGTTGCATCAGTGAGATTTTAATTACGGGGTATTTTGCCTTTACACCGACGTAGATGCATAAACACTCTACTCAGGTGCTTGTCCGAGAGCTTATGAAAAAATTCACAAGCTTAGTTGGATGGGAATCAAACCCACAACCTCCCACTTACTAGTGCAGACATCTTAACCACTTGATGGCTGAGCATGCTGGGTCGACTAGCTGGTCTGAGTCAGATGTTGCAGCAGGCACTGCAAACTATTTTCAAGTTGTACTTTGTGTCCGGGAGATGTTAATTTTAATTTCGGGGATTTTGTGGCCCATACATCGACGTATATGCATAAACACTGTATACTATGTGCATGAATTGAAGATGCACATGTGCTGTCAGCATATATTAGTCCCATCACTTCATGTGTCTCTCAAACAAGTCACTGTAAATCATAGGGTCCTTGCCTTGCTAAACTGTGGCCCAGATAATGATACATGATGACATTTTGAGTCAGTGGCAACAACATTTCATCTCCCGATACTATAAGGAGCCCTTTGTCATCGGTTCACCATATTACCAGGTGATATAATTGCTTGAAAAATGTCTGTGAAGTTTCCCAGAAGTGTCCTTACTCAGATCTTCCAGTGATTGGACTCTTAGAAGAGTCTGTAATCACACTCATGTTTTACCTTCTAGGAAGAGACAAGCTTAAAGAATTACAGTGTTGCTGTGGCTGGGCATTACATGTATATGATCCACAAAACAATTCACTTTAATGCTCATAAAAGGCTTTTCCCTTGGAAACTGAGCTTGTACTTTATTCAAGTAGTTTGTTCTACATCTGACTCAGACGACCAGCTGACCCTGGCAAGCTTGGTGCTCGAGTGGTTAAGACATCTGCACTTGTAAGCAAGAGGTCATGGGTTCAAGTCCCACTGGAGTAAGCTTGTGAATTTCATAAGCTGTTGTACAAACACTGACTAAATTGTGTTATGAATATATGTCAGTATGAGGGCAAAATCTGTTATGAAAATTAACATCTCCCCATCATGAAGTACATCTTGAAACCTCCACTTCTGACTCTCATAAATAGGCGCATGGCAAACTCTACTAAACTAGTTGAGACATTGTGTAATTGTACATGTACAATATGCACAGAAAATAAGTTTTACGAGTTCAGTTGGGACATCAAGTTTAATTTAGCATGAGCTGTCGATAAGAATATATTATAATTTCATCTTCCAAATATTTGGTGTCACCATTTATAAGGAGTCATACACAATCTGTGTTGGAATATTTCAGCAAAATATGTACCGTATACCAGTGAATGTGTGCACTTGTCCATTGCCCTTTTGTTGACCCTCCTCAGACTCGAAAGTTGATCGCCTCGTCTCAGCTGTTGGCCCACAAGGATGCAGTATCCCCTCCCCACACCCTTTGCCATTTGAACTAGACTCCCCTGGTGCCCGATTGAGCCATGAGCGAATATCCCCAGTGAAACCTTGCATGGCAACAGTTTGGAGTTTCCCTTTCTTCCCCCTACCCCATCCTTCCTTGCAGAAGGTTTGGACACTGCAGGAATGCCTTGATGAGCAGTAGCAGACACACAGCTCATCTCACAGGATATTAAAGTCACATCCCTCCACCGGCTATGTTCTTGGCTTTGACAATAATCTACAAAAGCAATCTTAAATGAAGGGAAAAAGAGACACATGCAGATGTGTAGTCTGGGTAAAAAAAAAGAGGGGAGATGAGCGAATGAGAGAACAGTCATGCGAGTGTCGTCAGGAGAGAGTTGATATAAGCAAAGTAGAAAAAAAGGGGAGAAAAATTGGAGAAAGCCTTCGAGCTGAAATGCAGATCGGCAAAATTACTAGTGATGAACAGAGTCAAGCACCTGTTTATATATGTTTTTTTTTTTCAAGTTGGGCCTTCCTAATAAGACCACAACCTGTTTCCTGTCGCTCACCAATGTTGACGGAGCGTTGACATTATTACAGTCAGGGAAAGAAAAACACATAGTAGTGCCCCCAACTCATTTTTTTTCCTTTTGCTGGAGCAATGGACCTGCTAGTCATAAGGTAGCTGGCAATTTCTCTTCACCTGGGCTGAATAATGGAAAGTGATGAAACAAGTAATTTTCAGTCTCCTTTTTTCAGCTTGAGAAAAATGTGGTGGATGGTATGTACACTGTCTAGCTTTTTGTCATTAATTTTCAGAGATTTTACTCCAGTGATGTGAAAACATTTCTAAATTTCAAGAGACTGAAACTTGGAGGTGGAGCATGCTGTACGGATTGTCTTTCATATATATCAATTTGCAAATGGAGTGACTAATCTGTCCTGAACTTTAGAGCTTTTGTACATATCTAGCCATCAGTTAATTACCAATTTATAGTCCATCTGTTTGGAGTTCACATAGAAAGGAAGGGACTCCCCCCCAAAAAATTGCCAGATTACCTAATATTTATTTATTAAGGTCAAGCTTTTAAATTAACACTCATGAAAGCTATTGGAGAAGTATTTGCTGGATGTGGGGCACTGACATTATCTTCTGCATCGGGTGATGGGGTCTGTTGTGAATTTGATCCTGAGATTAAATGCTGGGCTTTGTGACTGTAAGATTGGAAGTGGTCTTGCCGTGATTGCTGACAACAAACTGGAAAATGAAGCTGACCTACACATATTGATTAGATCCTGTTGAGTGTTTTAATCGGGAGTGGATAGGTGTATTGCAGGAAATCATCTGACAAGGAGGATTTCAGATTTTTTAAGTTTGCAGTTTTCTACTTACACCTAATGGAATTGCAACCATTTCACAGAGACTGTGTGCAGCACTCACAGCAGGGAGTATAAACTTAATACTTCAGATGAAGCCTTTGCCTTGAATAGAGATGTTAAAAGATCAAACTCTCCTCTCACACACAAACATTAATAAGTACATGTACGTGCCATGGAGTACACTTAAGGTGGGCATGCGCTGAGCATAAAGTTGTCACCACTGTGCATTTGGTAGAAGTTTGAGCATCACCAGCATGTTGGTTCAAATCCAGCACAAAAGTTTTTACCCTCCTGTCTTTGAGCAACATACTTCGTTGAAGTGACAACGTGTGTTTCGATGACCATCCAAATCTAAACAAGGGGCATTGCTCTAAAGCAGGAACAGTTCTCTCCCAGGAGCAAACTTTGCAATCCTCAAAAGCAAAACTGGTGATTGTGTTTGCGTAAAAGATGGCCCACAGCATAATTGTTAAAAGAATGCCACCACCTAATGATGTACATACTCCCTACAGGGAGCAGGAGGTGCCAAAATTGATTACTGCGCCGCATCAGGGGTTATGATTATTTTAAACAGTGTTGATTCTTGGTTTGAGGTGCATACTTAAATCCCTGATGGTCTTTTTAAGTATTAATATTCCTGCCTCAATGAGTTGTAACAAACACAGTTGCAGATGTGTCTTTCTGCAAAACACAATTAGATTCCAATTAGAAATTGGTCATATAAGTAAAACTAATACTTCTGTTGAACTCATGAATCTGCACTGTTGAAAGAGTTTTGAAATATATTGGTGATTTCTTTTGTCTGTGCCAAGTTGACCCTTTTATCTTTGTGCATTTTGTGGGTGAATTAAACTGTTGATATACAGCTTACAAAACTTTTAAAGTATCTTGTTAATCATATGAAAAGTACCAGGTAATTTAACCTTTAAATGGGCAAGCATTGTGTAGGCTTGTGTAACCCTTTGAAAGAAATTAGCCCTAACTTTCATCAGTTGCCCTTTCAACAGAGTCCTTGGTACAAATAATAATTCCTGTAAAAATGTCTGACACAAGAGGAGAGAAGCAAACGTCAAGCGTGGAGATGGGGCTTGTCCCTGCAGAAACAGTTGCAGGTTTATGAGAGCAGTTTCACGTTTGTCTCCTACCGGCACTGACACCCTATAAAAACAGTGCGTCGCAATCCCATCAGGCCCTGGGGTTGTTTGCCCACAATTGAAATCAATCTGCAGCCGCTCCTGTCCAGACCGGTATTAAATTCATGTAAGCAGCCCTTTCCCTGTCACTGAATGAGGGCCCTTTTTCTCTCCCTTTCTTCTTTTTCACTTTCATTTTAATTGAGCCATTAAGACGTGCTCCTGTCTTGATCTCACGCTCCCAGCCTTTCTTAAGGGGGGATATAAATGGACTTGAAGGCATGTTAATGGATGCTTTAATCCAATGCCGAGTTTGCAGTTTAGCCGCAAATTGCCCCAACCTCATTGGCAGTTCACTTTTGATGCTCATTTATGACTGAATCAGTGCTGTAGTTGAGACCATCACAAGACCAGACACAAGACCATCACAAGACCAGTCACAAGACTATCACAAGACCAGACACAAGACCATCACAAGACTAGTCACAAGACCAGTCACAAGTAATAATGTGAACAATGACAAAGGAATGCTTTTGTTGTGTTTCATCTAAATAGCTTGTAACTGGAATTCAGACTGGAGGTCTTGTGTGGTCTGGTCTTAAGTGGTCTCGACTACAACACTAGACTGAATCATGGTGCATTCCGTGGTCTCAAAAGAGCCATACTAGACCAGCATTGTCATAATGTCATTGTCATGTTCTGTGGAGTGACAGTGTATGCCATGTAGTGGATTGGTGCATAGTTGTGAAATGATGTGATCTCATGTTTACATAATCCAAAGTCATAGGAAACTGACTTGAATCCTACAGGCACTTGAGTTTCTACCTGTTAGTCTGTGCACTGTCATCAGCGTAGGCCCCAAAACCGCGTTTACGTACCGATGTTTAAAGTAGTAGGTTTTATATGGTGTCTTCCATGGTTGAGATAACTCCTCAAGGCAATAAGGCTGTTGCATGAATACTTCCTTACCTTTTACTTTTCACCTTTGTGAGTCAGATTCACTTCCTACCAAAGCTAGACTAATTATTCGTGCTGATCCTGCCTAATTCTGAAGGCGCACCTGGAGTAGTATTCTAGGTTTTTCTTTCCACATCTAGATCTGGTCATTTCTAATAAATTTTCGTTAAGTTTCTTCCGGATTCCAAGCAGTAGTGGCCTATGTGTTTTTGAGGAATCCTTGGTATAATTACCAACCAAAAACAATAAAAAATTTTGAAACCCACCGTAACTACGTAGTTCTTTTGGAATTCATCAGTATTGGTATCAGGTATTCCTACTACTAGGATGTGAGTTGTATGCATGTTGGGAAAGGATTAGTTTGTGAGGATTGTAACTGGATATGCAGAACCAGGTTGGGGTCATATTAGTCTTTACAGACGTTTTGGAAAAACTCTGGCATGCCAACACACAAGGGTAATAAACTCCAGTGTGGCTGATGACTGGCCAATCGTCCTGGACCAATCAGCATGTCCAGCACGGCCAGCCAACGCAATCTATTTGTCAGCCCGTTGGCTAATGTATTGGCAAGTTGATGAAAACCGACCGCAGGGGCTCGATAAAAAACAAAGATGTCATCAGCGGTCTGGACGAGAAAGGGATATGGGGGGGGGCTAGGAGAGAAGGGAGCAAGACAAGACTGGTAATTTGCCAGACAAGACGCAGAAAAGAGGTCGCTGACAGGGTACGCTTGTTTTTCGGGGGGGGGGGGAGATATGTATTCAACCTATTGTTCATTTGTGTGTGTGTGTGGCACAGTTTCATTTTGATGCTGCAATTTTAAGACAGCTGCATTCACCGGAACCTGTTCAACAAGGAGTAGTAGTCATGATGATGAACTTCATCTTATCATTCTGATAAACTTAATGTCATGAACACTTCGTGTACTAAAAAAAATATGCAAAATAGAAGAAAACTGATCGAGTCTGTTATGTAATTAGCTCAGGATTGATATCTGGCTGTTGCCCACATTTTGAAACACAGCAGTAGTATTTTCAAGAATAAAAATGGGGTTGTTTCATGCAGTATACAGTGAGGCCTAGTCATATAACTCAAACCCATGGGTTGAATTAAAGCCAGGGCTTAAATTCATTGCATAGGTGTGACACAACATTTTAAAATAAAAGCCCTTTTTATGAACAGAATTAGCAGTCAGTACAGACAGGCCCAAGTACTAAAATACCCATTCATACATGAGCAGAAGCAGATTTTGTCTGTGAAATATGCTGAAGGTGAGCATCATGTTTTACCGAGTATTAAGCATTTTCACAGAAGTTGGTCTCCAGTGAGATCAAGGATGGAAACCAAGAAAATGACCAACAGTACAGATTCCTTTGTGCATCACATGCCTATTAAGTATTTTCACATCACAAAAATACATCATATACTTCACTGACTGTAGACTTGATTCAAGTCGGGATATTCTGGGACAGCTGCTTTTATGCTTTGGATATGGAGGCTTCATGTCATTACTTGCTTTGCTCCCTTTTGTATCCACTTATTGCCGTGAGTTCAGAAATCCTGACTTGACGAATCTGGAATCTGCCAGCTGATTGTACACAGGGAATCAGCTTGTCTACCAAAACAGGTAGCAGCCAATCAAATTGCTGGACTTGTTTTTATATCGTTCATATCTCTATTACAATGAACGAGTCAAGAAGTCTGA
>NW_019091400.1:1134288-1246518 GCF_001949145.1 Acanthaster planci
TTTTGTGTGGAGGATTTATTCCAAAATGAGTTACCTGGATGTGACTTGAAGCTTTGCACAGAAACGGAGAGGCTGCAGTGTAAAAAAAAAAAACTTTTCCCCAAAGTAGCATTTCTTCAGAGAAGAGATTTGTCATAGTGCTTTTCACAACCTCATCCTGTGCAGGTTGTATCTTTATTTCTGTCAATATTTAAAGGAGTATTTGCTTGTTTTACATTTGGCTTGCTCTATTTTGCCTACTTAATAAATGACCAATAATCGTCAGTTAGTTATTTTTCTTACTTGAATAGTTGCACAGATATTACAATTTTGGGGGGTTGTATAGTGTTTGAAAGATTTGGAAAAATTCAATTTGATTGTCAACTTGGCCCTGTGGTATGCAGATAATTCTTCTTTCCTTTTCTGGTGCTTGTTTTGTCCAAGCCTTTAATGGGATGTAAATGTGTTCCATGTTTGGACCCTAAAAACTATCATTTATGACCCAACTCTGTCAGAAACAGCATTTGCAGCATCTTGAAAGTTGGAAATAAAGTGCTTATTGATCCCAGGAGGCAAAGTGGGAAATATCGGGGAGGAATATGGCCGTCCGTGGCACTTCAAACCGTTTGGTTATTCACATCGAGTTCTACCCATCTAATGGAATGGGGTGGGAATCGATGGACATGTATGTATCTGCTCTGATGCGCAGGCTGGCCTCGTATCCCCGTCTGTGAGCTCATCTTCAGCTGTGCCCTGATTGATGGCTCAACAAGAAACTAGCCAAATCCAGTCACAAATTTCTTGACATTCAGTATTTTATCATCTTTTTTTTTCACTGACTGCCCCTGCCCCTGTGATTGTTCAGTTGTACAGTATATCTGTCACCTTGACACTCCTTGAAGCAGAAACGGTTTCCAAGGGCCTGAATGCAAAACTGGTTCTAGGACTACATGCACATGCACTGAATGCGTGTGTATGTGCCAATTACAGGTGTGTGGGTCAGTTTTTCATTACATTTGTGTAAGACAACTGGTGGGCTGCAGGTTATTTGATGCAGGTAAAAATGCATGACTAAGACTGACGTTGCAACATGTTGTCAAGCCATCCATACTCCATGGTGATAACGCAAAATACACACACCATGTGCATGTAACATACCCCATGATGTGGCTTGTATCTGCTTTTACTGTAGGCCAAAGGATCGAGTGCTTTTCTTCATCTTTGGAGGGAAAATGTGATCAATTTCTCATGTTTTGAAATCATTCACGCTGAAGATGTATTTCAGAGCTCTTTCAGTTCAAAAGTTTTTTAAAACTTTGAGTCAATTTTTGATAATTGTAGAGCTACAACCAACCTTTAGGCCCCCATCGACAGTTATAAAATGGCTCTTACACAAGTGAAACTAAAAAATTTGTTTGCTGTTTCTGTTTCACTTTTGTTCCACAGTTGTCTATTTAAATTATTTTAATAATGGCAACTGGTGACTTTGCATTCTCAGGCATCTGTAGATTTTTTTTATTGTGTCCAAAAACATGTAAGATCAAAGTGATTTTAAACCAGCTGAAGATTCATCAGTGGAGTGAGGATCTCATTCACATGAGAAAAACCCCTATTTTATAACAATTGTAATGTAGGATATTTCTCATACTTGTTACTGAGTTGGATGCATAATGTGTCGTTGTGGGGATGTGTACCTCATTTGAGGGGACAGGCATCCCCAATTACAAAACAATGGGACAAATAAATGACCTGAGATAATGCATCGCGGCTGTCTCCCCGATGCCCATCAACCCACATGCGTTGGTTCTCCTGTCTTCTCAGGTATAAAACTGCTGGTTTTTCCATTACTGCATGTGGTCTGGTCAAATTCAGTGCTTCTGAAATGTGAACTGGTACACTGGTAGTCTGAGACTTGGGGGAAGGATGGGAATGTGGGAAGCTGATTCTGAGACTGAGACAGTAGCATATCGTACTAATGAAAAGCCTCTTTTATATCCCTGTGATCACTGTGTAGCTCCTCTGCTGCCCTCGCACGCCCCAATCATCGCAACCTTGTGTAAATAACGGACGAGGAGATCCGTAGGATTGAATCTGTGGTTGCTTCCCGGGATTCGGGGGGGGGGGATGTTCAAATGTAGACTGTACACTGAAAATATCCGGTGCTCAAAAAAACTAGGCTGATTGATAGCGTATGGCATTTCATATAAATATATAAATGTGTGTCCGTGTTTCTGAGTGTCTTCAGGCGACCAGACGGGGTATAGACATGGCAAATCTGGAGGGGATTTTTATATTGGTTTGTCTGGATCCAGCAACGAGATGTTATTTTGCCCTGGAGAGATATTAAGGTGCATGCATTACATGCATGTTACTTGGGGCATTTTTTTGTTTTTGTTTCTCTTACTGAATTAAAAATAAGTGATTTATCTGTCTTGCCAGTCCACTTTGGAAGAAGAAAAAAATGAAAAGCCAGAGTCAGCTTGAAGGATTTTATTCAAATTGGGTCATACACCTCCAGAGGCTATTGTCAGATTTATTTTCACGCAGTAATTGTCCTGTTAAGTATTGTAAAACTTGTCCCTGTCCTTACAAGACCTCTGGGATGTGTTTGAAAATATGCATGCATTCATGTGTTTTGGCTAAGGCTGAATCAGAGGCATCTGTGAATTTTGTTGTAAATGTAAGCTTAACTTCAACCCAAACATGTCAGGACTTACCAGAATTTTACAAAAGTACAAAATGAAGGTTCCTGAATCCAACTGCTGGTAGATTTCATAGCATACATATACAAAGAATCAAAACAAAATCACCCATTGTTGAATTTCTTTATGTAGGAAGTTGTGTATTGTTGCAAATCAACGTTGTCCATTGATTGGTACCTTATGCACGCTCTCAGCTTCATGTGCATGCATTGCAGAATGCGTTGAGCACATATGTCCAGTTCCTGCAGAGTGTACAGATTTTGATCCAGCCCAATTGAAGAATTTCTCATCAGCAAGTCTCTGATATTCCAGGAATGAGACGCCCTTATACCTTGATGTTGGTGAGAAGCAATCATCTGGGTGCATACTTCACAGAGCTACTGAACCATCAAGCAGTGCACAATAACAGAAAAGTTTCAATTCTTGCTTTACTGTAAGAACATCACAGGAATGTTGATAACTGTTTATAGACATAAACAAACAGTAATCATTTACATTTAATCATGGGAACTTTAGAGATTTCTATTTCTTTTTTTTTTCATATAGAATGTGTGCACAACTTCGAGAAATAGATTTTTTTTCTCATTTAGAAAGGATGCGAGTAAAAATTTTTGATATTCACATATTTCAATATTCTGAGTGAATTTGTGTGTCTTCTGTCACACTTGAACAGTGGAGGACCCATTGTTAATTTGAAAACACGGTACAGTTTGTTTCCATTGGGCTGTTGAAAGTGGTCTCCTCAAGGCAGTAGCATGGTGGTACGTAGCAGTGTAACTACTCCAGATAAGAAGTCTTTGGCTTGAATCTTACATTAGTTATATTGTGCTTCCCCCAAACAAGCTTTGGGGAACTGCAAGTTAAAGATTTCACCCCTTGCAAATAGGATATTCCCTGTGCTGTGTCCCTGAAAACCTTTTTGCCACAGGTGAGCAGAAGATAGTGCGAACTTGAGTATTATGATAACAGCATATCGGTGGACCCCGGAGGAATCGGGGTGAAATTAAAAACATGAGCCAAACTATGAATTTCCCCTGCAACTGGTTGTGACAAACAGTGTTTCAAATCTAACCTTTCAATACAATTTTTTTTCTCTCTCTTGGTGCAATTGACTGCATCTGTTCACAGGCATCCTTTCCATCCGTAAGCTATTAAATGCATGCAACAATAACATCTTTCTCTCTCCCGGGTGACAGCTACAAACGGAAATGAGTTGACGGCAAGTCGAGTTGTTTGAATTACATTTCCCGCTTACAATTCAAACATCCCTGGGACAGAGAATGAGGTGAGTGGAAGAGGAAAAGAGAGAGAGGGGATGGGTAACTTCACTGTTTCCCCGCTTCACTCGGGGGCCCAGAAATGGAGAACCTTCTGACAATTGCATATCGCTCGGAAACCAAATGCGCCGGTATCCGCCACCAGTGCACGCAGCCGAATTTGATACCGCTCGGTTAAAAACCGCACATGCATTAACCATCCTTTTAAGCACTCCAGCGTGGGTTCTAATGACGATGCAATTGGCAGGAAATGGGGGAGCACACATTCATGCGCCCTGCTATCATCCAGCCGTGACTCCTCTATGATACAACTCATCTGTATTTGTTCCTATTTGTTTATTCGTTCTTCCCCCATTTCCCTTTTCTCACTTGCTTGCTTTCCTGCTTGCATTTAAGAGGATACAGTACTGGAGTAGATGCAATCATTTTTGTTCTACAGTCAAGGAAAAGAAATCACAGGTAATTTTTCTACAGGGTGTTTGAAAACAGTAAAGTTACAGGTGCCATCACTGATGTAACATAGATAGTCCCACAGCAAGATGAATGAAATCTAATCATCAGTCTCCATTTCCACATCGAATTTAAGAATTTTTTTCAAAGTCATGTCCAGATGTAACACTCTGTAATGTTCTGTTCACAGAATTTGATTCCCTCTATATTTACAAGGATCATCTGTGTTTTAGTGAGCTGTTATGGGTTCACAAATTGATGTATTAGGGAAGACACTCAAGATTGGATTTATGATTTTTTTCTAACCGGCACAGTATTTGTTATAACTTTGTTTTGATGATAATTGCATCAATATGACGGTAATTTGATGGCTAATGAATTTTTTTAACACTGGTGTTGTTTCTGAAACATGAATTGAGCTCGAGGATGTTGTGAGGTGATAGCTGCATTTAGAAAAGTGTAACATTTTGTACAGAGTAGATATCTAGTGAAACCTCACAGATCATTGAAAATCAGCAGCCTCAAAGCTGTGCACCAGCTCAAAGATCATGAGCAGTTACAGAGATAAAAGAAATCTCAACAACTGGAGCAACTCAAAGACTTATGCATTCAACCCTGCACTATAAATGAAGCATAATTTTAATACCCAAACCATATACATGTACACATACACCCAAATCACATACCACATAATTCAACTAAGTACCTTTTATACAAAATACTAGTAATATCTCTCACTATTGACTTTGCAGAAGCACATTTATTGACTCAAATTAGTCCTAGTTCCTATTTCAAAAAGTCACATACAGCACCAGATATTAGCAACATCTTATACCAGTGAATTAATGTCCTTAATGACACTATTAGTGTAATGCTGGTTGCTTGATCAAACCTGCAGGATTCCACCACGTCACAGGCTGAATTCAAAAGAAAGGACACTTCTAGTGTTCGGCGCTGTCCACCTACCCTGACCCACAGCCTGACATTTTGTGATTGTAGGCTCAACTTTTTTGTTGCTAGATTTCATCCTCCCCCCCTCGCCTTGCATCCCTCAGTGCCACCTGCCTTCCCTGAGGCACTGCTTTAGAATAATCTAAAGTGATTATTTACACGTACAATTAAGAAATAAAAATTAATGTAAATGCATGTCACCTGCAATCTGTCAAACGATCGCTCACACAGCTGGTCTCTGTGCCGAGCTCTTTTGTGCACACCAGGTCAGCTATTTGGGTTACCTTAAAACTTTCAAGGCACAGATGCTTGGGGATATTCAAATGTTGCCCGCTAGTGGTACACAAAGTCTCATAAGGTTTTCAGTGACTCCTATGCCTGTTATTATCCAGGAGTTTTATCTTATCCAACTGCACAGGGCACATTTTTATGGTAAAAAAGACAAAAAAATCAAAATTAAAAAATGAAATAAGAGGAAAACAGAGTGTCAAAAGTATATTTTGTTGCTACTAGTATCTTCTTTCAGAGTGTCACTGTGAATTTATTGGAATATATTTAATGACAATGTCTCCCTTAGAACAAATGAAGTTCACAGGGAACACATGATATTCTCACCCCCAAGATCATATTAAACAAAGGAAATGCAAACCTTCATTTAGAGGGATCCCAATACGATGCTGTTAGTGTCGATCTGTGCACTTCCGCGTTTGAAAATGAGGCTGTATGTGTCAGCTTTAATTATTAATTCGATCAGACGATTGAAAGTAAGGAGTCAAAACACAAATTACACAAAGGTATGTTAAATTCAGACTTTTCAGGCTGCAAATTTTTGTGGAAGAGTCTCTCAGGACGACTCGACACGTAAAATCAAAAGAAAAAATAATGACAATTGACCGCAAACTAACGTACCTCTGATGGTCGTGTATCTTGTGCAGTGGGCGTGGTTTAAACTGAAGTGGCGTCACACTTACGAACCGGATACTCCACGTACTGTGTGGACTCCGCGGGTGCACGCAACGAAGTCCAACACAGAGAGCCTCAGTTTTGATGCAGATATGCACAGACAGCGCTAATGTGAAATCCCTCTATTGAAATTGTTGACGATTGTAAATGCAACACTAGATAGATCTGTTCTTCAACTTTTGAGAAATATCAGTTTTACAAGTATATGTGGCCCATTACTTTGTTTACAAATAGACACTATGGATTCTGCCATGGAATTTGGAATTTCACTAAATGTTAATTCAAAGAAAATGGACTTTGTTCAGTGAAAAATGATTCAGACGGAAGGGTTTTTCCATTTTTGTGACATTTGTGACTTTCAGCTGTTTAATCTTAACTTTATGATACAGAAGTTTCAAGTCATAACTTGGGCACAAAGTACTGGTAACATCTCTCAGAATGTTTTTATTAATTTCACAAGTGTGGGGTCATTGAAGCTAGTTCCCAAGGAAGACAAGAGGCATTGCTATTAGTCTGTGTCATGAGGCCGGGAAAAGGTTAACATGAGCCAAAACCAGAATAATTTCTGTACAATTGCACCTCCCCAAGTAGCAGCCCAGTCAACAAGCCCCCCTCCCATTGTCGTTCATCGATAGCGTGGTATTGCCCCCACAGTCTAGTATCCAGCGATCATGGCGATTGCTGCAGAGCTCGGTTTTCATAGCCCCGGGTCTCGCTGTGCGCTCTAACGTGCCCGGTGCATTCCAACAACATGTGCTCCTTGAACTGGCAAGCCAATGGAAAATTTAATTTTAAGAACATGTGCACGAGTATCTAGTAAGCCGATAGGCAGAATAAATGTACATGAGATGGCTAACAAACACACATAGATTTGTATACACGTATATGTGCGTGTGGCCTTGTTTTTTCCTTTTTTTTCTGGTCAAAGACGAATGCCGCACCAAACTTAAACACGCTTGTCATCTGTGTCAATATGCATCCCCATCTGTACTGTGTGCAGATCTTACGGTGGAGTTGGGCACATGGTTGGGGATACTAAACACAGGACTGGTCCACCAGGCAACAACAACAACAAAAAAAAAAATGAAAGGACAGAAATGATCCCCGAAAATTGCATCAGCACATTTGACAACAGGATCGGAAATAGATCAGGAAGACCTGACTAAAGACCCGAGGTTAAAAGCTTCTCAACTCCATCGATTTTGCTGCCTGTATGCCATAATCCCCCATATAGCTTTGACTGATCCAAACGGAGCATGGTAAACCTTTTGAGCAAGGTTGACTTTGGTCTCTGTGTAAAGATCCCGAAACAAACAGAGACATTTTAGAAATCTGTAGTAATGGTGCACTGATATATAAGGTGAAGAAACAACTGTTTGCAGTTGTTGTTGTTTTAGCCAGGAGGGGACTTGTGCCTTTCATCTGTATAGATTCGTGAAACATAGGACACATTTGCTTACACCTCCAGTCTGCTAACATGATCCTTCCCAGTACTTTATAGATTGTCCCGGCCTGTCCGGTCTCAGCTTTCCAGAAATATTCAATGATGGCCTGGCCGCTCGGAAGAATGCGCAAAAAAAAAAAAGAGGATGCACAGTCTGCCCACCATCACCGCTTCTGTTCAATGTCGCTTCTTTTATAAAGCAAGGGAGCCGGGAACTAGAACACAAGGTGAGTGTGATTGTGAACTCTCTGGTGATCGATCTGTCTGAACGCGACACTGATTCGGATAGGACAGCCCACGGCATGAAGTCTTACTCCTGCATATAATTATATACACTGCAGTCGCCCCCCCCCACCATCACACATACCCAAAGAGAAAAATTGTATTAGACAGGCAGTCTTCATATAATAAACTCTGTACATGATTTCAACTGTAGTTTAACCGAAAATGACAATTTCTGTAAAGTATTACCCATTTGTAGGCATAATTAAATGATGATACTAATCCCAAATGTGTGACTGTTTCGTTCCGTTTGAAGTCACTTTGGTACCTTGCCCAGAATGCTCTGGGTTTTATGTGCTCAAATGATGTAGGCAAAAATGAAAGGGTGCAGTGGAGGTGACTGAAGCCCAAGCCCCAATTTCAGGCAGCTACTACGGAGAAGATAGTGCTTAGCAAATGTAAGCCTATCCCAAAATCAACAGGGAACCAGTTACAGATTTTTGAAGGTATGGGGCATGTTGGCTGGTGACCAGGTTTTGCTGAATACACCTTTTCTTTGCCTAGCAATTTCCTGTGTTCTTGGCTGGCAGTGTAAGGTCTGTGATGCTGAATCAAGCATAGGTTACTTTCTGTTGGGTGCAACAAAATAGTCTCAAATCTTGAATTGGGTTTAATGACGAATCCCTGTGTGTGTAATATCAGCATCTGTTCTGTTGTGCTCTGTCTTTACTGCACCTAAACTAAACTCGTAATGTATGTGTGTACAATGTATTTGACTGCTTTTGTTGTTGCATGTGCTCAGAGGTTTCACCTGTATTTTTTATGCAGGTTGTGAATCATATAAATGTGTGAGTTGCTGGACAGAATCATTGCATACCTTTTATTTTTGTTCACAAATTTATGGTTACCTAAAGGAGCTGGGGGGAATTTATCTTTTTGTAAATGATAAATGAAAGAATGAACTTGGTGTGAACCTGAAGCCAAATAATTATTTTTGTGTGTGTGTGCCAACACTGAAGTGCTTCGTGCTTGAATCGGTCGATTTTTACTTGTTCAAAGCAATAGTTACCTTCCTAGATTTTTATATAGTGGGCCAATTTTTTATTTCCCCAGGATATTGAAATATCCAAATCAAGACAAACATTGGCGCATCGTGGGCAAACTTGTCCAGAACACCAGTGCCAACAGCAGTCCAGAGTGGGACACAAAGAAATCTTTGTGTGCCAACTCGTCAGCAATTAATTAAACCTGCTCTAATCAGCATTGATCCTTGTTTGGCAGAGTGAGGCTTGAGTTGTAATTACCTGGGGAATGAGTGGACGATAAATATACATTCAGGGATTGTCAATAATGCTGTCCAGAGGAAAAACCTGACGAGTATTATGTGGGGAAATATGCAGACAACTGGAATGAGGAAATTGGAATGTGGAAAATGTTATGCCTGACATGTAGCTCATGTACAAATTAAAAATAGTATTAAATATACATGTTCATCAATATTGTGTTAAATGCAAGCATAGGAATTCACTATGTCTTTTTACTTCTTTTTTTTAAAATAATTTGTTGTATATTGAAATAAATCTATTCAGCAGCCTGCCGCCCATTTGCTCTCTTTATCACATTACCAAAATGAAGCTGAACTGAAAATATATAGAATTATTCACTCGTTTACAATGAGAAAACTCAATCGGGTAGCAAGGTTTGCCAGTAGAGCCTCATTATCAGCTCAGTCATGCTAAGAACTGACAAAAATGGCACGAGTTGGTTTATTCATTGTTTGGGGGCCATTTACTAGCTACACTAGCATCAAACCTGCAGCAGATCCCATGCCATTTTCAAGGGCAAGGCCACATTAGAACTCCTCCTCAATCTGCCAGTGATGCTCACTAGTTTAGATGAGGCATGCTAACTATCAGTCTCATTGGGTGTTTATGTTTACAACTTGTTTCACCTTGTAGTCGGTGCATCCACAGGCAAGGATGTGTCTTCACAAGTGGTGACCTGGAGGTCATAGTTGTATTCCCAAAGCCATATCCATGATGCACATGCAATAGATTTTAGAACCTTGTGTGCATTAGAAAGAGGGTCCGTGGAAATATCAACTGTTGGAAATGAAGAATGACTTTGGACTGCCAAACTTAAACGACTTAGATTGTCAACAGCACAGCCAGTGTGACAGCTCTCAAGTTAGTTTCTATTTTATTTAGTAGGCTCTTGAAAGAGTAAATAGCACTAATTCACTTGGGGAGAACAAATGTCCTTTCATTCTAAAAAGCGCTGTTAAAGCTTATAGTAATCCTATCTACAGATATGTTGCAGTAACATATTGAAAAAAATGCATTAAAAAGCATCTGGTTGGTATGTAAGTCCTCCTTCAACCGTCTTATTTCAGATCCCCCTCCCCAATTTGTACATATAGATACCATACACGTGCACGGCAAAGTTGTAAACTTGTCCAGCAGTGTATCTAGGTTGGTCAAAATACACAAATACAAAGGGACAGCGAGAGAGGGCCATGGCCCTGAATGTTTCATTGTATTCTTGTATTTTAATGAACCAGTGGATCTGCCCCGTAAGTTCATCACAAGTCAAATCGCAAGTCGGTCTCAAGTAACAGAGACTGAACAGCGACAAAAGACTGCAGTAAGCACAGGCCATTTTGAGTGCCATGTAACTTGACTTGAGAGTGGATGCCTTGTGAGTACATGTACTTGTGATAGATTTTTTTCACAACACCAGTGCAAGAGCTCTTCCTATGTACCCAAAATTGTTGGCAAAAATGTATTCAGCCCACTCTCAAACCAACATGTCATGTTGGGTTTGCTGTTTAAAGGTGCGTTTGCTTGTTCCTTTAATTTTCTGGGGCCATTACATGGAACAGAATATGTGTTCATGAAAATTAACCAAATGGGAGGGGACTTGTAAACAATCATGAAATACATGATTAAATCTTCCTTTTCCATTTTGTCTTCGGAAATGGGCCTAAATACATACATGTATTTTGGTGTCGGAATGTCTTGACTGTGATGACAGACTTGATGTTCTTGGCCCAAAATGAAACATACTCGCAGGTAAATGGACTTCTTGCATTTCTTGCAAGTTTTTGGTGGGATGACCTTTCAGAATCCAAACAGTTCATAATGCCATTTTGACATCTGGAAGGGAAAGTGATGAAGCCTTTGGAACTTCTCTATTTGCTCAAGCCCAATAGAATTGAATGAGGTCTTCTACTGTAATTGAATTCAATAGGTTTGTTGACTTAGAATTTACAGTATACACTCTGGCTGTCAAGAGGCAGCTATGTAATATTAGCATACGGAATTGTACTTTGCGAGTCAGGTGCATCAAAGCTATGGATGGTTGAGAACAACTGAGACGAAATGCTATGCTGTCAAACCAGAGTGAAGGGCCAAATGAAAATACCAGAATAAGATTCCATTGTGTACATAGATACTGTCTGTGAATTCCTTATAATGGGCCATACTTGCTTCGGGGCAGTCGGAATATTTGCCGTGTCACTTTGGATTATACGGAAGTGAGCATTTTCCCTGTGAGCCGCCAGTGCAAAACGGAAAGTGCAAAGTTCCCATTCCGTCTCAGCTGTCACCCATTTGCAAAAACTGACGGACATTTGAACTGGCATGATCAGCATACCAAACCAATCATGGCCATTATTAGTTCAGCTCACTCTTTTTTCTTGTCCCTTTTCCTACGATGCCGAAGGAGATGCAGTTCTCGGTGGCATTGATGTAAGACCATAGGAGCCAAAGTTACATCTATTAATGTGACAAGTCCTAGACATTAGCTGTCTCCCTCATGGTATTGGTGTAAAGTTCTGGCAATGTGTTATTTTCCTTGGGCCTCATCGTCCTCGTGCCATCATCAGTCACCGACGTCACCCCCCCCACACACACACACGCATACATCTACCTGTAAACTCTGATGAGACAAGCTGGGCTCCTCCATCAAGCCTGTCTCTTTCCCCTTTCTTCCCCAGGGAGATAAGGGCAAGAAGTCCCATTCAAAGATGGACAAAGACCAAGGTCTGAAATTGGGCTCATTATAAACACCCCATTTGAGCCGTTGCTGCGCATGCACAACACCTGAAGCCCCAGATCGCATTATACTGTCACAATTTGTCCCCACATATTGTCATGTTGTTGGGGTGGTACGTGTAAAAAAAAAAAAGAGTCAACTGCAGTGTGGTGCAGACTACCAAATTAGGGGGAGCCATGAGAGATGGCAGAATGGAGTACCTCTCAGAGATGGCTTGTTGTGCAAGTCAACCAAGCTGTTGTGGGAAGGTCAACAGTTTACTTTGTGTTATTTCCCCCACGACAAATGTGATTGGCTTATTAAGATGGTGTGTTGAAACCCAGGGCCCTGCAGGGAAAGTTTCTTCATCAGCCCCAAGTCGGGAGATGCATCCCCATTGCAACTCAATACAAGAAGCCATAATCAGATAACACTCCCCTGCAAGGCACAGACAGTTTTTCTGTCTAAATCTCCTTTTAACGCTCAGATATTTTCCGTAGTATCAATTCCTCACATCCTTGGGATACACAACTGGTGATGAATGCAGAGGCATCTGTCGTGTGATGATTCTTTTTTTTTTTTTTTTTTTACATTTTAAAAATTTTGTCAGGCTGAAATTCCATCTTATTAAATGAAATGAAATCTGCCATCTTTGTCTCCAAGATGACTATATGTGTCCAAATCAATTACTGAGGATGGGTGTTAAATGTCTGAGATTGAAAATGTCTCTCTTAGTGTTGGTTATGACTAATGCTAGGTCGTTTGTGTGCGACTTTCAATTTTTCAATGTTCTTTAAACAATACTTTTAAATTTTGTCCTACTCTTTCAGCTTTGAATATTCATTTGGTACATGATTACAATATTGGTTCTTACATATGAAACATTTGCTTTCGTGTGGTTTACATTAAGTAAAGTATGACACAATTTAGTATGTGTAGTACAATTTAGTACATTTTTCGTGGCACCATGATGAACTCACTCTGTAGTGTAAGGGGAAATGGTTGAGAAATGAAGCATTACCTTCTTTTTTGGGGGGGGGGATTGCTAACCCGCACATAGGAAGAATCCATCATTTCCAACATGTTACCATTTGGTGTCATGTACAAGTGTATGTTCATTCTCTGTGTCTTATAATTAATGGCCCATGAATTGCAGCATATAATGTGAATGTTCCTGCATGAGCGGCTAGTCCACTGTACATTGCATCTGTTGGGCACAAGGGAATTTCAATAAACTTGCACCAGTAGAAAAGTGCAGTTGGACCATGTATCCTTCATTTAATGATGGAATTATTCATTTCCTTCACAGTGCTTATCACTGTTGGTTCACATTTTGAAGGGCCAATTTCAACACTTTAACAGGCGACTGAAGAAGTTAAATGTTGGGGGTCATAAATGTAAAGAAATTCTTGGTATTTTTTAATGGGAGATAATTTCAATACGCTGCCCTGCACACACATTTCCTGACTACAAATGCAGAAAAAGTTTGGCAAATTGTTTTCTCAAAATATAATTCATTTGATTTCTCCTGCCAGGATGAAATTCCTAGATGAGTTTTGCTCAGCCTTTTCGTCTTCTAAGGAATACACTTGTACTAGTAGCTTCTTAAAATCTGGCCAGGATTTAATGTCATGGGGCTTGATAAATACTCCTGAAGCTTGATTAAAGTGGAGAAAATGGAATGCCATATTCAAATATGTGTCGATTCTGAACTCCTAATTTGCAGCTTGACAGATCATCTGTGGTCAGTGACATCACGAACAGCAATACTCTCTCCCGCCTATATATAGATCCTTTGACAATTTGACCTCAAATACCTCCTTATGATTCCCAAGCGACCACTGCCAAGAGACCAAAGAGTGACCATCAGAAGGAGCCTTGCCTCCACACCAAGGCAGTTATTGACAGCCTAATGAGCCCCGAGTTCAGGGCACTATCATTGCGACCAATCAGCAACTACGTTTTCTTATTTATCTTCCTACTGATAAACACTTCTCCTGCAATCAACGCTTTTACGCAATGTTGGGGTCACGTTGCACTATTGCCCATCATGTTATAATCTTGGATAGAGTAATAACAAGTTGATGAGAATTTAACAACATTACAAACCATTTTGGGCCTCCATCTTTAGCACACTTTAGATTGTATTTCATTATCCCACCTGCTAAGCCTTGGCCAAAAGTACAGTTCAGAGTGCCCAGGTGTTGGTACATTGCAGAGAGCGAAATACCTGGTTGACTTGAGTTTTCACTCTTAAGTTCAAGATTGCATGCAAATGTTTGTTTACAGAACCTTTGCCACCCTATATGGAAACAGGAGTGAGGTGTCAAAAAAGTACGTTAACCAACCAGTCAAGATTGCTTACAAAATAAAAGACTGCACATTTGGCAGAACAAATCTGATGAGCTTCTGCA
This sequence comes from Acanthaster planci, assembly GCF_001949145.1. The sequence goes on from NW_019091400.1 coordinate 1,148,726, forward strand.
CTTCTTGTATAGGTGGAATCTGGTTCCTTGTTTGCTGTCAGAAGGTTTGTACTTTGATATTCCCGAAGAAAAAATAAAAAGATGTGTAAAACCCATCTATTCTGAAAGACCAAGTGTAAGTACAAACATTCTGTACTTTTTGAAAAGAAGGCTGGTGGTGTCTGTAGATTGGTGAGGGAATAGCAACAACTTTTGTATAGTTACTGCGTAGGAAGTGATATTGTGAAGATAAAGTAATTAAAACCTCCATGTATTGTGATATACTGGGGAATCAGGGAGGGAATTCTCAGCGAGGGGTGGCATTACGCTGCTTTCTTGCCCACCCCTGACTGTGCCCTTGGTCTGGTCCAGAGTGAGAAAGATGTGTTGTGCATAGGTAGATGCACTTCTTTTGAAGCCAATAAACAAGTGAAAAGAAAATAGGGAAAGCCAGGGAAAAATTACAAAATTACATTTTCCTTCTGTTAGAGTTGTCAAACTCTTAATTTCCAGCTTTAATTCGCATCCTGTCAAAAATAGCATTGAGCTGATTTATTTTCTATAATCAACTCATTTCAGAAATGCCTCAACCACACATCCTTGTAACCCCTGTGTAAATACGCAGTCATAAATTGCTCTTGCTCAAAGCTTGAAAAGATTCAAGGCCAGAACACGAACAAGACTCCTGAATGTGAGTGCAGCCCCCTCCCCATTACCTGCATATATTGTTTTTGTCTGTTCACAAAAGCGATGAAACACCTTGATAGAGTGGCTGTGCACACCTGATTGCATTTTCTCCACCACTCCATTCGTGGTATGATGTAATTAATGTAAGAATATATATACTTTGTCAAATATCAAGTGCTAACTGAGTGGGCGAGAGGGGGGCATTAGATGACAGTGAATTGACAAATGCACGCAATGCTGGCATTTAACCAGACACTCTTGGTTGGAAATTGCAACAGTTTATTTACGGAGGGATTTGCCTTTTTCCTGCTTTTTGAAGGTGTGAATATGAGGTGGGAATTTTTGCTATTGTGACGAGCTGTTCACAAGAGCTCTTAGATTCAAAAAGCTACTGTGTGGAATGGATATTTAGCCTTAGCAATTTAAAAACTTCTTTTTTTTTCACCAGAGTAACAGGTCCAAACTCTCTATGATATTTTTAGCCCAAATTCTTTACAAGAGGTTTTTCCAACATGTTTGCAAACGAGCTTATTAGAAGTTAGCCATCTTTATTTTGATCATTAAAGGCAAAGCATTGGGTCATCTAACTTGTTACATTTGTTTCAATACTGATTGGAGTGACCTGAAAATTACAGTTTCCAGCAGCTTTTAAATAGTTTTATTTTTTACACGGACAAACAAGAGAGCAATCATTGTTTGTGATTTGTTCAGACCACAGTAGCAGAGATGTTTTAATTTTGTTACAGTTCAAAAATCACAGCCAGTTTCATTATAGTTGAGAAGGAAAAGTCACCTGTTTAGAATTATAAACTAAACAAAAAGAGTTTTGAGTGAGCCGAATGGCTTCTTAAAACTTCGTTCTGGATAAGCAGGATTTTGTTAAGTGATGGGAAAAGACCAATTTTTCTACTAAACCTAATCCCCTTAACTGTGGTCTCTCTTGGTACTGATGATGTGACAATGTGGAACTGTAGATTCCTGTAATATATTTGTGTCATTTTGGGGGATGGAGGAGATTCAAAGAAGTCTTCATTGCCTATATCCAGGGAAGATCTGTCTGTATTGTATCATTTGGTAACAAGGGTACATCAGCATTTACTACTTTCAACAAATTTGAAGGAATACACAATTATTGCAGTGGTTTGTTGGGAGACTAACGTTCCCCCCTCTGAAATCTAAGTGCAAAGAAATTTTGTGACACATTAATGGATTGGGTCAGATTTATCTTGTGGCTGCAGAATCTTGTAATGTCAAATTTTATACTGGCTAGCTATCACACTGACAGCATATCATCTTGTTTTCCTCTTGTTTAATATGAAGGAGCTGGTTCCCATGCATTTTTCACTGATGTAATGGTGCATAGCGTGGCCCTGTGCAGTGAAGCTTTCATCTTGTCAAGTGTTTTGTTAACATTTACATGAATTTTTATTGGATGCTGATTGCATGCTGCTGAGTCATTACTCAACATCCGAAGTTTCTTTGACCGTCCCCAATATTCATGTTTTCTTTTGTGATGTAGCCAAGTTTGTTTTCCTTGATATCCTGGTGCTACGTTATTACTATTTGCATTGTGTAGTGTGCGTATGTGCTCCTTTCCTGGTCTTTAAGGCAACATTTTTTATCTAGTTTCTGATACACCTGCTGTTGTTTATTTATGTTAACAGCGTGTTTATCATGAGTTCAGTTCAGGTGTATATTTATATGAAACTGTGAACCATGCTGACATACAGTAAAAAGCTGAAATCACTTTTGTTCAGTTTTCAATAAATTCAATTCAAGTGTTGATTTTCAAATGGATTATTTAAAAGTTTAAAACAGAATTCACCTTTATTTTTTTCTGCTGTATATGTTTTTTTGATCAAGAAAGGATGGGGTTCTTGATAGATAGTCAAGCGGTAATATGTTTTATACAAAGCCAGCAACAGGTTCTGTATGATGGACTTTTACTGGTTGTCTTGAAATGTATGGCCATAATTTACCCGCAGATATTGATGGGCACCAGGAAAGCATATTTAAGTAGTATCTGTTTTACGGAAATTCCACACAAATCCCAGGATTCAACCCAAGAAACTTCTGGATATTAGATTTCGGATATGTTTGTCCTAAAACATTTCTAAAGAAAATTCAAAATTCCCACACACAGTTCCCCAATGTTAATACCTATTAAGTGTTGAGGGATGACACGTGATGGCTATCATTTTGAGCAAAAGGCAACGTGTCATCATAACCATAGCCTTAAAAAAGGGAAAACACTATACTTTCGAGGCACACCTAAACCTAAGACAAACCTAAGAGACCCTCAAAGGATTTTTTAAGGAGGCCCCTATTATGTATCCGGTTCACCTCAAAACTAAGGATAAATAAAACAGCTTCTGCACTAATGGTTTAGCAAGCAAGAGCTGCAGGAAAAAAATCCATATAAGAGAACGTACCTCCTACACAAAAGTGCATGTAGCTACTCTGCAATGTCATTGCATGGGAGGTTCACGGAGGGCAAGACAGGTGGTAAACATGCAGTCAACAAAGGCAGGAGTAGAGAAAAAGGAAGATGTGCATCCTCTCTGGCTTTTTTTCCCACTTCAACTGACCCGTTACATGATCCTCCCATTGACATAACAACCAATTACAAATGTTTGACCAGCAGGGCCTGGCCACACAGCAGCCACTCTGGCCCAGAAGAAAAAAAAATTACTGGGAGGTCGGGTTGGATGAGGAAGGGGGGGGAGTTCAAAAGCCAGGCCATACACTCTTTGCAACTGTGTGCACAGTAATAAAAAGCTGCGCCTCGCTTCCTTTTTTTTCTCCCTTGGGATTTTCCAGCTTCATCCAAATCCATTGTGTTTGAGCTGGACTGACGGAAGACACGGAAGGTAATTTGCCCACTGTGTTTTGTGGATTTACTCTGCCTCGGAAGTGGATAATCGTTTTCCGTATCACATGACCTCTCGATAATCTCAGTGACCTGAATATCACGTTGGATGCATGGCTTTGTTATTTTGGCCCAGCGATCAGGGGCAGATCAGAACCCACCTTTGACAAACTGGGTCACAGCCTAAGCATCCAACCAGCTTTTCGGGTGGGAAGAAGTATAAGCTGTTACTGAATGTTGGTAGTGGGTAGTCATTTGTGATGGGTGGATTTTTTTCTGGGGACAAATTGATGTTCAGAAAGAGATGGAGTCAAGTATACAATTTCAGTGCTCCGTTTTTATTTATGCTTCCAACAAAGAAAGGCACTTTTTCACCAAAAGCCCCTTCATGTTTCTTCCCAGAACACCTAAGCAAGTAATATGAATGAAAAGAAACACTTTTAACTCTTTGTACCACAGTGGAGTGAATAGTGGAGGGCTGTTAGCCTCTGGCTTTCTGAGCCAGCACCAGTCCCAACTCTCATCAAGACCCAAGTTTTCAGAGTGTGCTCACAGGCAGTTAAGTGTCTTTGCTTCATGCAGTCTCTCAGTGGGAGACATGGCTGGTTTTCCATCCATTTCTGGTAACATTCAATTGTGCCCCACTTGTCTCCTGTACACCTTACATATACATGTCATCCTCCCCACCCCCTTTATAAACATTGCAGTGCTATGATCTCCTGGGCCAAACATGGAACTCCAGGGAACCCTAATTATAATAAGTGTGCCAGGCGTGTGCCAGCCCTGTGCCAGGGGCATGCTTGGTATCATGTCAACCTTGCTCCTGTGAAAACCTAGCCCCCCCTAGACAGCAGTAAAGTGAGTCTTTTGTTCCTTGAAAGCCAGTGACCTTAGGGAATATTTTTGTTCCATGCAACAAGGTGGAGCCATTTGGAAGGGGCATTGTAAAGTGCAAATTAACCCATTTGGACTATAGTAGTAAACTCGTTGGCTTCAATGTTGTGAGCAGACTTGATAATTTATCACCATTTTTTGAAAATTGTGTAGGCTTTCCCTCTGTAAGCTTTATACTTGGGTCATTCCAGTTAATAAAGATACTGGTAAGTCATGCATGAAATTGTATGTTGGAGTGTTGCGCCAATAAATACATTACATACCCGTATTGTGAAGACAATATCATTGCCATGGATGTCACAAGAATTTCTTCCAGGGAAAACTTTCCCGCCGGGGGGGGGGGAAGCACTCTATCGGCTGAAAAACTGATTAGCAATTAAAAGTCAGAGTGGGTCACTCTTTAGATTTTTTTATCAACTTGCTAGTTTCCAGCCTCTTACATTTTTCTCTTTTTCATTTCTTTCTCTTTTCCCCCTTTACGTCCTTTTCAAACGGTTTCAATATTCTTCTAGGATGGAGACAGCTAGGCCTAAGATTGTAACTGAAAAAGATTCTACCATCAGTCATGTTATGGCCAAGTCTGACCCACAAAGCCTGTGAATTTTCTCACAAGTTGTCTGTTGAAAGCGGTGCTTATAACACGATATTGGTACATTGCTGTACACTTGCTTCAAACAAGTAAAAAAGAAAACAAAATAAAAATATAGTCATTTCTGACTCTGGATCTATTTTTCAAGGCATTCATATTCAGGTTGAAGAGAAGGATTTGTACTTCAGCTTTTTTGTCACATGTTCTTTTTTTTTTTTTTACTCCCACGGTGGACCAAAGTCCCAAAATGACCAGCCTCAAAACATGATAACCTGTAGCCAAACTGGGAGACAAATCCCAACTTTTGAGAAATGGTGAGATAGTAGACAATACTTGTACAACAAACCAACACTTACTGTTGTTTATTATTTAATTTTACTTAACACCAATAACCAGTGTTAGTCATGGGTCATGTTATGGTGTAATGGCTTTTAAAGTGTTAGGGTGAGGATGGGTGTGACATGAATTTATCCACCTTGGACAGAAGCACCCTTCTTCCGTTGAAAAGAGCCATGCTGGTCACTGGGAGGTGCTCATTTAGTAGGTAGCAATGCAACCGTAATATATGCATTTGTAGTCATATGTGAACCAGCGAAGTGCAGTTCCTACCAAAGGCACCTGCGTTACTGGAAAAATTGCACCCTCTCTTGGTCCAGGTTTAGGCCCATAAGCAGTCTGGAAATGTTTTAGCCTGAATCTTTTGCTGCTTTGATGGTCACATGTGGCAAAAAATCTGGGTTGAAATGTACAGTTTTAACATTTGGTTGGAAGAAATTCTTAAGAGAGCTGAATGAATCAGTTTTCTTGCCAACTTGTACCTATTCTGAGTGGGAATAAGAGAGGATAGGTTTCTTTACAGGGCAATGACAGTTCTTTGGTGGGAACTCACTTTGTGAACATACAGGTTTAAAGCACATGTCGTGGGCTTGCTGTGAGTACACACATTCAGTGTTATGTTGGAATGGGTGGACTTTATATGTTGGTTGGGTGCACACATAGCCCAGGTGAAAAAAAAATTCCCACCAGTCTGTTCTTCCTTTACCGGTGATGAGGGTGCACTTCAACTCAGGGCAGATTCCCCAGTCACTCAACTGTGTCTTATATGGTTGCCAAGTTGCAAATGATCAGGCATTATAAAATAAGGGGAAAAGCCTAAATGAACATGTTTTGACTCCAGAGATTTCCCTTCAACACAAACAGGCAGTGCTGTCACGACCACTCTTCGTCCATTGGTGTGTCGTTGCCTGCACCGGGCTGCGGTCATGCACTTCGGGCCTGAGAAGTTGGCACAGAGCCAGGGAGAGACGACCGCATTTCCACGAAGATGTCTCATGAGAGACAGGTTGCGCTTTGAGGTACATTCGCAATCGTCAGATGCCATGTGAGGACATGAATGTTGAAGAAGTACAAGGGTAAATTTGCTTAAATTTTACCAACTTGATGGAAAAAGAGAAAATCAATTCTGCTGCCCTGAAGTCTCTCACAAGATACTAGACTTTATTCAAGGCTGATGCTTTGAGATACACTCGATACATAGTATCAGAACAAAAAAATGAAAAAAGATATTCCCTTGTGAAATACGTTCTATCTTGGGCTGTTATAGTAAGTCAAAACATCCTTTGTGGAAAATGTTGCTCACAAAGAAATCCGTAGAATATTCTGCATTTATTTTGTCATGCTATATTACTTTGCATATTGTTTTTATTATCTCTTTTTTTCCCCTTTTAATTTGATCTTTGATTAATGTCAGTGGATAGAGAAGATTTCAAACTTCTTGACAAAAGGGATTTTTGTTGTAATGTATATTAGATGGTCTTTTTCCTCAAATTGTGTGGGGAATGTTTCACATAGCTGTTGAAAGAGGGCAATGTTTTTTACTGCCTGATGAGAGCAAACTGGGTCTTTTCTATGCAAAACTGACCTCAATTCCGTGACTTTGGGTAATAATTACTAATATGAAGAAGTGTTTCACACCCCTTGCTGATGTGCTATCTGTGTTACAGGCCAAGCAAACAAATAATTATGTTGCTGGTGAAACAAGTCATTTTGTCTTTCCTTGTCAAATTTTTCATTCTCTTACCTTTTTGCTTCTGATATCTTCATGTTTATTTTTTTCCTTCCTTGGGAAGTATTTTTTAACATACATAAACCCACGGGATCAAACTTGTGCTCATAACAAGTTGAATAAAAATTGAATTGACTTTTTTTCTTATTCTGAAAACAGGTGTCTACCTTTTGATTCATACTTCCTTCCATATCAATAGATATACAGATAAATGTCAATGCAGTTAAATCTCAAACCCTGCTTACTTCATATGAGACCAAAGCAGTCTTGTCATCATTATTTGCTCCTTTCTATTAACAGGAAATAACAGTTTGCCCAATAATGGACCTTCCGAATTGGAGTAGGTGCAGTGCCCTGGGAAGGCCAAACAACTCAGCGGTGGGGCATGGTAGCCAATCATACAGAAAGGATGATTCTCCATGAAAACCACAACAGCTGAACTCAGGTAAGTCATATCTTATTCTTCTTTTTATTGTATATTTTTAAAGGTAGCGTAATCCATTGTTGCTTCCAAAGTCATACAGGTACAATTTCATCACCAGGTATGTGCCCCCCAACAAAAAATTGCTTTGTCAATTTAATTGCTAAGAATACAGCAGGTTAGATTTCTTCCTTTGCACTTATTCATGGCAAGCATGCAAAATACATTGTAATAAATGAATAAGCTTGAGTTACTCAAGGTGCCTAACTTAGTCAAAAGGTCGTGCAAAATGAAATTTGTGGCAGGAATTTGAACTGTCAAAAACAGCAGATATCCACATTCGGCCTTCATTTAAGATAACTTACTTAACTTGAATCAATTTTTCTTGCATGCAGTGATTTTTGTCTGAACTATTTACAATGGTATCTACTTTTTTTGCATTGTTCAAATAAGTTACCAAGTTGTAGGAAAAGTGTGGCCCCCACTTTTTCAACTTGGGGAGGGGGAAATGACCCCCCCCACTTTGGCAGGTCCTTCAATGGCCAATGCATAATGGTCTCACAAATCTCCTTCCTTGAAAACTGTTTCACTGTCGTTAAGTTCAGTATTACTCCTGGTGTGGTTTTTGTACTTTTGAGGTGTAAACTTCACAGTCAGATGTTTCACAAAGTTGGCATAACAGCACAGGCCCCATTTAATTCAAACTTGCCATAGTGAATTAAAAAAACAAAACTGGAACATTTATTTTGTGAGTATTCTTGTTTTTCATCTCTCTGTGCATGCACTTCCCCCACCCCTCCCTTGTGACTAATGCCAAAAACTGAATACAGCGCCATCTGAGTGGCTGCATTCTATCCCCACTGCGCCTTGAAATGACGGTGAAATATTCATTATTTTGATGTCATGGTGCATCATGTCAATGCTTTGACAAGGTTTTGACAACTGCACACATTTTTTTTCTTTTTCTATGAATTAAAACAAGACTGCTGCTATTTCCGTTAAACTTGAGCACACAGTAGTTGGAGATATGTAAATATTGTCCTGTGAGAATAGGCAGTATGGTTCTATGCTTTTATGCCTACACATAAATTTGTCTAAATGTGTATTCATATGGGACAAGCTGAATCTGAATTTTTCACTTACTCACGAATATTCAAAGGACTTGTTGACTAAGCTGTTTGTTTTTCTCTTTCAAACAACTTAAATAAATTGTATTTTGTGGACATAGTAAGCTCATATTGGGATCCCCTGTTGGAATACCGATACTTATCAGAGATGTTATCACTGAGTCAAAATCTACAATTTTTACTGTAAAATTAAAACAATGTGAAGTCGTCACAAATTTTTTTACAGATTATGGTATGTTTGAATAATTTTATACAACAGTTGTCTTGCTGAAATTTTGAACAGTTTAACCCCGAGTGAAGTATAGCACCCAAAACTAATTTATTCAAATACTTTATTGAAACAGTTTTAAATTTCAAATGTGCAAAGCATAAAAATCTCAATATTGGATAAGTGCATTTACAACTTTCTTTGAATGGATATTAACATCCTTTCTCAAATACTCCATTTTTAAACTTTCCAAGAGATGAAAATGTGAGAGGTAGAATCCATTTCATAGTGGGATACATTTAATGGTTGAATAATATTTTTAACTATTATTTATGTGACAATCAAAATGGGGAACAGAAGATGTTGGCTTGAATATTCAAAAGTGCTGCAGCTCATGTCTTGTTGGGGCATTTATTATTTGTTATTTGAACTATCCGGAGTGTTCTTGTCCAGGGTAAATCTTGGCTGTTTGTTCCTTTGAGTTGATCGTGGGCCATACATCCAGGTTAACAACATAGAGTAAGTGGGTTAGCATGTGTGTGTTTTCAATCATGCATTGAGGAGATGCCCAGGACTTCAGCTCCTATGCAAACACAGTGCATGACAAGAATATTCATTTTTTTTCTTCTTTTTGTTTTTGTTTTTTTCTCTCGCAGTGTATGTGCACACATACATGGCAATCGCCCTAAAAGTGTGTGGGGGAGAGGAGGAGGGCTGTTCTTAAATTTACTATATCAAGCGGGTTCTCATCAGCTGTCACCGGTGTCCCATCGTGGAACAAACACCGATAGGTATTCCGCTGCTAAGACAATGTTGCAGGTTGTTCAGAGCAAAGAAAGAAACCGGGGCATCCGTCCGTCAATGCAGCGAGTGTATTTACACTCTGCCAGGCATATGCCCACACATGTGGGTCTAATTTAGCTTTGTCAGCTAAGCTGGACAGTGGAAGACGAACCCGAGCTAGTAAGCAGACCAGAACGCCTAGACAGATACAGCTCTTCTGCAAATAAGGAAAAGGGGAAAAAAGAAGGAGAGAAAAAAAAGGAAAAAGAAAAAAACAGAATACGATCTGGGGCTGATGCAAGAATGGCTGAGTGATGACACTTGTTTTTAGCGAGATTAGTTTTCTTAATCAATCTAGCTCGTGTTCTGTGCGTGTGTTCCCAGAGATCTTTCGACCTGTCAGGCTTGTGTCAGATGCGCTCACGACTTAGGGGGAGAGAGGACAACAGTTCCGACTGGCTAGTGCTGAGACGAGACTTAATTGTATTAATTGTATGAAGAGTGAAAGAAATTGGAGACTGAACCTGGTCAATATTTCCTTGTGGATTGTACTGTAATCTGAATCAAAGTATCAATCCTTGATTGATCCCTGTAAGTTAGCTGTTCTCCAGGTTTACAGCATATTTCCAGGCTCACAACATTAAGAATAATGTTGGCATTGTTCCTTCAGAAATCATTCCCATCCATCCACCATAAAGATGTTACAGCACCTACTGCACAATAAACAAGACATTGGCAAATCAGAAGATCGTTGACAGTGATTGTTCAGTTGGTTTATATTACTATGGAGGTCACGGGTTTGAACCCATTTACTTGATTTTCTTGTTCAAGAAAAAAATTATTGGCTACAAATTTTCCTTTGAATAATCTCCAACACAAAGAACAACCGTGGTTAACTATTGCTTGATTCATGATGTAGCTTGTACCTGTCCACAACTCCAAACTCAAGCTGTAGAGGAGCAGCTGTCAAATGTTGTGGCCAAACCTTGCCAGCTACTTAAAATTTCCTGCTGTAATTTGTGATCCATGTGACTGTTGGTAACAGTGATGGAACCAGTCATGATGGGAAGATTTTGGGTACCCAATAGGTGGCTGGTATGTGAACCGTGACCAGACAGCAGATCAATTCGGATTCCAAAACAAGAGATTGCACTGTGCAGTCGCAGGTGTTCTACTGGGTTCTCGAACAAGATGGTCTGTGCTCCCATAGTTATCAGCAGAATGTGCACAAACTGGCATCTTTGTGTTGGCTAACAGTGAATGGCAGCAATGGCACCAAAGTATCTTTCAAACTGAGTATTTCTCTTTTTCACCGTAGAGGAGGTAGTTATACATTAGTTGTTAGACATTAGTAGTTAGACATCAATAGACATTTAAAATTCTTGTACCATCTCATTCAAAATGAACTCCTCAAGCTGCACGAGTATTCTACTTTTAGTAGGTTAAGTGTTTTCCTGTTTGATGAGACTATAATTTGTGATGAGACTAACATTATCATCCCACATGGTTTCAGTCAGAGTTGTTGCTTAAATAGAGTTGCATTGTAAAGACGCTGCCCAAATTCTGTCATAATGGGAAACTTTGAGATGCTTGGTGGCAGCATACATACTGAGCCTTTTCTGTTGTTTGCATTGTCTAAATAAAGACATAGTACAGAAAAGGACTGATATGTTTATTGGTATCAAGCATTTGAAAGTTTCCCATTGGAACTTATGTGCTTCAGTTTTACTGTCTAGTTCATAGTTTGAAGACATCCATGTGTTTGTCCTGGTGTTGAATATTCAGTATCTTAATTACAAGAGTATGTGCATTTTTTCCCTGTTGCAAAAGTGTCAGTAGTTTACAAGTTCTGCAAACCGATATGCTGTCTTCCGAAGTCTGTAATATCCAGAGTCATAAAACAACATTGCAGGAACGTGGCATGGCCAATATTTGAAATTGAGCAGAAACCACAAAGCACAGCCAATCACTCTCAGATATTGAAAGTGGGACTAGGTCCGGTCCAGCCACCCGGCCCCACAAGAGTTGACAGCTTGGATTAGTTCAGCCACGAGTTGTCCCCTTGCCTACATACAGAGAAACAACATCCCATGTCTTTGTTTGTCGGGAAAAAAGTGGAGGGGGGAGTTATGATGACAGCAAAGGGAACAGCCTAAAAATAACAGTGCCAGACAGTTCACTACCCAGGGTAATTAAGCCGTAAAGCCCTGGGACTAGCGGTCAGCTCTCCTGGAAGTCCCCCAGCCTATTACCGAACCTCTGCGTCCTCAATCTGCAGTGCTGGCCATCTCATGTCAGTCACTGACGGCTGGGAGTGTAATGGGACACTGATCCCACAGACACGGAGGAGAGGAGGATGATATCGGGAATGCTGCTCGGGAGCAGAGCGGAGCAGGAGGCAAGTGCGAACGGTGTGGGACCGTCTCGATGTTGGAATTTGATTGAATGTGGCACCCGCCTCTCATATTGGAAAGTCTCCAGATTAGCAGTGTCTTAATGTTGATGGAGAGTGCCATTTTCCCCTTTAATTCTAAGGGGGTCTGCTGGCAAATTTTGCAACTAAGACAAGAAAAGTAATCCTGATTCTGACAAAGTCTAATTCCATGCTTATTACTGGGTGTGAAATGGCTTTGGCAGAAATTCGTTTGACCTCAGTGTTAACCTTTGTCATTTTGAATGTGGTTGCCATGGTGTTTTTTTGCACTCACTCCTTCATTATTCAATATTTTCTCAGCATTTGAAATAATCCTGTGCCATTGAAGATTAAGGTATTTTTTCCTTTAGTTCTTGCTCTAGACTTGAAGCCAGAACATTTTTTTTTGCATCTGTAGCCTTGAATGAAGTAAGCCAGGAGTAAGTGCGATTAAGGACCATAGATAACCATAGTTGGACCAACTCTGATTGAACACATGCTAGTCGACGAGGGTTGGACTAGTCTAGTCAACTATTTGCAGCCATTCTATTGATGTTGGTTGTATCGTTGGTTGCCATAAACTGTTTTTAATAGCACAGTGCAGAGAGGGCCAGTCACAAGAAAAATGAGAGAAAAACAGTATGTCACAAGTAAACGACCATTGTCACTTTTATTGTTGGTATTTCGCCTTTCCACCTTTTCTCCCCTTCGGTCTTGAAACCCTTCAGTGGTTGACTAGGGTTGTTCACACTTCAACTTCACTGTACATGCACTAGGTAGGTCACAAACCAACCACTAGTTAACTGACGGTGCCTGAACAAACTTGTCCCAGCTTTGATTCACATATCTTTCTTCTGTTTTGCCGTGATGTTGCCGTCAATGGGTCTGCGAGTACTAGCAAGGGCATTGTGTGACCACTATGTCAGCTGCTGTGGGTAGTAAATGTCAAGGTGGTAAAACAATGATGGTGCACAGATTTGTCTGCATTGGCGTCCAGCATCAGGTGTAAACAATGTGGTGTTTGCAGTTGGGTATAGGGTTAATGTGAACTAAATCTTCGCTTCACAGTTGACCATCCTCAACACATCACACAAATGCATGCATTTTTCAATGTGGAAAATTTCCGGTCAGGTTTGTTCCTTGCTACAATTAGTCTGCGTAGCATACAAATTGACATATACACGTCAAGTTGAACATCATACCCACATTTTCTTTAGGGGGTTGTTAAATGTTTGAGTTCAACTTTTCAATCACAGATGGCACATTGAAAACAAACCATTTCTTTTAAAGACATAAGGGAAGCATCCTGTGATAGATTTTTTTGGGGCAAATTGGAAGGTGGGGGAGGTTAAAATCAGAGCAGGAATTTGAGGCCACCCAACTGTGATTAAAAAATGAAGGTTGGTGTATTGCCATGGTGATTGTGTCGCTTTCTTTTGTGTCATCCCTTTTTTTTGTAAGTGTGTATGTGTGCCGGGCTGACGAGGGGTATGATCCATATTTCATCTCTCATCTTGTGGGGCTTATGCTGGCCAAATCCAGTGGCTCAGTGGCCAAGTGCCTACGGCATAGGGCCCGGCAGCCATCCTCTCCTCCTTAAAGATCCAGTTTTCTCTCAGAAGAGGAGTTTCTGTAGTGTGACAGTGTGTATTATTTACTAGGTCCTGATGCATATTCAGAATCCTGAATGTATCTAGTCTAGTTTTGTGTGATGAAGTAAAGCATATTGGCAGGGTTAAATGGGTTCTAGTAAGCTGTCGTCTGCCAAAAGAAACTTTTTGTGGGGCGGAATAAAAGTCAGTGTATCAGGATCAATTTTTTTTACGTGCCTGGCGATTAAGGCTTGTTTTTAAGATTGGACTTCATGTTATTCTTTGGTGATTCCACCTGAGCATTTTACAAATTCAGGGACCAAAATTTTTTGTGTCCCTGTGACACCTGACCTGCGTAACTTGACATGGAAGTATCACTGAAATTGATTTTAAACTATTTCTATTTGTTTGGCAGGTAATTTGCATTAATTCTGCACTCTAAGAAATTAGAATGTGTGTTTTGCACTTACAAAATCATATATCAGCTGTGACAGGAACACATAAAATGTGGACCCCTAATTTAAAGCATGAACCGCCAGGCTTTGTTCTGTTGATTAAGAAAAAATAAGGATGGGTGAATGACAGAGACTTTGGTGTAATGCGCTATATATAAAAACGGGGCTTATTATTATTATTACAGATATTACAGAAACTTGTATTATGTCAAAGGTGACAAATCTAGATTAGAAAGACAGTCAAAAACTCATTTATTGACTGGCTTTAGATCCCCCCCATTTGAGAAAAAAGTTAAATGAGTCTCGTGCTCGGTATTACAGGAGGGCCATTTCCCATCAAGGCCCACATCTGCGGGGCTAATTCCACGATTATTTGTTACTGCGAGGCAATGCCGTTGGTAATCAAGGCAGCCATTAGTGTTATTGCTGGCATTGGGGCGTAAGGGGGACTATAAAGCTATGACTCAAACATCCCTCTTCTGTTAATTGAACCTGTAGTGTGTTCTGTGTCCAAGGTGTGAGGACATCGGCCACGGTCAACAGATCACGATGGTGCCTTGGGCCGCAAAGCCTTGATAGTATGACAAAGATGAGACCTATTGACCACTGGGGGTGTAAACACACTCACTGTCCCTCTGACCCCTGCATGCATATATGCAAGGTTTGTCCTGGGACGTTTCTAACACCGCACGCCCGTAATCCATTTCGGGTTAATCATGCGTGGCATTCTCCAGGAAATTGCAGTCCCGGCTTTATTTATGAATAAGTTAACACATCGGAGTGGATTCTTGACCGGATGGGATCTACATTAATCAGACTGCGGAATAAGTTGTTCGATATATCGCCCCATATTCTGTACACTTGTTTTCACTCACTCGAGATCCATGGAGCACGATTCTTAAAACTTGATGAATGCTTTCTGATTTTTAAGACCACTCCAAGAGAAATGCATAAACAGAGCTGGTTTATAATATCATTGATACACTGATTTATGGTCTAAAAAATGAAGTGTAAATCTTAGTGTGCGAAAAACAGCAAAATTGGATATTGTGAAGAAAAAATAGACTTGTCAATAGGAACATTGGTTTTGTTTCAATACATATAATGTTAAAGAGTATGCCATCTATAAATCTGTGTACAGATATAAAGGTCAACACTTCTGGATTCATTTTCCAAGTCATTTTATTTTCATGTTTAAAAAGTTGAAGTTTCACATTTCCATGCATTTCCAGATTAGTTCCTTTAGACTATTCAGAATTTTGAAGGCCATTATAAACTGCCACTCAATACTTGAAATAAGCAGGTTTTGCAATCATTCTGATGTTTCTATTACTTCCAAACTGTTGGTTTTTAGGATGACCTGTTTGTTTTGTTACAATTTTACCCAGCATGCTGTTGCATTTCTTAGCCAACAGACACAAGGCTCAGACAGAAACAAGAATCAACTGAAAAACTCCCCAAACAACTGTCAGGTTAACATTAAGCACTCACTTTACATTGAAAGGTCAGAATAGAATGTCAATAAATAAATCATTTTGTTTGATATCACATGGTATCAAGGGGCTAAGGCTAGTTTTTGCTCGTGCATGTTCTCTTTTTTGGTTGTGCTCGAAGTGAAGTGGAGTTCCGAGCAAAAAATTCTGTTTTGATTTGTTTTTCAGGAAGTTCAAGAAGTTTCTTTTGTCTTGGTGTTTCCATCATTGTTCCTTTAGTTGTGCCTGTAATTGTGTAAAAGGCTTGTGGCCCTTAATTTTCAGCAGTAAAATACCTGTTTTCAGTTTAAACGGGTATCAAAGAAAATGTCAATCTTGCTAAATGTATTGTTTTCACTGACTTTCAGTCTGTGCCCTCTGTTGCTGACAAGCGACATTTCTCATGTGACAGCTAATCTAAAAAAATTTCCCTACAAAGCACCCAAAGGCAGCCGACTAGAACCTGTCTGCCACCCTCAGACCCCCCAATTATCTCCGGTAATAGTGTACTTTCCACAATTTGCTGCACAATCCATGAATACTAATGCAGGAAGATGTGATTGCAGTGTGCACGACCGCCAACAACAACGATGAAATTCAGCCAGGCGAGAAGATGTCGGGCAAGTGTACACTTGTAATTAGAGTGAGGCAAGCTTCTGCAGACTCAGCGACCATTAAAAAGAAGGGGAAAGGAAGAAAGTGAAGCATGGATCCTGCGGGATTTGAGAGTGGGATGCAAGAAAAAAAATGCTTTTGGTTTTTCTTACTTCCTTATCTATCTTGTCTCAGTTTGAGCAATCTATAAAGATTCCTGTATCCATGTTTTACCAGTAGCAGGAAAAGATCACCAGTGGGAAGATTGCTTACATCAATTTGGGAAAACGTGTTGTGTGTTGCAAGACTGAGGATAAGACCTCAGCACTTAATGCCTCTGTGCAGTGAGTCGAGGTGCAAGTTGCTATGCCCCAGATCTCCACCTGTCCCCATAAGGTTTCCAAGTGCAGCATTTGACCAGAAGAAAATCTTATCTTCTTGTGCGGATATGGGGAAACTTGAAAAGAAATCCCAATGATTCAAATGCCCCTAGAAGGCTTTCAGTGAAAGGATGAGATGGCCTTTCGGTGTTGAAATTGAGTCCGTCACAAGTCTTTCACCGTTACAAGTCCCTTCATACGTCCTTTCACGAGACCAGTTTACATGCAAGAAGGTAAACAATCACATAGGAATTCTTTTTTCACAGTTCATTTCATGAGTTCCTTACTTTGCTTAAAGGTCGATTCATAGTTCAGTTGAACATAACAGTGAAGCATGATGTCACAATTTGATGCCATGAAACAGTTGAAGAGAAATTCACTTCAGTTGAAAAGTCTCCAAATTTTGGGAATTCACATCACAAATATTTGATCTGACCTGGCAGAATTGCATTCTTGTTCATTTTTGTGCCAAATATGAATCAACCTTAAGATTGGATGAATTGTTATGGAATCGCAATGGATGTACAGGACTTGTGATAAAAATTTCTGTTCATTTTTAAGTGATACGCTAGAAATCCATTTAAATCCTTGTTGTTAATTGATTCATTATGTAGAGTTTTGATGAGTCGAATAGTGACTTGACATGAGTCTGACTTGAGTCACAATTTTTTGGGACTTGACTCGAATCCTGGCAGTCAAATGACTCGACTTGACTCAAGTCTCTGCAAATAAATGACTCACCTCGACTCAAGTCTCTAATCAGAAAACTCGACTCAAGTGAAAGCTAATAAGACTCAAATCCCAAAAATAAAATCAAGCTTCTTTGTGAAAAGTATTTGCAATCACTCATGACTCTGTACAGGTAAATTTTGTAAGAATTGAGGAACGAACCTGGTCAGTTTTATTGTCTTTTGTGTGACACCTTCAAGTTTATTTATTTTTGTTTTTAAATAACAATTGGGGGGAAATGGTCAAAACTGATTGGACCCTCTTAAAAGGATCAGGCAAAAGTGAGCTTCTCAAAAAGTGATCATCAAAGCTAGAATGACTCTGTGTTATGGCAACTTTCCCAACTGCAGTATCCTGCACTGTGTTCATCTTCATCCATTTTGGGGGGATAAATGCATCCCGCAGTTCCATAAGTTCAGAGGATGCTGATAGGAAAGGATGGTTTTAAGCCAATACATACTGTGCTGAATTTTGTAACCCAGATTACATGCAAAGTTCACGTAAGCAAACAATAGCTGGTTTCCTTCTACAGGTTTCAGTTTCTCCTGGGTAATCCTAAAGCCCATAGAAATCACTAGATAGTCATTTTAATGCATATTTTCATATTCATCATTGGAAAATGAAAACAGCTTTTCTTTGTTGGGCTTGATGTTGACTCCACTCAGTCTCTTTGCCAACTGTGATCACTGTTTAATGAGACCTGGCAGGAGCGAAATGAAAATATTCCCTGGGTAAGGTTCAGTTGTCAGACTGAACATTTTCATTCATCCAGTGAGACCAGTGCCTGTTATGTCCTGGGCCCAGTATTACGGTGCTGCTTACCGCAAGCGAAAATCGGCGCTTATTGTAGCAAAAAATTCTGTGCTTACGCCAAACGTATTTCACGGGTTAGCAAGGAATTTGGCTTGTGCACATGCGTACATCCCATAACTAAGGATTCTGTGCTTAAAGGGTTAGCGCAGAATTTTTCTGCTAGCACGGTTAGTGCAAAATGGAGATCATAAGTGCGGAATTCTGCGTACACCATGAAATTAGGCCATGGTTTGTTGGTTGTTGTTTTCATCTTTTTTTGCCTGACTTTCATCTGAACATATAATTATACAGACTTCCATCTTGCATTGTATAACAAGTCTAATTTGCTGGTCTGTTCCCTGAGTTTCCTTAATTTTGCAGTTCGTCCGCTCTTTGTGCTGTTTAGGGAGCTTTGCTTGAAAAGTTGCAATTTAGAAATTCAAGATTTTCTAGGCTTGTATAACTTGCAAAGAAAATTTAAATTAGCCTTTGATATTAAGGAATTCTCAATACACTGAGATCAGAACATGATTTTGCTGTTGCTGACACTGGCGGTATGCAGACCAGGTGTTTTGGCTTTTGGGCTCTCAACCTCTTGTTCTGAATACACGAGGGGTGACACTTTGGCATGTAATGAAGAGACATTACATGTGTGTGTTAAACAAAGGATGGGTAAAGTTCCCTTACTTTCTGATGACATAAAAAAGTGTCACCTCTAGAAATGGTTTTGGGGAAGAAGCACTGATATGTGGACTTTTTCCTGGACAAAATGCCTTTAAAGTATGAACGCCCTGCATCAGGCACATGAAATCACTTTGTGCATGCACTTATCTGCCATTGTATGTGACAAATCACCAAAAGTTGGATGCAGATCCCCGTTTGCATATCGTCCTTGGTGTGTGAGCAGCACGCACTGCTGCCTCCTCTTTTGTTTGGCACCTGATCTTGCCCCCCCCTCCTCTAAAAAAAAAAAGTATTTCCGACCCTTCCACTGGTAATGGGTCTCATCCATACCGCAATTACATTTGTCAAAGCAGATTACCTAGCGGGACCTCAGACTCATTCAGCATCTATTTATCCCTGCGCCAGGCTGGGCCAACCCTAATGGAAGCACAGTCCAATTGGGTTGCCGTATAAGCCGATACTGTGGCTGCTGCTGCCGAACCAAACTAAAAAGAAGGAAAGGAAGGACTGCTGTATCATGAACACCAAGAGTTGCTTGACCTTTTCAGGGTATCTGGCTAAGCATCATTCTTTCTCTGTCTTTTTCTTGGTTGTTGTTGAAAATATTACATAAGTGATTGTTGAAGACCTTTCTGATACTGGTTCTTGTTCCAAGTATCAGGTTAGTAATACAAAACCTTTTAAAGTAATGAATTTCCTATATAAATATGTACCGTTGGCCCATGTTGACAAAGTATGCAAACAAAATCGGCCAATCCGATAAATTGGAACAGAATTATACCGCAGTAATGCATGTGACCCCTTAAAGGTGCAAATAGAGCAAAATATTTGAATGTACCGTACAATATCCGGTGGACATGGGGCTGTTCCATTTTCCCCCTCTCGCGAAAAATGTCAATACAGTATGCAAGAACAAGCTACTTGTGCAGCCTAACTGCATTGGATGCCCCCTGTATGAAGTCGCCCACACAGGGGACGGATCGGACGGTGCGGATGCAGTTATTCAATAAATTTGAACAACATTGTTTGTTGAGACAAATGCGGAGTGGTTTGGACGCAATTACATTTCTTACAGCAAACACCTTGAGAGCCTGTAATACCATTAGCTCATTTCAGACATCTCTTCTCCCTTCTATACAAGGGGTTGTAAAATGAATTTGCAGTGTTGAGATGCATGTATGGGGAATGAGCTGATGATGGGGGATGTTGGAGGGTAGATTTGAAATTGGAGAGGATTTCCCAGAGTAATTCTAGCCTTAAAGATAGCCTCTAACAAAAGGAGTCAAAAAGTCTTCTTTTTTTTTTAGATGTTCTGTTTTAGTGTGCATCAGAAACAGCAAAAATAGCTCTGTGCTTTAATGTGTCTCTCAGTTTGGCATCCTGATGAAACTTGGCATTATGAAGGTTCAAAATGTTGATAGTTTCTGGTGATTTCCATTGTACAAGATCCTTTTAAAGTGCTCCACTGCAACTCAAAAGTGGCTCTGGTGACTTGCAACCCATGTTGGGTCACATATTAAGTTTGTATATACTCCCCCTAAAATTCAAATTTGTGTTTGTTTAAGCTATGATGGAAACATTTTGTCACAAAAGAACAAGCAACAGGAGGTTTCGTGACTCAAAAAAATACAAAACAGTACAATTAACAGTCAGTCTTTTGACACTGATTTTTAGTGTTGTCAGATTCTCCCGTCACATCCAAATAAAAAAAGCAATTAGGAATTTATTAGGGAGAAGATGTGAAATATCGCCCCTTGTAAATTGATGCTGGTTCCATTTTTTCCACCAGTAATCACCCATCTGCCTCTGACTGTGAAGCCGTGTGCCCCCCCCCCAACCATGTAACATAAATCTCTCTTCGTGAAAACTGTAGACAGCACATCAGGGAGTGAATGAGCCTTAGCCTTGGTTAGGCAGGGGCGCAAAATGGCCTTGGCCTTATGACTAATACATGCTAAACAATCATGAGCTTATCGCCTCCGTATAACAGTCTCCTGCTGGTTCAAACGGACCACAAAAAGAAAAGAAAAGGGTTACTATTTCTGGCCGTGTAATTATATTCTCAGTGTTTACATAGACAGCTGTGGCTCTGCTCTGCATTAAGACAGATAGCAGTGTTGTTTTAAGAGAAGGAAGGGGGGTTGAGGTTATAGCTTTAGCTGCCAGACTAAACTCAGGAGGACATTCTTATTGGGGAACTAGCAAGAGAGAGAGAGATAGGTAGTCGATTAAACCTGGCGCATTCACGGCCAGCAATTAGCGCACGCTGTTTTTGTTATTTTGTTAGCTGTTGCTGATTCTGCCTGCCGCTGATTGAACTTGTAATTATTTACGTTTGGGCCAAAGACTGATGGTGGGCGACTGTATGCACAGTGCGGCAGTGGGACTCAGGCGCAGACGCATTTATTGACTTTCTGATCCAGGTAGAAAAAAAAACTGATCAATGCCTCTGTGTCTCCGCGATGATTACTCATACCTGCTCAAGCATTTATGGGGCTGTATTTTTTTTCCTTTTTTGTTTTAATTATTCATTTGTGTTTGTTTGAATGTCACAATTTGTCATCAGTGATGGTTTAGGAATACCAACTATTGTGGAAACTCATTTCTCAGTCGCTTTTATTTTTGAAGCCGTAGGTTAAGGGAAGCAGATATTTCCTGTTGTCAAAATGTGCACTTTGAGTGAGAGACTTAATGTCTTACTAATTTTATTTGTGATGGAAAGTACATGCCTGTAAAGTAACCAACAGTCCATCAAAGGCAGTGGCTATTTCTTTGGGAATCTGGCAATTCAGCTAGATTTATATTGATCTGCTTGCAAAACAGATATCAGTGTTATTAAAGATTCACACTGTCTTCATTGGTCTAAAAATGTTTTAAAAGATGAATTTGTAATTGTTAACTCAATAACAATTCTGAGGTAAAATGAAGAATAGAACTTCAGGATGCGTCGTGTGTCTGTGATACCTTATCTTGCTCTGCCAAATTTGTAATGCTTACATCGATTTGTGCTAACAAAAACACCAACCCCCAAAAAAGTCTTGGCTTTGCACTTTTTAAATTATTTTTTTTCCTTGCACAGAATTCTGTCTCTCCTGTACAGCACAAGTACTAAACCTGTTAGACATATTTACCTGATGAGTGCAGATAATATCCAACTATCTCTGCGATCTGTCCCATGAAGCTACTCTCTACTTCCCACAATTCAGTGCAGGGTTTCATTATTTCCCTGTGCTTAGCCAGGAGTTTTTCCGTACACAGCGCACGTGCACTCACAGCATGGCTGGGACTGTTGCCGATGCAGATACTTGATAGCAACCCCCCTGTGTAAGATGTTTCTGTACAGCAGGCGTGGATGTTTGTGTCTATGCTAACCATAGATTAGATTAGTTTAACACTCAAACCTCACCTGGTGTATGTGCAGGTTTTTCTTTTTTTTTTCTTTCCTGTAACCATCTCTCTTTTCCCTCTCTTTTCTTGTTTCTACTTTGCTTGTGGCCATGGCTCAACACCAGATAAGATCAAGCGTAGGGGGCTTTAAGACAGCTTAGTGCTTGAGATAGGAGTGCGATAATAGGCGAGCTGTGTCCTCACACATAATTCCAGGTTTGTTTTGCAAAATTTTAAAGGTCGACCATGGTTGACCTAGCATTCCTCTTTCTTTCTCCTTCCCTTGCCACCTTGAATAATTAACAAGACCACAAAGTCCAGCTAAACTCTGCCACCCTACCCTTACTCAGTAGGAATTGCAGTAAAGTACAGACAATTTGAGAGGAGCCTAGCATGGGCAAAATAGTTTTGTCATTTCTTAAGGGCCACTGCATCATAACACTGAAGGTATACTCCCATATTTCCTGCTCTCCATGAAGTAACTGAGACAGTAATGTTGAAGAAGTATACTTGGTGTATAAAATCGGTCACAAATAACAGAGAGAATAATTGAAAGGAATGCTTTGGCCTAAATTCATTTGAATGAATTGTGACTTCACAAGCAATTGGATGGCTTGTGAGGGGCTCATAATGGACTCAACTGTAATGTCTCTTATGACAAGAAAGAAACATCCTTTTTAAAAGTCTTTTTGCTTTTCAAAGTTCAGTGTTCCTGGATGTCGGTTGCTTCATAAGGTAACTATAAATTTGCTGGAAAGCTAACTTGCTAAGGCTGTCAATTTAAAGGGGACTGTGTACCCCAGATGAGAGCAGTTTTATTTTATTATTGAAAAATTGGACGATTTCCCTTGATGTCCTTCCAAGAGCATGTTAAGGTCCCAAATTTAACCATAGCTCTCTGAAAGGCCATAAAATATTACATTTCCAAATGTTAGGCCACTGAATGACAATTTTGACCCCCCTGATTAAAGTTCTGGATCTGCCCTTGCCTAAATTGCACTGATTGTAGACATGGAAATTATTCTCAAGCATACAGTATTGTGCATTTACAGATCAGGCAAGAAGGCGAGGTAGCCACTTCATTCTGTTCCTGTGCAGTTGAAAGCCTTTTTTCAGATGTCAAGAGAAGCTTAACCTTTAAGGAGGAGTTTTTTTTTTGGGGGGGGGGCTTGTTTTTGTTTTGTTTTACCATCTCACAGGGTTGGGGGTGAACTTGGCTGTCCGATGCTTGCTCTGTAAAAACACGCATTGTCTGTACAAATGTAAAGTTTCATCTAAATCCAGCATGGTGTTGTTGTCATGCTTGTTAACCCATGTGCATTGAGCAAGTCATTGGAAAAATTTTATATTATTCTTTTCACTGACCCATAATGGAAGAAGGAGTACTGTTTGAGGATGGTATGTCTGACCCTCACAAATTTGATGTTGAAAAGACTGTAACATGTTACTCCCCTGCAGTGATAATGATATGGGAGAATATGTTGGGGGGGGGCTGATTCTGCACCCTCCTTCTTTTAGGGTTAAACAGTGGTTTATGCTTTCTTGAGATATTCAACTGGATGGCAAATTTGCCAAATAGGCACCTGTGTCTGAAGAGTGACATGATTTGGCACATGCCACAAGAATTCCTATCAATATTTGGAGTAATGACAACATTTCCATTTATATCTAAGAAAACAAATGTTGTGGGACGGACATGCCAAAACCTTTACTTAAACAATCTCTTTGTGCTGCAAGGTGGTTTAAAGTTCCTGGAGGCAAAGTGTTTACATGGTGTTATCTTAAACTTTTCACTGCTAGTAAGTTGAAACAGGCTTGCACAGCCGTTACAATTAATCCAATATGTTATGTCTGTGTGGACAAGTGGTGTACCTTGTCACCCAGCATCTGTTTTTCAGGCGACCCAGTTGTCTAGAAGTCTTATTATTTCCTCATGAAGAAAGTTTGTGGTTGCCTTTCTTCTCTGTTATTTCCTCTTCAACTTTTTTTTTTCGTAACCTGCTTGTTTCCTGTAGTTAGGGAGGAAACCAATTCGTCAAGTACCTTCCCTCAACTATCTTTTCCTTCAG
Source organism: Acanthaster planci (assembly GCF_001949145.1). The sequence goes on from NW_019091400.1 coordinate 1,172,915, forward strand.
ATGCAAGGGGAGTATCTTTGCAGTAAAAGAAGGTGTCAAGTTGTGTATGCTATCAGAACTTTTCAAAGAAAACCAAAAATGTCCTATGGATTTGAAATTTCTACAAAATGGTTTAGCTCCACCCCCCAAAAAAATGATCCAATGAATGTACTGCATTGAATGAATGACTTTGTGCCTGGTCAATGTTCTTACTGTATGGGGCAGCTTACTAAACATGAAAATGTAAGTGGTGGCAAGAATGCTTATCAGTTAGTTTATGTTTACTGACTCCATTCATTTGTTGATGATTCTGACAAGAGTATATTTCAGTGTTTTTGTGTGTGTGTGTGTTTGAAGCATTTGATCACTAACTGTTAGATTCCCATTTTAATCTCCTGATCTGTTTTCAACTATCTTTCAGGGAACCCCTTCCCAAGACATCAGTGGTTTGAATCATACACCTAGTCTGAGTTCAATTGCTGATGAACCAAAGTAATTACTTATTAAATATGTGCAATGTCTCTGTTTAATCTCTTTGTACTTACCCGACGTCTCCTTCCATAATCTATCTTTTATTCCTCAAGTTTACCTCCAATTGTTAATTAGGCATTTTAATTATTTTCAACCTCTGGAAGGAAGAACAAAAATCAGCCTATTTTCATCATAGCCAGCCTGAATTTTCCCCAAAAGGTTTATGGGCCAGTCTGGCTTCAATGTGTAATTCCAGTTCGTGTAATCCAAGTTCCATTACCAAACACAACGTGTTGACATGCAGGGCTGTTTGGAGGCTGAAATTGACAGGCTCGGTGACGTCAGGGATGCGAGACAAAAATAGCTGAAGTTGAAAGCTGTGCTGTCTGTCTGCATTTCCTTGGGGCCATATCAAGTGCGAAATGTCCTATGTTTTTTTTTTTCTCTCTCTCTCTTCCTCTTGTTTCTCTGTCCCTCCGCGCATGCATACAAAATGAATATTGCCTGTGCATGGTCTTAGATGCTAACGCCTTTTGTGCACACGAGTAAGCCTGAATTGATAATGGCATTTACATTTGAAGCACTGTTTTATGGACAAGAATCTACATAACCTACACAGCATCCGAAACAGATGTACATCTGTTGATGTTAACAATTCCATTTTTTCTCAATTTGCAATACTAGTTTTTCTAAAGCAGAAGTTTGTATTTATAGTTTTAAGCCCCTCCCCCATGAAGGAGATTAACAGAAATAGATAGAGATCAGGCAAAAAGGAGTGATTTAATCCGTGGAGATTCAACGATGCCGATCATTGATCCACAGCAATGCTATCATGATTAAAAAGACCAATTCGCCATCACCTTGTCATGTTGGTGGAGTGCATTATTACACTCCAACATACGATCCGATCCGCAGGTTTATGGTAGCACATTTCATTTGATTGTGCCGGTGTTGGGTTTCGGCAGGTAATGGCCTCGGCACAATCGACCAAGATGCTGTCTCCCAAGTATGATCATGCTTATATTCTACATCAACACTTTTTCCCTTTCTTCCTTTTGGGGATTAAATTTTAAATTTATGTTTGTTAGTGTTTTGTTTGTTTGTCATTTGGTTAGTGTTTTTTTTTGGGGGGGGTGTTTGTTTGTTTGTTGGGTTGTTGGGGTGAGGGGTGTTTGTTTATTTGTTTGTTTGTTTTTTTTGGGGGGGGCTGGTGTTGTATTAAGGGATTTGCAGTGTTGCACTGGCCAGTTTCAGAGCATGAATGATAAATCTGTGCACTTTTGGATTAACAGAAACAGAGGTCAAAATTCTCTTGTTTGCCGGTTTGTGCTAGGATGGCAAAAAGAATGTGAAAGTTACTTTATCTGCCATTTTCTGTTTCTGAAGAAACTCGTAATTTTAGTCCCAAAAAAGGAAGTTTCTTTTGGTGGGTTACTGTCATCATTTTTTTTCATTATTCTTGAATATTGAATGCTTTCTCTGTATTAATAGAATTCCTCAGTGTAGTCCGTGCCCTTTTGTTTCAGGATATATCTACAAGTATGACCTATTCTTTTCTTCAGAAACTTACTCTTTCACTTGCATTTCTGACTTGTCAGATTTTATTCACTATTCGTTTTCAGCTAAGATCTCTAGTCTCTAATCTGTTTACTCCCATGTTTGGCTGTTAACTTCAATTTCATCTAGTAATTAAGAACTGAAGCCTACTAAATTTTGACAATACCTCAGCAAATTCTGTCTACATGTTTGATCTTCAACATGGTACTCTTTTCAAGTCTGTTGGTACTGCGTCTCTTCGTGTCAGCATTCTGCCTTTGTTCATGGTATATCTATTATATCTGATCAACATTATTCACCCTTCTCCTTCTTTAGCAATCTTCCAGTGTCCTTTCAAGCACATGAAGCAACTGGTGGGTTCAAGCAGTCATTTGGCCATGTTGTTGTTGGGAAGTGGGTGTTATTTTTTCCCCAGTTGCCCCCAGCCAACATACCTGTACCTTCCCTCAAACTTTGCCCTTTCCACCTCCCTATCACTGGTTTTTTTTTTTTTCACGGCTAGCACAGCCTCCCTCCACCCTCCCGCACTGCAACATTACCGGCAGGGACACAATTACACCCCCGCGGCCAGCCGGATCAGATATCCAACCATGTCTGCCTGGATTGTGGAACTGAGGAGGCGTTGCCAGGACAACATCATTTAATTCACTATCAGCATGCAAAGCATGGGACAGTTATCGCCATTTGATCGTGGGATGCTTAGCGTTCAGACGAGCAGGTGGCTCCATCAAATTCATTTCCAAGAGTCCACCTCATTGTGAGGAACGTTTTTGGTGTGAATATACCAACTGGACACTTACAAGAAGTTTTCATTTCTTTCCAGTTAGTAAAAATACATCCATCTTTGAGCTCTTGAACAGTGTGGAAATTCTATATCTGATAAGTCATTAAGTCACTCTAAAAGTAATATCTAATACTGGAAATGTTTGCATAATACCTGATACTACTTTGACCATGAAATGCTATTTGATGTTACAAATATTTGTGCAATATCACATTATACCAGTCAGACTTGTAGTATTGGATATTGCAAGTGCTAGCTAGCACAGTGTCAATCATAATTGTAAACACTTAACCAGGATGTATATAAACGTCATTTTTGTGTGTACAAACAAATAATAAAAATATTGCAAAAATGAAACATGTACAGCAAATATAAAAAAGTCAAAAGTGTTGATGGCAATTTGATTATTTTTTCTATAAATATTACATGCAGAAGATTTAATTGTAGTGTAAGTTTGCAGATTCAGAGCTTCTTTTTAACAATTTGTTTAATCTTTAATTTGCAACATCATGAACTAAGGCAAAAGTCAAAGTACACTTTGTGAAAACTGTGCAATGAACAATTTAGGTTGCACAAACTACTGTAATGGTATGCACTCACACTTTGTACATAAACTTTCTATCTAATAGTTTGGTGTAAGGAACTAACACATAGGCATGTTTATGGATTATATATAACAGGTTTTGCCCTTACCCAACGTATATTAATAAGCACTGTATGCTTAGTGCTTTTCCGAGAGCTTGCGAAAAAAACCTCACAAGCTTACTTGGGTGGGACTCGAACCCATGACCTCCTGCTTACTAGTGCAGATGTCTTAACCACTCGACCACCGAGCTTGCCGGGGTCGGCTGGCCGGTCCGAGTCAAATGAAGCAGCGGGTACCGTGAACTACTTTTCAAGATGTATTTTTTGCGTTGGGGAGATGTTAATTATATATAACAGGTTCTGCCCTTACCCAACGTATACAATAGTGTGGATGCCCTCATATTAGTTAGGTACTAGTTTAGGATACACCTGGACCGATAACAGACAATATGAGACAGAGGTTCTCTGTTCGAATATCTTCACATACTTTATGGTTGGAAACTTGTCAAAACTAAGAGTACAACTTTCAGTACAGCAGTCTATTTGAAGGAATGATAAAGACACGTTGACATTTGATGAGCAGAAACCAATTTTGGAATGCAACGTCAGCTTCTGTTCCAATTCTTCAGTGGCTGTGCTCAAAGATTGGTTGTAATACATGAAGTATGATTTATCTTCAGGAAAACTGTAACGACCTAGGTCAATCCTACATAATACAATGTACATTTCTACAGGTAAAAATAGTAACACATTCTACGTGAAGTGACTTCTGTACAATTAATTGACGCAGTACACAAATAACATAACATGCATTTAAGTAACACAGAAGTGGCCAATGAATCAGTGTTGCTGTACAAATGCAGGACCGTCAGTATTGGCATTATTTCAAGAAGAATGTTATATTTACCGAGCTGTAACTTCTCAAACATTTCCAAGTTCCGTCCAGTAAACAGGGGATTGTTTCTGGATTTTTGTTTAGAATTAACATAACTAAAATGCAAGAACTTTTGGTTCAGATTTGACCATGGCTGGCCTTTGACTCAGGAAGAAGGAGTTGTGGTGAGCTGCCTTGCTGTGGGGTACTAGTACTGTGTTCCAATCAGCTGCATGGGTTTACACTCTCATAAGAAAGGCTGTGCCCTTCCACATGAGTCCAACACCTAAACTATTCCATAACAGCACTCTCTGTACGAAGACGGGGTGCATCGAAAGCAGCATACAGAAATAATTTTTTTACAATCTACATTATGTGAGTACAAACAACATTAATGTTCAAACTTTTATTCATGCCACATGACTACCTGTGGAGGAACTGGAGCTAAATATTCACAAAAGAAAACCTCTGACAACATGCATTGTTTATTTATCAAAAGGAACAGTTGGAGTGCCAACAGAAGTGGAAACTTACTCCTCCCCCTCAAAAAAATGGGTCCTTTTGTTTCTGTTCACCTCAGCCACAGCTGCATTGAATATCTCAATTGCCAGTGGCCACAAATGGAAGAGAAGATGAGACTGACACGCACTACCCAGGAGCCTAGAGAGTTACATGTGAATTTTTCATCTTCAGATCTTGCAGGTAGCCGGTATTCTCTGACATTGGGAATCTGGAACAGTATATTTCGTCCCATGGCATTTGAACTGTGGCTTGTTTTTCTTTGGGTTGCCATAGTGACTTTGTCCCTCAGACATCCATTGGGTCATCCACCTCTTATATACATGTAGATGATTTTTTTTTTTCGCTGACTTGTGTAAGCGGCTTGCAGCTTTGAACTACTATTACATACAGTGTAAACAGAACATTATTATTTTCTTTAAAAAAGAGTGCCATTTGGTTGCGATGTTAAGCCTAATATTTTATGGCTGATACACAGTATTGCCAAGTTGCTGAAAGGCATCTAATCCACGCTTTCAGTTGGCTTAGTAATGGATTCATTTCAGTTGACAAGCTCCTTTCTAAAAATAGGTTGTTTCTTCAAAAGCTGTAGACTTGTTTCGTTGTTTTACTTTTCTGTATTAATTTTAGTTCCTGGGTCCATTCAGTATATTTTATGGATGTAACATTTCATTTGGTTATCTGTCTGGCTCTTACTTGCAAGAGAGGTGGAAAATTTACAATATTTTTTCCTGTCGAAGGATTCCCCCAATTACCCCTGCACGACTGCCACAGTTCTTGCATTTTCATAGGTCCCAGTTCCTTTGGTAGAGCTTTGGCCATCAAAGCCAAGATTGACCCGTTGGTGTGGACAGTGTATCAGGATCTGAGCAAACATAGAAACACTCATGTCAGATGTGGTTTTTTTTACATTACCTCCATGGAGAGTAGACTCTGTTATTCCATAAATATGCCTGTGTCAACTGCCCCCAACTGTCAGTTTGTTGACTTGTAGACCAGGATAACTGTGGCTACCCTTGTCTGTTTGCATATTCGATTCCCTACTCTACTTCTCCTCTTTTTTTTTTGGTCTGATTATTATTATTGTCCTTGCTCCAGAGCACAGACAGCCCGTTGCCTTAATCAGCAAGATGTGCCCGGCCTTATTAGACATCTCATAAAAAAGAACGGCGCGCAACAAACAACAGACAGGGAGAGGTGTTAGTTCTGTCCAGCGCACACATCCCGTTGGTCTCAAGTTTCATCGCCAACTCCAGGGCCTCAGCAATTACCAAGCCATGCATTTATTTAAGAGGGGCTCCGTTACAAGTCGGTCTCCTTAATATGATGCGCGATCCTGCCAAGATGGAACACTGTACAGCCCCCCCTTCAACTCCAAGACAGATTTTTTTTTTCCTTTGGTAACATTTCCAATTTATCAACCGTTCCTGGTTTATATTCTGCCTGTCGTTTTGGTAGTAAAATGAGGGGAATTGATCCTGCGGTCAGCGTGGAAACAAAAGTAAGGCCGCTGAAAGCTGAGAAATGCACTTGAATAATGTGTACCAGTCTTGGGACTTGTTGGTGTCACATAGTCAATTTGCAGTCCTTGCATGCATGCGTCATTCCCCCTCCCTTTTTTTGGGGGGGGACTTGTCTTTGAAGCCTTTACTTTAGCCTTGAGACATCATAGGTGTACCTTTCCTGTGAATTAATTTTCACATTCTCAGTGGACTGACTTCAGGGTAAAAATTCTTGGATCCAGATTGGAGGAAAAAAGAAAAACTGAGCATCTGTGTTACATTCACCTGGTTTGTGATTGAACGCATTCTCTCTTGGGAAAGCTCTTTCTCACTGAGAAATGTGAAATGTGGGAGAGAGGTAACATTTTGAACGACATGTGATATTCCAATGGGTTTGTCTCTATTTGTACCAGGGAGTAACTAAGATTGTAATTAAGCATTTGAGATTTGCTCAAATGGTAACACAGTAGCCAAACTGGTCTCGGTGTTCGAGGTTTCAGCATCATGGACATACATCACCAAACGTCCATCTTGATGCACAAACCCACACCATAAAATTTGTGCAAGGATTGTTTGGGTATGTATAGTGTCAAACTAAATGATTTTCATGAAGGCTAGAATAATTTGGTTTCTTCCAATTTTGCCAGATTTTGGAACAGCCTCTGCATTTAAAGGTTTAATGAATTGTTGGACAATTTTTTCAATAAGGTTCTAATGGTTATACGGCATGAAAATACAAGCTAAGAATAAATAAAAAACAGATCCTGCATTTTTTCCCCAATATTCACGACTGAAACATGAACAGTATCTCTTTAAAGTTTATTTAACCAAACAGGAAATACTGCTTGCTTCAAATGTTATAAAAACACTACGCTTCAAGTCAAGCTGGGTTTTCTGTCTTGCATTTGAGAAGAGGTCGAAGAGGTGTAGGTATGAGACTGCAGTTACATTGTACGTGATCTTTCTGTTTCCCCGCAGCAAGGATGAGTACATGATAAACATGTCTTGATTTTGTAGTAACGTCATTACTGTCTCGTCAGCACCTGCTAGGCAATGTTTGACCAATGAGCCAAACTGGAAATATTCCTATTTTTTCCCCCTTTCATACATGTAGGGTCCCTGAAGGTATAGAAATCATTTTCTGCCTCCTATTAACAAAATGCAAATTATCTACACTAATTGTAGCACCCTCTGCAATGTTGTTCGGGGGAATAAATCATAGCTATACAGAAAATTTACTTTGTCCACGGTAATTGTTCCATCCTAAATGTACATTGTATCTATTACTGGTGTGATTGTTGTAGCATGTCTTCACATATGCTCTTTGAAGGTCAGCTTTGATTTTGGTAATTCTTTTCCTTTGGGTCACTGTTGTTTCATTCATTAGTTCATCTCTTCTGGCTTGATGACTATGGTCTGAAGGATTGGACAATTGGCAGTGAGGCATCCTACTCTGTACAGGCATGTTACCTAACAGGTTTATAATGATATCAAGATGACTGGCTAAAATCAAAACAAAACAGAAAGAAAAGGACAAAAGAAAAGCTTAAAAATGCCACTAGTGGCCACCAGTGGGAATGGTAATTACCACTTGTACTTCCTCTCTGCTAAAGCGATTTCTGTCCGTAAATGGTAATCTTGACAATTTTCTTCCCCATATTCATCTCCAGTCAGAGCCGTCCCATAATTTTCTAGTTGCAGCTTAAGCTTTATACTGCATTAGGCTGAGTGGAAGTGGCTGCTTGTGAGAACCAGACAATCAGCCTTGGTACCCATCTGCTCCTGGGAAGGATTAGCACTGTCCCAAGGGTTCCTTAAGTACTGAATTATTTACAAAATTGTCTCTCCTTTTCTTCCCAACTTTCAAATCTTCCTGAAGACACATTGAAGATTTCTAGCCCTGTGATTTAATTGGTTCTATTTTCTTCTTCTCTCCAACAGTGCTTTTTTCTTCATCCCATCTGTGCAGGGCCTGTTTGATTTTCTGATTCCAATTATTTCTTGGAAGTCCTTTCTTCATCCCACTTGATTCCCCTGTTTTCGTCTTCTCTTTTTTGTGTTTGTTCCACTCCTGATCAAGTCTGGCAAATGTGTCTAGTAGAAGGCTCTTCCAGGATGTTTATTTTAAGCTAGTTAGGGCATTGACTCAGTTTCAATTTGAATGCCTTGATGAATTTTATTCAAATATTGATGGCTGCAGTTTCAAAATGTCAAAATGGATTCATGTATGCAGTGTAATTGTAATCTTTGTGTACTGTCTTGGACCAGTTGCCCACAAAGTCGACTTCATTTTCTTTTTCCCCCATTTCTGTCTTTCAATGCTTCACATCGATCAAGTTTATGGGCCTTTTATCTGCAACAAGTTTTTACTGCTATTGTTGTCTTGTTGACTATACTTTAAAAGACAGCAATCATATCTCTAACACTGCAGTTAGTCTCAGGTTAGAAAGAAACTGCTGGAGCCCATCAATCAAGCTCTTTTGAAGGGCACTTATGATGAAAAGGTTCTCTGCTGCCATTGTACCTGCACTAAACAGGTTCCTGAAAGGTTGCATGTGTTGTTCCCTAAACACCAGCATTGTCTGTTGGATGAAGAATTTCTCAGAAAATGTCTCGAAGCAAACAAATTCAGTGTTGATGCATCACTCACTGCCAATGCACCTTTTTACATGCCTCTATTCAAGGCAGTCTGTACTTTCTTCCTCCCTCCACATTCCTAGCTCCTGGCACAGTGGTGCCTTCCCCTTAAAAGGTCAAATAATTACTTAATTAACGGCTGGACGTGGTATCTTTTGGTTCACACAATTGAGCGTGCCTTACGCTGGTTTGCTATCGATCAGAGATCAGCTGCGTGCTGCGAGCCATAATCCAAACCAAAGCGCGCACACGGTTCTGTCCGCTCAGAACGCTATCGCACTGTTTTTCCTCGTCCCCCCTGCGCTCGAACGACGGAGAAAGCGAGCCTAATAAAAATGCAATTTAGCCACATCTCTGATAATTGTCAGTGGCGTGCGCAGCACGCACATGCCCACTTAGGGGGTTAGTGGTGAGGTACACTTGAGGGATGCCAGGGGGGTTGTGTGCCAGCCCCCTAAGAGAAAGAAAGTATGAGAACGGTCAGCAGACCGGAGCAGAGAACCAGAGAACAAAGGCTCTCCGGAGATGTCTCTCGCTGTCTTCCTATTTTCCTCCCGCACTTCACCTGTTTCCAACACGCGTAGCCTTAGCCCTCTTTGAGCCATCTTAACCCCCCCACTCCTTCAGTGCGGGTTCCATCTAGTGACCAATCAATGCTATCCGTTGGACTGCGGGGCATCAGGACTACTAAATGCAGACGATTCCCCCTGGGTCATTTTTTTGGGCTGTTGCCATGCCGACAGATGGATTGAAGTGTTAATGCCTGTTTCTGACACTTGTCCGGAAGAATTGGAGATGTTTTTTAAATAGGAAACGGCCTCAGTCAAGTCACATCCACGCTTGATTTTAAAGATTAAAATGAAAAAGGGAAGACATTATGTGCTAACACTGTAGCCAGTAGCATCCATAGCAAATACATCCATTCTGTTCAAGACAATTTGCCCCAAGACGTTTGCAATGTTTTATTCATTTCTGTTCCAACAAGCCAGTAAAAACAACTTTCAGGCCGTCAACTTCAAAAGGGTTAGAAACAGATGTTTCAAAAGGAAAGATGAAACTTAAAAAAACTAAAAATTTTTTTGATTCTTAAAATTGTCAGATCTTTTTGGCAGAGGTCTTGTGGATAAAAGCATCAAACTGTATGTCATGATTACATTCGATTTAAATCCCTTGATTTACATGTGTTTTTTTTCCGCTCTGTATAATCAGACATAAAAACAAGCACAATATCAACCCACAAAAGTAATAAACAACAAAACAACAATGCAAATAGTTCACGAATGTTGTTAATGAGAGAGTTGCCCTGGCAATGTAAGAGGGCATTTTAGGTTTTAAATAACCCCTCCCCCGATGGCGTAGCACTCTAAATGTCAGGCTAGAGCTATACCTGTAGCGATATATTTCGCTGATTATTGCCACAATTATATCAGCACCAATAAAGACAAGCAATTTGCCCTCGAGCTGCACAGCCTTCATTTGGGCTGGAACCTCTCTTCTCACTCTCTTCCTCATGGAAAATGTTTGAAATCTTCTGCAATAAATTTAACGTCCTTGGACATTTTTTTTCTTGATTTGTTTGATATTTTAATGTAAAATAATCTAATTTCCGAGGAATCTTGCAGCTGTAGAGTTTAATTTGGTAAAAAATGTTTTTCATTTGATGTTGAGTAGTTACTTAATGGAAAGGTAAATTTGGTGTATTTTTTTTCATCGGATGGGTCTTGTTATTACAGTTGTGATAAATACTGGAAGCTAATGGAAATGACTTGAGATGTGCAAGGAACATTTTATTACTTGTTTTTAAAATATGTCACCCAGGCTGTTTTATCTTAGCCTGGTCTGCGTGGGTATTGCCTTCATTTTTTTAGGGGGGGGTTGTGAGGGCAAAGCACTTATCAGTAGTCAACTGACAAATTATTCAAAATGTCAATTCCAAGGTGTTTTCAAGCAAATTGGTGAGGTTCATCCCGTTTTCATTTCTTTCGTTTCCCCCCCCCTTTCATTTTTTTTGTTTCCTTTTTTCCTCCTTTTTTTTGGGGGGGGGGAAGATGGCAAGCACCTCACTTCTTTCATTTTTTTTCCTTTTTAATGTGCCCATTTTTAAAATGTTTTGTATGGGTTTATTTTATGCTGCAGTCCATCAAGTTCAATATGCAGTTGTTGTTCAGCTTTGTATCTATCTATTTGGATGAGATGTTTGTCCATATTCTATTTGTTTAGATGTTTGCTTTTTTTGGATTAGTTTCTTACCCTTCAAAACTCTTAAACATTCACATAGTAGAATGAAAATGATGGGGGAACAGCCTCCTGGTTTTTATTAGTGGTAAATATGCTTAAATTTTCCAACTTTTTTACCTCTGTTCATTCTTATTCCAAATGGAAAACTTCAAGCAATGATGTTGTGTGATGTGCGGAATATGTGGTCAATCCATCACTGGGGATACACACGTCTAATCAGGGTTGGACACGGCCTTCATTAGACAACTGGTCAAACAGCCCTGGAAAGTTCATCGACCCTCTGTGATGCTGGACTTAGTTTGCCTGCGGCCCGTCAGCCAAAACGGGATGCCACACTATGCTCGTGTATTTCCCCTGGCGCAGATGGAGAGAGAACGCACTTGGTATTTACGCATCCGGTCAGGTCTAGACGTGAACTGTTGGTCAGTCTGTCTGCATGAACCCTGCCCTGTAGAATTCATTCCACCGCTGTTGTATGCGGGTTGTACTGTGTGGTTGTTGAAATAATTAAATCTTGTGTAGTAGATAGACAAAGGGTGGGCAAGTCATAAAACGGCAGCAGGAAGTGGCGCATTTGAGACTCGTTTATCTTTGCGTTAATTTAGGTTATCGATTAAGACATTAATCAGAGATAACTGCAGATTCAACTCTGATTCAGCAAAGAATTGCCAGTCCAAATGATGATGGCTACTTTCCATTGAATTTAAGAATTGTGCATAGGAGTGTGAGTGGTGTAGACTGATCTGCAGATTTCAAATTAGAAACCCTCACTGAGATGGCATCATGTTTTTGTATCTTTCATCCAGGCTAGCTGTATTTGCTTAACCAATAGGTTTGCCTAAATCCATGCGCGCCTTCAATTCCGGGAAAAACATGCATGTGACCTTGTGTGAGTGTTACGCCACTTTAATCATGGCTTCAAATTTTTGCAGTCAAATTGGTCTTTGGTACTCTGTGAACATTTTCCATGTGATGGTGAAGGCATGTCAAGGTGTTGCTCCATGCTTTTTGTACTGTTCAGTGACTTTTTCTTTTGTTATTTGGTTGAAGAAAAAACTATTAGAAAAAGTAATCTGTACCGTATTTTAAGGACTTAGTCATCACTCTGTTGTGTCATCCTCAGTATCCAAATTTATCAATTGAATTTAAACTTGACAGGGGAATTTGTTTCCGAGACGGAATTTGTACAATAGAATGAGAATTTTTAATGATCATTTTGAAGGTAATTTTGTACTTGGACATTTGGCAACAGTTTAAACTGCAGCATTATGCCATTTTGGTAACCTGTGAAGGATGGGAAAGTTTATGCCTAAAATACCATAAGGTAAAATTAAACAGAAGGGACTTAAGCCTTTACATTCTAAAAAACTAATATCTCCATCAGCTTCAACAAAACATGGACAAATCTACACTAATTCATTGGGTCCTTTTTTTTGGGGGGGCAAAGCCTTTCCTTCCTCCTCCTGCTCTTTGCACATCTCCAGTGTAAATTTTGACCTCTGAGTATGTCTTGGGATCTGTCTTCATTGCCCATGCAGCCTTGTAGATGGCCAGCCCCGTTGCTGGTGCATATTATGCATTATGTCGGCTTTGAATATTTATGGAGTAATTAACTAGCAGGTGGCCCTGTGTGTAGGGACAGTGGAGATATTAATTACCGAGGACAAAGGAATGAATTAGCACTGGGAGGTGTGATTCGGGGACATACTGACACCTGCCCTCAGCCTGGCTGGGTGCAGGCACCGTGATGGCATCTTGGTATTTGCTGCCATCGAGACAATGTGGAGCATTGTTTTGGCTGGTGGTTCCTTTAGGGACCAAGTAAGTCAAACTACTCTTTTTCGGCCTACTCACATCCCATACCATAGTATGCTCTTGTGGTAAAGCCTGTATCAGATAAAGAAATTCAAATCAATGTCTTGGACATATTCTCAGTTTTATTTATTGACTTTTGGGGACATGTTGTTTCTGCATTATGCCATTAATCAAGTTTGATGGAAATCATGGTCTAGTGCATGGGCATCAGGAGGGGAGGCAAAGGGATGCCACCACCCCCCCAAAAAATAATAAGAACAATTGAGGGAAAAAAGGGAAGTAAGATTTGAAGCTTTGCATGGTGAAAGTTACATGAGATGTAGGCTTGCGGGTGTACCAGTTCTTCTAAGAGCCACACCTCTTCCAAAAGAGATTGATTCCATAGTGTACCTGCAAGCGTACATCTCAAGGAAAAAAGGGGGAAAAGCCAAAGAAATGAAAAAACAGAGATGAAGGGCATGAAAACCACAAGTTTGCTTGAAAAATCTTAACATTGACCCCTCCTGCTGTTAATTGTAAATTCTTGTTTACCTGATAAATGCTTTCTCCTCCCCCCCCCACAGCAGATAAAGTTCTTTTCCTCCCCGGAAAATTCCTGGCGATGCCCATGCCAGTATTGTGACTGGGTGATAGGTTCCAATCCAGCTGCAGGCTATAATTTGTGTTTGGGGGTACCGGTAAGTCTTTTTAGAACTATGCCAGGAGTGTAAATAGCAATGGAAGTTTACTGGCAAGGAAACTCCGATGCGCTTGTGTATTGTATTTGTAGAGAGGAGGGAGCAAAAGAATTTTTAGTTGTTTCATTGCATGAAGAGTGGAAATAAATACGAGCCCAAGGAGCCATATGGTTTGGTACAGACTACTTTTTCACATTAAAGCAGGGCTGGCTACTGTGCTTAAAATAATTACTTAAGAACTTCTTTTGAGACAATTTCTCTTTATAGACTCATCTATACTTTCTCAAGGAGTTGATGCAAGGTTTTAGAGGTTGTTGAAGAAGCCTCAGAATCAATTTGAGTGGAAATCAGAAATCGTATCCAACTGAAACAATGTAAACATGGTTGCAACACATAATGCAACATTTTGTACAAGTGTGTAGTCATAGCAGTATCGATCTTTATCAATAATTAATTGATATGTGCAAAATGCTATTGCACAGCAAAATTGATGATGGGAATGCTTACTGAATTAGAGAAGTGGCTATATTGTTTACAACCTTTAAATAGAGCATCTACCTCATAAATGAAACAATTATTGTAAAGGCTTTATTGTAGTTGGTTCTCATTGACCTTTATTGTTTTATTAAACAACTACAAATGCTTTTCCAGTGAGTAGGTAAATTGTCGTTTCAGTTATTTGTAATTTGGATTAAATTCAAGATTAAGCATTTTTTTCCCAAACTAAAACTGCTTTAACCCGCCGTCATACATAACAGTTTACATTCTAACAAAAATGAAACTTGAATAAGATAGTTTAAACAAAGAAATGAACTAAACATGGAGAGTTTTCTTCAATAATTTGATTGTAGTGTATTGAGGATATTTTGTACAACTGGAGATAATTACACAGCAATCATGTTTGACTTACTTCTCAGATCTCATTTCCCCACTGATAAAATATTAGCCATTTGGCCGTTTGGGAAAAGAGCGCCCTCTAGTGAATGGAAAAAAGGTAAATAAAATAATAATGATTGTAAGGGGGTCTTTTGTCAGTGTTCAGTAGGAATGGCAGATGGGGGGTCACTTGGAATCAAGTATGCGTTGCCACATTTCCCAATTTACAATTTAGTTTTTTTATTTTTAGTGAATAGAGTAGCATTAATTTCTTGGGCCTCACTTTATTTTGAAAGCCTTTCCCTTTGTTCAAAATTCCAGATGACATGCAGGGGTTGTGATCTATTTTAATAACACCAAAGGCTTTGGGGAAATCTTCAACATCAGCTTCTTTAAAGTTAATCCAAACAAGAGCCCCCCCCATCCTTGGCTGAGACACAGAAAACTAATTCCTGTGATGCAATCAGTGGCCAGACATGATTGTGTGTGCCAGTTCCTCCGTGCAATCAATTTATCTCGGCCCGTTGACAGGGAAATGAATCCGTGTTGTGCGTGTACCCTGCGTCAGTAATCCAATCTACATTTGCCAGATTACAAAACAAAGAACTGGGAAAAACCGTGTTTGTTTTTGGACTGAAGCGTGAAGCTCCTTGTCGAGTTGCATCTTGGATCCACGACAAGTCGCGTGTTTTTGTGGATCTCCTCTTTGTCCCCCTCCTCTTGATTTGTCAAGATGTTTGGTGTGTTTTGGGATCGGGAGACGCAATTCTTCGGACTTGCTGGTGTGTGGGCGAGTGGAGAAATTTGCGATAATCACACCAGGACTCTGGCAAGCATCCGCAAACACTTGATTGCAGTGATCACATCAGAAGGGCTGTCTGCTCTTCGGTTTTGTTTGTCTTCTCCTTAGGTCGTCGTAGCTGACTCCATCATTGGAACAGTGTTTTTAAGACTTCCAGTTTACCTTTTGACATTGTTTTGCATGTCACTAAAAGATTACTGCTGATTTCAAAATTGTGGTGGTAAAAAAAAAATTTACCCCACTTTAAAGTCAAATAAAAATAATGTTTTTTTTCAGTACTTGTAACTCCCTCAATTATCTCAATAGGAACAGATTTTTCTCAGTTTACAAGAGTGAAATGACATATTGAGACTTTTTTGGGGGTTATTTCTATTAGTGTTTGTGTGTGACCAAGCCAATGCTACTTTTACATTACATTGGCTCAGTTTTGTAGGGCAGAGTACCGCTTGTTCTTTTTTTGTTTTTGTGCATGAAAATAACCAAATCTAATCTTACAAAATTCTGTTTATTCCTTCTTCTGTTATTTCTTTTCCTTTGGAAACATTTTGGATCTCTCCAAATAAGTATGACTCAGAACTGAGGATCAGCACAACGGTTTATTTGCTTATCCCGACATGTGCCAAAAAAAAGAAAAGAAAAGGAAACAACAAAGGGAAAAAAAGGTAACCAAAGAGTTAAACAGTAAACAAGCTCTTGATCTTCAGTCTTAGCCTGCTTGCAAACAGGCATTCAGCGAAAATGATCAAGATTTATTAATAAAAGTGCAAAGTCATCAAGATGTGGTGATCGGCGCAGAGTGAGTCGCGACAGTATGAAGGAGACGACAGAGATTGAAAGCCAGAAAAGAAGGAGAAGGCAGATAGAGAGGGAGAGTGGGCCAGAGACAAGGATGAGACTGGTGGTGTCAGGGATAAAGAAGGAGGAGAGGAGGAGGGGAGGGAGGAAAGGAGAGAATAGGAAGTGACTGATGGATGCGAGTGGAGGACCATGTAGAGGAAATCACACATAAAGAGGCCAGACAGGCGGGCTGCGAGTCGCAGTGTGGCCAATCCATCTTTCCCCCCCCCTCCTGTCTATCCCTTTTGCCCCCCCTTCGGCAGAAAGATGGTATAGGAAGGAAAAGGCATTGGTTAATTAGGATTTCAGTGCATACGTATATTTTATCCTGTTTGGATATTGCAGGGATGAATTGAATCGCAATGCAAGAAGCTAGAGAGTTATTTGGTAGACCTATAATTATGTTATAAAACTGTTAAGCGGTGAAAAAAATTGGTGCAAACAATATGCATTGCTTGTTGGCTAGTAGTCTTTATGCTAAACAAATATATTGTGTTGAGCAGATCTCTCTGCTCATTGGTCCATCATTCCATTTAGGTGTGACAGTAGACCTACTGAATGGACTAACTGGTCTCCTACATCTTCTGAATGAGGCACGGAACATTTGATGGATTGACAAATGTGCAAGATGGAAAGGCATTCCATGGTAATGCCAACTGATTAGCTAGAGTTTGCACAAAAGATTTTTCTCAGTTAACGTCATTTTCAGTGTTTGTTTCACTACTTTAAAGTCTATTTTTGCTGCTTTTTGATTGTATGCTAGTATTTCCATATGCATGAGCAATACTGTGATGTCATCCAAGGAAGCAATCTCAATGTTTCATTGGTTTGTGCACAAAAAAATGCTTTTTTTCAGATTTTGCTTGTCTACCTTTTTGTTTCTTTGTTAATTTATCGTTTTGAATTGTACATAGCATAAAGCAAGCAAGAAACTCTTTCTCAGAAATGTTTTCAGTGAGTAAATTCTGGGTTCACAATTTGAACCCAAACATCTATACCACTGAACCATGTCTTCCATAGATGATGTCACAGCAACAGTGCCCTCAGTTGTCCCAGAAAGCATTGATAATTTTAAATGTTTCAAACAGTAATCTTTTCAACACATTTAACCAAATATAGGGATTTCAAATAGTTTTCATATATTAAGAAGAGTATCAAGTTGCAGAAACATTGTGTCTAAGAAAATGTATTGCAGCTACACTTGAATTGTTGATGTTGCTTGTTTGGTTGCTTTCTAACATTTTCAGAAGAGAGAGCTTTCATTTTGGAGGGAAAGGGGAAGCCCTTTCTGAACAAACCGCTGATACATGTCTGTATACAGTTTTCATGCAGACATGGGTTTATGCCATTTATCATTAGAACCACAGGCAAAGCTGTTGAATGGTTGGCAGCTGTCAGCTGACTCCATCACATTCAAGAAGATGATGCCAGTTGATCACAATTTGGAGGTGAAGTTGCTGATGTTAAGAATGGATTTTTTAAGGGGGGGGGATTTCGGGGAGGGGCATTATTCAGTGGTAGGGTGTCAATTTTAATGTTTGTTTCCAAGCAAATTGTGATTTACATTCCTTTTCATTTCTTTGTATTTTATTTCTGTTGCTTTCTTCATTTGTTCCCCATTTTTAACTGTAAATCTTGTTGGAGGGATACTTATACCTTACTCCTCCCCGTTGTGGCACCCCTGATTCCCAAATCTGTTCACATATTTCACAGTGCTAAGATTTAGTCTGTAGACTAGAGTAATAGGTGGGTTTTTATTATCTTTGCAGCCATTCATATGACAGATAAACTTTATACTAGTCATTTAAAATGTTGGGGGGGGTACACAGCCCATGTGCTTATATCCTCCTTTAGGGATTGAAAAAAAAATCATTTTTAAGATAAAAGAGGACTGACAGTGAGACATTCCACTCCTCTCCCTCTGAAACACCCCTCCTGTGCCATCCTGTAGACAGTTGCACTTTAGGTGTCCTATTAATAGCAGATTATGAGACTTGATACGATTGCGGCTATTCTCCGAGTCAGTTCTCTCTCTTCTCATCAAGATAACAGATAGGCCTATTGTGGAAAACCCATCATTGGATAATAGAATGGCTTTGAATAATACATTCATTAGTTCCCCCCCCACGCCAAACAAAGAGGAATAAAAAGCTGAATATTTTCAATGGCATGTCAAGTTGGTCTTATACACTTGGGTCCCGGCATAAGACAAGATACGGCAATGCACACCATGGAAACCTTAATCTCACTTGATTTCTTTTTAACCTGGAGCATTAGAGTTCGTGGCTGTCCCTTAAGCTTGGGTAGTCTACCTGAACCTTCTTCTCTGTCAGTAAACCTGCTGTGTAGATAGGTTTACGAATCTCTCATTAATTAATGTGCTGTACTGAATCACATTTTGTTTTTCAAGGTCAGAGTCCCTGACTTCACTGCTGGTTTAGCCCGGCAGTGATGGTGCAGTTTTTGAGTGAGCAAGTCACCGTACCCCATTTGTTTCACCCCATGTATAAGTATAATGGTTACCAAAGAGGCAAAAAGTTGGCCAATATGCATGGTTGATCAACTGAATTTAAGAGTGCTGGCTTCCCCATCCATCCAAGATTTATGCCAGGCCTCACCATGGGGGGGGTAACCAATTTATACTTTTGATTCTGGGATAGACGGGACATATTAATGCTGAAATGTTTCTGCACAGATTGCTTTTATTTTCTAAACCTGTGTTTGAAAGTGAACGTGGCATGGCAATCTTCTTGTTTATTATCCTGTGATGTGAATTTAAAATTATATTTCTGCGAAGAGTCATGAACAGTTTGGTTCCCATCTCATCCCAAGGGTCCCTCCCCACACACACACCTTCGCCTGCCAGGGCAAACTTTTTTTCAACTTCCCCCACAGGTTTCTCCAGGTATTAAAACCTAACATACAGATTTAATAAACAAAATAAGAAAATTAAATAAAAACATAGGTAACAGTTTCCCATTGAAGGAGTTTAAATTTACATCTTCCGGTTTGTTTAATTCGGTAGGCTAAGGAGTTAGATGTTTTTCCCTCAGAATGTTCATAAATAATTTGAGTGACATCAATATTAGATGTCATTTGTGTATGTAATAATTTTTTAAGGGCAAGGATGTTTAGGAGAGACCCCATTCTTCAGACTTAACGAGACTGCTATTCTAAACTAAAAAGTCATTTAAACCTGTGAAGCAATTGCATCTAAGCAGGATACATACAGATTTCACACATGAGATGGTGCTTTGAATCTGTTCTAAACAACAAAATCCAATTAGTGGCACAACCCCCAAAACCAACATGACTAGCTTAAGCAGGTTCCAGTTTTTGCTTGTTACAAAATGTATTCACTGATGATCCAGGAGAAGTAACGGGAGGGAAGAGAATTGTTGGATTGGAGGTAGGAGGAAAATCTTAATCTTTCTTCCAAGTCACCTGTTTGCCGACTGCCGATTTTAGCAGGCAACTGCCCTTCCACTTTCATAGCCCAGTATTAACAATTTAGAATTCCCATGAAGAGTTTTCAGTGCATTAAAATTTACCAATTTTGTGTCTAAGGGACAGAAAAAAAATCTGTGGGATTGAAAATCATCTTGAGGTGTCTGGTTTCAGCGATGGATCATGCATGCGGTCTGGTGGACATTATTAAAAACCATGGAATGGCTTTGACAGAAAGCAGAGTTTTAGAATGTTCTAGCGGAGGTTTACATTTTGATTAGTCCGTAATAAATCCCGTCTAAACATGAAATCACTGTGGCTGCTGCAAACAAAAGCTTCAAGTCACTTTTTTTTTAACAAGTAAGCGACAGTGAATGGAAATGGGAGGGAGAGGGAATTTATCAAACATCACCTGAGTGAACTCCACAAGTAAAGAAAGAAATAGGTTGAAAAAAAATCTGTGCTTACTAAGAAAAAAACAAAACAAAACAGCATAAAGAGAGAATGGTGCAAGCTGTTGATTGCATGGTGGTAATGAGTGTGATACCGCAAGCAGCCATGAAATCTAATCTCATAAGTGCCGGGGTGGCACTATCCACTGTGAATTTTCTACCTGTTCCATTTGCCATTAGATGCATTATGGCCCCTTGCCAGGGCTATCAATATAAAGACACCTGATTTATTCACTGGGTGTTAGCAGTTTCTGAAGTTTATTAGAGAGGCAGTTGTCATTTGAAGATAAATCATGGGAAGCTGGCATTATTCTTAACACCCCCCCAAAAAAATGAAAGTAATAACAAAAATTACCAAAGGCATTTTAAAATTGCATGAAATTTTTGACTGTTGTTTTTGGAGGGCAGTAGAATTTGCCCACAGTACATATAAGAGTTCAGTTTCAATCATAAAAAGCAAACAGAAATCCATTCGTTCTGAAATTGGAATATAAATCACATCATTATTTTGATCAGTAATGGGATTTTTGCATGCCCAAATGTTAAACCGACCTGTGGCTTATACCTTGCAAGTCAGCAGTGACAAATTCTTACACTCATTTTAAAGGAAATTTAAGAATCTGAAGAACTTTCAGAAACTTAAAAGAATGTTGTATGATGGTTGAAGATGCTGAGAAAGATGCTGTTCATTTGAAAGTCCCCAAATTAAGGAAATGGGTATTACTTTTTTGGGGGAAGGGGGGAGGAAATATACACCATCCCAACCGCGAAACTGTGATTTTCTCAAGGAATTGTTTTAAAGTTAATCTACTAGACTTGCCATGAAAAGTTCCATGTACATTAAGTCAGAAATTCAAAATGCGGTAAATCTAAATATCAATTCAAGAACAGTGAATGTAATTTGCACAAAGTTGGCTCATTTCATAGAAGTCACTTAGAAGCTGTTTCTTTGAAATCTGTTGAGACTTGAATTGAAATTTTCTGTCTGACCATCTTATACTAGGGAAACAGTATCATAGAAAAATTGTATAATGGTGTCATTAAAAAATCTGTTACCCCTGGCTTGTAAGCAAAAGAAACCAATCACTTAAATCCTGATTTGCAATTTCAAAAGACTTTTTTAAAGTAAAAGCATTCATTGACAGAACAGTTAATTGTACCATTTCTCAGTTTGCTGAACAAAACCAGTCTGCAAAAATTTAGAACAGTCAGCAATTTCAGTGCCACTAAATTTCTAGGCTGATACTGGAGAGGTGGAGATTGTGTGTAAAAGCAGCTGACAGAGGAAACTCCTTTCAACCTCAGGGCAATGAGGCTTTGCACCTGTTTCAGGGCTGATCATAGCAGTAGTGGCCATCATCTGGGACCAGCGGTCATCTCCAGCTACAGCTTTCCTGGCAGTAGAAAGTGAAAATAACTAATCAATCAGTTCTGCAGCTGTTCTGACCACAGTGTGCACACATTTGGTGTTCTGAGTACATGTACATCATACATTTCTCAACAGATATACATGTACATCAGAAGGCCGAGAAGGGCGTGTAAGACATCACTTTTGTTCTGAACGTGATTGAAATGCTTGAGTGCATATTTCATATTTTCAAAAAGCACAGCTTTCACAAGTGAACAAGTTTGTCTCCAACTTATTTTGGTCTCTCCCTCATTATCCCATCAATTTCTATTATGTCAAAGATTGCCATGTGTGACATAAATGTAACAGTGGTGATCTATCATTCCAGAACTCGCAGGAATACCTTTTTTCCAGCAAATGCCTGATTATTGGACTGATTTCAGGCTATCAAATATATTTAGAATTCACTAGCTTTATTTTCAGTAGGGGAAAAAACTTCACAGGTATCCCTGAACCAGACACTTTCACAATTCCCACCCCCATGAAAACTAAACACACACCTTTTAGTGTTAAAAGATTTGTTAACTTTTGGGGGTGGGCACAAACTCCGCAGTGGTTAAATAATCTACTGATCACCGATCAGGAAATGCACATATTCTTGTGCCGAGACACACACACACAAGTAGAGAATCAATCAGAAGTGAAAGGAAATTTCAGCTGGGCCCAATTTTATGTGGTTGCTGAAGCAGAAATATTGTGCTAACTATAGGAGAAAAACTTTGCTAGCTGGAGCGCCAGTATGTCACAATCACATAATGTTAATGCTTGCGTATGCATGGAGATTTCAATTGTAACACTTAAGTTTGTGAGTTCTATAGCATGCTTATTGCTTACTGGTCTATGAAATGGACAACAGTTCCGTTACTAGCGTTAGTAGAAAATCATGGTGCTTAGCAACCCTATGAAGTTGGGCCCTGGGCCCAATTTCAGGGTGTTGCTCAGCACAGGATTTTAAGCTAACACAGACTCCATGTATTTTGTGAAGACTGTAAGCAGTAAACACAGCAAAAGACACACTTACCTCAGAGGAAAAAATTTGCATAACTCAGTGACGTGACAATGGAAATCTCTATGCGTGCGCAACCATTTAGCACAACCAGGCCAAGCAATGCCATGAGATATCGCTTACAGTTAGCAAAATTTTGTGCTATAGTAAGCATGAATTTTCTTCTAACTGTTAAGCAAGTCCATGAAATTGGACCAGGATCATGTCTTGCCAAGCAAACATGTCTGTAATTAACAAATTTCTGTGCTTGACAGTTTGGTCCTAAAGGATTAAACAATGTGTTAGGTATTATTTAAAGCTCTACAGCCAAGTCATTCAACTATTTTTGGTGCCTTTGAGCAGCACATCTGCCATGATTGTACCCATAGTCTGTATTTTGATCGTGTCAAACTCTGTTTTTATTCCCCTCCCACTGCTTTTTTGTTTGTTTAACAACGAGCATACCATTACTTAATGATAATTCGAGATTTCATTGTCTATACATCTACTGTATGCACATTTCACTTCACTGAAATCATAACCCTTACAATAACATCGGTCCAAATGTCTGAGTTAACTTTGCATTGTGGCCTTGTGGAAACAGGTTTCCGAGAGTGTAAATGTTATCCTTTGCCAGTTTACTGGGAATCTTTACTGGCATGGCTTTCATGTGAGGAGCTTGGGCTGGACCTAACAGCACGTAGATAATGTTCCCCTTGCAAAAACACTCCTGGAAAAAAATATACAGCAGAACCATTTGAATTGTTTTTCCACAGGGCTAGAACTAAACACAGGGAGAGAACTACCCTGTGTGAGGGGAAAAGTTATTTTTTTTAAGGGACGTTAAGAGAAAAAAAGCGAGTCAGGTATGCAGCAAGTCTTGGAACTTCATTTGCCATATTGAGTGAGGTGCTTGATTAACTATAGATGGGCTCCTGGAAAGTCAATCAAAATACACACTGGGAATATGTGGAAACAATATATGAACCACACATGATTGGATCCCACAAAATCAGACCTCGAGTCACGATTTGCAGTAACTCAGTTTCAGTTTATCTTAAAATAAAAGGTCATGGTGCAGGTAAACATTGTTAAAACATTCCCATTGATTAACATTGTATGCAAGATTATTTTAGACGCCTTTAACCTCAACATTGGTGCTAACAACCTGTGACACTTTTTGTTAGGTTGGGTCACATGTACTTAATACTTTGAGTTTCCATGAATAGTCATTAGATTGCTCTACATTTACTTGAGTAAGTTTAAGTGGAAGCAAAGAATACTGAAAACTAGTTATTGGTTGTCCACACATGTTGTTCCATTTGTTGTGTCTGTTCTGTAAAATTGTATAATATATTTCTTTCTTTTTTGACTTCTTAGTTGGAGGCCTAATAAAAGTGTGTCCTTGTAATAAGTGATTAAACCCCCCAAAATTAGAATAGGTTGATGCAAAAAAGTATTAACCACTCCCTGCCGGGGATTCCGGATCCGGACATGTATGCTTTATATGCGAGGTTGGGGTCTCGGAACTCGGACAAAGGGAACAGGGCCTTGTAACAAAAGACCAGGCTGCTGGGAATTACCGACATTTTTTCACTCTCAAAAGTGGAGATAATGAGCCTTGTTTTGAAACAGTATACCGCGGTTTGGGACATTTAGAGTGAGCGGATTACCACTGGGGACAAAAGCGCTCCACCAGCGCAGAGATGAGCCACACAGCACCGCTGCATGCTAATCTGGCCCCTATTGAAAAGAGGTCAGCAGCACACTGAGCCAGGTTCGTGAACAAAAGAAAGTTATATAACACCGCACAATCTGGGCTCTTTTTACAAGGCTGCAGGCCTGGCTGACATACTCGGGCATCAATAGATTTGGTCTGTCAGGCTAGAGTGGCACCAGACAGTCCTTCACACGTTTGTAAGTGTCCAGTAAATGAAGATTTTTTTAAAGATGATTAAAAATGATAAATATCCCGGCTCAGCATCATCAACATTGAAACTGCCCCGGCAGGAAGTGGTTTTAAGAAGAAAAGGATGCTTTGATGAATAGTACTCTGTTGAATCAAAGAAATAGACATTTCAATAACAACCTCTTACAACCCTAAAAATCCAATTGACTTTCTCTTGAGGTGCTATAAACATGTTCTAGTGAGGTCTGCAAACTTCCTTTGGAATTTTGAAATGAAACCAATCAGTCAACGTAACTATTGGTTCAGAAATCCATGATTTTTAAAACAACTGAAAGAGAAAACTGTTCCAAACAGTCCCACTGGCTCAAAACAAACTGAGATGATTGGTTGTCACATAGTTCGTGTGTGAAACTACTTTTTGTTTCAAATGTACTTCTGCCATACCATCAATAAAGGTGAAGGGGCATTACCTTTGCGACAATAACCTTCACGGTTTTTCCTTGTCAATAAAATACCTTCAGGACTTTATCTGCTGTTTCCAAGATAAAGGTTTGCTTTAGATTGGTCAGTGTCTTGAAGAGGACTACTGAATCTCGTTTACAAAGCCAAATGTCTATCACTCGTGTTGGAGTACCTACAAATTCTTAATTTGAGATTCAGAAATGATTGAAACATGGATACATAAGTTATTTACGTGGCTAAGTTTATTTGGACTTGTTTTCTTTGGATTAACCCATAACTTAAAGAAATAAGAGTGTACAGTAACTAAGAAAATAGTCATTCTTTTGACTAGTAATTTCATTAATTTTCCATATGTTGGAAAATTGTGACCACTTAAGGACAGCTTGTCCCCTCTTGATTAATACAATGATACATAATATCAAATACTTACATTTCTTAGAATTTAAACTAACAAACTTACAGCAAGTTCAGGGCTCCTTTTTCAAATGTGAAATAAAATCTACAAAGTTAATGCCAGAGAAAACTGTTGCATTGTCTGTAACCCATAATAATTCAGTTGAATTGTGGCAACAGCTTTGCCAATCAAACTGTAAAATGCAGAGAGTGTTTGTGCAAGTCCTCGTTGCCCAATGGTGGGGCATCTGTTAACAAGGAAAAATCAAAACAGAGAATGTGGGTTCGAATCCCACCGAGGACACATATTGCAATTTCTTCATTTTACCAGTTTTACTGTTGTTGGTTATCACTGCACATACAAAAGAATATTGCAACATATTTCCTGGTACAAATATTAAATCATTTATACTGGTAAACAGGATTGTCATAAACACCGACAATATATTACATTCTTGATAGGGTACTTGATATAACCTGCTTCATCCTATATATACTCTTAGTGCATGTTTTTCTTATATTTATAAGCCTTATGATCATTAGACAAAAACATGAAAGAACTTGACCTTGAAATTTCGGGCACCGTTTAAAAAAATTTGCCCTTAAAATTACACACTTATAAAAACTCTGACAGTGTAGTCTACAATCTACTATGCTGATAAATAACTACCCTATATGCTTGCTTCCAATCTCAAATCTGCCTAGCAAAGGCTGTAACTCAAATTAGCTTTCCACATAATAAATACTTTCCGGTTTATGCTATAAAAATGGACTGCATTTGTAATGCAAATTGGTCAGGAGAAGAGGTCAGTTTCTAACTGATATTCATATTATAGCCACTGCAAACTAATCATACAAACTTTCAGCATTGTTTTAATCTAATTACCAACACATCACTTGAAATCCACAGAAATGTTTCTTTTCCTTTTTTTAACTGAAACTATTTTGGCTCATAATTACATAATTTTTAAACTGATATTCATTTTTGTCATGATTCTTTCATATAATTAGTATATAAAAACATTTCAATATTTTGTGACATTTTCACTGAAAGCCCAAATTAGCATACAGCTCTCAGCCTCTATTGTATCTACTTTCTTTCATTATTTTCTGCCTACCAGAGCAGCTAAATAATGGTAGTCTTGCAATAGAGTACCGAAGTGAATACGTCACGTGCACAATTTGTATGTGAAAGGCATTAGCGCGAGAACCAGTGCATGAACCAACGCGCGCGTACTCCATTCGTTTGCACTGCACTTTCTGGTTCACAGTGACGTCACACTTCTGTACTCTGTGGCCCCACAATGTACTCATCAAGTTTGACCTCTCTTCACCCTCTTGAAATTGTGAATTCACACCCCTTCAAAGACTACACCAATATCCATAATTTATGGATAAAGGTGTAGTCTTTGAAGGGTAATGGCTCTGTCACACTATGTCTACCAGACATTTCAACCCATATGAAGTGCAATTTCCACTGCAATTGGGTTGTGCACTGCAATCATGGAAATACCCTCGTGTATTACTTTCACCTTTCTTAGTATCACAACAAAAAGGAAAAACCTCAAAGAACTGTGTTTCCTGTTTTTTGTTCCACAACCGGTACAGAGCCTTAAAGGAAAATTTCATAATTTCATATTTGAGAGAGCTACATGTAGGTACCGTATGCCTAATGCAAAATCTACTAAACTGAAGCTGGTGGCATTTGAACAAAGAATAAGCAGAAGGTGAAATGACAATTGCGGATGTATCTACCTTGTTAGGTTTTCAACAAATTAAATTCTTTGAAGCTGTTGCTTTTGATTTGATTCCTGTGTTAGATGAGTCACTTTCCATTTCCTGAAGATTTCGTTTCTCTACAGACTGCTTGGTTATGATACTACAAACCAACTGCCTATCAGCCAATCCAGATAACTTTTTTACGTAACAGAATTGACTTAAATAGAGCAAAAAAAACCTAAATCATTCCAATTACAGAGTAGAGTGCTTCTTAGGTAGTGCTCTCTTGCACTTGCCCTGTCAATCTAAATAAATACAGCGAGTAACATATCAGCACAAAAGATTCTGAATGTTTATATGCCTACATTTTTGCCTTTTTTCTTCTTTTTTTTTTTTACAATGCTTTGGTCTGTGCAGTTTACATACTACAACTAGCCCATCATTTTAATGCCACAATCACACACGTGTACGTTAAACTACAGGGAATTGTGGAATGTCAAATACCATATTCTACAACAACTACACATAGGTTAGACTACTTGACCACTAAAGAAAGAACATTTACTGGAAATTGTTTCCTTGATATCAAAACAGCTCAACAGTTATTACTCTGATAGTGATTTTTTTTGCATATATATGTCACTTCTTGTGGAAGATGTAGAATTATATACTATTAAAAGGGGTGGCATTGTTAGAGAGTGCTTGAATAAGACTCTGTAGGAAAGACAGTTGAAGATAATTACTAACGAAACTCAAGGTGCCTCAAGTGGTATGCTGACAACTGAAGATCGTAAAAGATGATATTGAATGAGCGACTGCCTTGTTTAGGGTTTTACAGTAATTTCGGTGAAATTCTTGACTTGAAACCAAACATTTTTCTTTTCAAACTGAAAAATTTCAATTAATTTTTGCCCGCTTTTTTTTTCAGAAAGGGACTGCAGCAATGCGATTAGGGTTATGGTCAAAGTTCACCTTGGGCCAATGTTCACGGAGCATAAAAGCACACACATTTGTCATGCAGTATTTTAGGGTGGCAACTCGGTGATATATGACCAGTTCATGGTCTTTGGAATTATAGAGAAGATCCCCAGTGATGGGGTTGAAGTGGGGGTTAGGGAATTGTATCTTTTGAGACATCAGTTCTGAGGAGACCAGATGGTCTTTACATTCTTTCTGTTCCCTGGTCACAAAGATCTCCTTTCCCCTGAAAATGGTTGACATTCACTGCATGGAACATCACACAACCTCCTCAGATCCTTGCATCCCGAAAGAGATTGGTTCAGCTGCACTACTGCAAGCCCACTAAAGATTAGCGTTTATAATAGGCAAAGATGAATAAGTCCTCACATTTCAAAGGTGGACAGTAATATCTGTTTCCACTGACATTTTGGAAATTGGACTCCCCCACACTGAAACATGGCTGGGGGAAAAGTGCACACATTTTTGTTTGGTCCATCTGCAGACATTGGAGGGGTAATATTCCAAACCCTTAAGAGAAAAGAAGAGGGAAAGCATATTTACAAATCAGCATTGGAAAGGAAATGACAATTTCTTGACTATTACTCAGAAGTGTTGCGGTACGAGTCATTAGCAACCACATAAAGTATAATTCTCTTTACTTCGAAGTCTCACACATACAAAAGCTAACTTTGTTGACCATATCTCTTGTATGTGACCGTCCATGTTTCAAACTTTAACATGCACATACAAATGGATTCGGTGGAGGTTTCACTACTTTTTTCATAACTTCCATTGTAACTTCTGCTGTTAAATAGCACCAGCTAGGCATTCACATAATGTGGTAAGATCACAAATATTTAACATAAACTTCATCCTGCTTTTGTAATTTTAATGAGAGAGATGATCGTAAGTTATGTTCATGTGTTTTTCCCTGTGAACAAAAATCCATGGAACACTTTGCAGGATGCAGTTTTTAACACTGCAATTACGTTGATGCTGTTCGACAAGTTGCATTTTAGTCATTCACACCTCTAGTACATCATGTCTATTTAGGTTTTTCAAGCTCCAGACGATTTTAATCTCTATATCTTTGTCCCAGTAATATTTAGTTTAATATCGTATTTCGCTTTCAGAGGATGCGTCATTTTCGTTTTTTTTTTTAAATTAAAACAACGAATTTGAGGTTTGCATGTGCCATTTTTTTCCCTTTATTTTCTCTGTATTTTTGAGTGGTTGCTTTTTTATACATCTCAGATGCATTAAGTCTTTGTGAGGATACTGCTTAGGTACAGTGCATTATTCTGCTGTTGACACCTTTGGCTTAAACCATTCCATATGGTGTCGACCCTTCCCCGTTCTTGCATGTCGGTCACGGCTGAAATGCGTAGCTGAGTGGCCATGGGCACAGCCCCTCCACGGCTGATGGAGTCTGATCCTGGGGTGGCAATAGGTAGTATCCAGGCGTGGTGGTTGCAGCCGCGGCCGCAGCTGCAGCAGGGTTGAGGGGTGTGGTGTAGTATGCCGTTGGGGGCACAATGGTAGGTGTCAGCGGCAAGGGGTTGAGGGAAGCCAGTGGCTGGCTGACGGCTGCGGCCGCAGCGGTAGCCGCCAGCAGATCTCGGTCAATATTGGTATTGCGTTGACGCGTTGCCTGCCGCACGCCACGCTCTAGTGGTCTGTGTCTGAGAGAGGGGCAATGATGGAGAACAAAAAGTCAGTAACATTCTGCATATGATATATCACCAACTTTTCCCAGCCAAAATCCTAATTATTGATAATGGCAACCATACAGTTTGGTGAACAAAGTCATTATTATTAACATAATATTCTGCAGACATCCATCTTCCCCAAATAATACATTACTCATACTTACCGTTGTGTTTAATATTATATCACATAGACCTACCGGTAAAAAAGATCCTGACTAAATTCTTTTTGTCGTTGCAAATTCAATGTGTTTCCAACAGACAAAAATGTCACAATTCCTGATCTGGTTTCTTGTTAATAATGAATTTCATGACCGTCAGTGCACCGTGCCTGTGTGTGCACACTCACAAAGGGGAAATGGGTCCAAATTTGTGTGTATGGACAATTAGCCTAACCCTTACCCCCCAGCTTGTCTTCCCAAAGAATCCCTCTTCCAGTGAAAATACTTTGTAGCACAATGGGCATACAGCAAACAGTTGGTTCTTTCTAATACTGAGGGCAGTTTAATACATTTGTGAAGGAACTAGCCCACTTGTAAAACCTCACTATATTCCCTGTTTGAGTTATTACACCCTAAAATAATAAAAGCTAAGCTTTGTATGTGCCACAGTTTCCGTTTCCAAAAATAGAAAGCCCAAATGACTCGCACAGCAAAGCAAGCCATTGTTTGTATGCGTATGTACAAAGACTGGATACGCATGCACTGTGAATTTCTGAAACTAGATTATTGACTTCAATTCTTGCCAATGCCTTGGGTTTCTTGGTAACAGGCCAGGAAGAGGTGTCTTTGTTTAGGTTCATCAATAATCGCCGTCATTAATTCTCCACTAATGGACTTGTCTCGGCGCACCATTTTAATATTATACAGGAAAGGGGAATGTGTTTACTTTCTGAGGCTACATCTCTTTTCAAACGGTGTAAGAAGTAAAACAAAACAAAAAAAGTGTGAGAGAAAGGAGATCTACTGACAACAGATGTGTCCGTTTTTTGTTTCTTTTTTTTTTGTAATCAGCACAGGAAAGTAGGATTTTTGCATGTTAGAATCAGTTGACAAGAGAGCACGTGAGACATAACCGGACTGAAATGAAAGTAATAGTGGCCCGGCCCAGGGTAACTTCCTTCTTTCTGTGTTTCAAACCTAAAAACCGAAACTCACCAGGGGACTGAAAGCAGGCAACTTTTTAAATGTACAAAGGATTCATGACACCTTTTGTGAGGGTGTTGCACTCGGATGCTGAGACATGGATTTACAAGAACAGAGATTAACAAACATGGAAATTCATGTGTTTGAATACCTCTTGTAAGCATTTCTTTAGGGGAAAAGAAGACAGGACTTTGCTCATCCCCTAGAAACTGATATCTAGAATTAGACAGAAGTTTGAATTAAAAAACAATTCAACATAATTTGATTATCCAAAGAAGGAATGGACTGAATATCCAAAAAGAAGGCATGTTTGAATCATCATTTGGTGCAAAGATATTAATCAACAAATGCAGTCTGTGAAATTTAAACCACACAATCATCATGTGCACTGATTGATAAATGCTGTCAATTGGCATCGTCTGACAAATGGTGGACATTTTTATCAAAATTTATATTAAGCATGAACTACAAACTTGCTCTTCAGTACCATTCTGGTACATCCCCTTTCATTTATCATTGGTGGACGGTTGTGTAAATGAGCGCCATGATCCAGATGCACCGGGGATATATAGAAATCATTTTATTATCACCTGCCAAAGTGTTTTGGACTCTACAACCTAAGGAGTTCACTAGATATGCTTTAACTCTTAGTCATTATTTTCCCTGTACTCAAACATACACTATCATCATTGTGTGTTTCCAACCATGCAGTGGAGAACTCACTAGCAAGTTCCCCCTCCCCAAAAATGCCTGTGTAGAGCGTTACCTACTCAATGTACCAACTTACTTCAGCCATTCCCTGAATGTCATTCAGTTAGATGTGTCTGGTCAAACTTGTCTGAAAGGGTTTGGTTTAGAGAGTTGGATCCAAGGTTTATTCAATTTGAAAATTATTTACATCATCTCAGCTCGTCTAGATTTCTCTTCCTGTCTTTAACCAGTGATTAAAAAGCATCTTGGTCAAAATTTTGGATGGATTCAATGTTGAAGAGAAGGTCCTCATCTGGAGAAGAGTGTTTCAAGGAAAGGCACGAGCTGGCCATTGCTCACTGACTACCGGTAAAAAGAGAAACTTGGGTGTGCAATTGAATGGAAGAAAGTAGGCCAGTCAGAAGCGATGTGATTACTGGGATGGTTTGGTTGATAAGCTCAGACACAATAACATCATTATACCTGACTGGACGGAAGGCAGAAAAAAAAGGAGGGGATATATGCTTGGTGTACATGGCTGCTTAGGTTTAGAGAAAAAATCCTGGTGCTATTTTTGGGCATTGAGATGATTGGGTTAACATCCCTTAGAGAGAGAAAGAAGGTTTACATTTTTAAGGACACTAAATATTCAAGAATGAAGTTGTAGATGTTGTGTCTGAAAACCAAGACAAGGCAGTGATGCGGAGAGGTTTTGCAAGAGGGAATTCAGGGACCCCTTTTTTACAAGAAAGGTACTGGCAGATGTTTTTAGTTAGAGCTCAAGTTCACTATGATCATGGTAAGAAGAAAACAAAAAGTCAAGTTTTGTAATCCTATTCTTCTAAAGTATTTATCTTTCCAATAAAAAAGATTACTTGTATACATTTTTGCATACAAATTGTAGATATAGGGTTGTTAAAGCTGTGTGCCTATATGCCTCAAAACAAATGGCTTGTATGTGGTATGGTTCATATACATGTCTGTATATTTCTTTTGTGCCAGTGAGAAATTCAGTTGTGTTTATCAGTCAGGAAAACAAATGATTGTATTTCATTTTCAGTTTGGGTCTGGAAAGAGGGGACCCAAGGGGCGAGTGAACCCAAGAGTTCTGGAGATGACAGGTGTTGATTGGTGACTAAGTTTAGTTTCCATTTCTTTCATTTTCCACGTATAGTTCAGATTTAGCATCACCAGTGTCATTTCAGGAAACAAGAAAGTGCAAGATTATTGCCCCCCCCAAAAAAAAATGGAAGAGAAAAAAATGTTTTGAAAAAATATAACTTTCCCATTCTAAGATAAGAATCGTGTTAAAAGATGTCACTGTATTCCAACTACGACAACCAATAGAATCAATTAGAGTGCGGATATAACTGGAAAGTTGCCAAAATCCTCTGTGCCATCTTGGACTTCATGGGAAGGTAGACCCGTGACATGTGTGACTCGTTCCAGAGAAAGTCGCCATTTTACCGTATTATGTCCAGTCAGCTGAAAGCTAATCTAAAAGACATTCTCCGAGAGCAGTGCAAGAAGAACCTAACCCAATTTATTATCGTCCTTGCCTAGCGAGCTGCTGCGAGGGGTCCCTGCACTTTTCTCACCTCCACGGCTGGTATCGTTTGGGGTTGGTGTTAGGCAAGCAATAGCTCGGATGTCCTCACGTGCGGCGGACTGCTGCTCAGTGATGAACAAAAAATGATCATCGTCTGTCTGTGTGGCAGTCAGAAGCCAAGGTCGCTGGAGATGAGGGGAGAATGTTTTTTTTCTCTCTTTTGTATTCCATGCTTTGTTCTAATCATCCTCTATTGAGGCGATACAGGTGCAATCGATAATGGATCACGTCAAATGTGGAAGCTAAAAATCCATACCTTGGCATCTTGTTTTCTCACAAAATTGAGTTAAATGAATGATAGGGTTCCCACAAAGCCTTAAATTGTGTAAGACAAAAACTCTACATATATTTTGGACGTCACATGCTGATGAAACCATTACTAATGCATTCAAACCACCATGTTGATATTGAAAATGTCATGAAGATATATTTCCCAAAAGAAAAAAAATAATAAATTAGTGTTGACCATGCGCCATTTCTGTGCTGTTGTGGACAAGCACCATGTCAGCACCAATCACACAGTTGTATGCTTATCTTGTTAGTGTTTTAAATGCCAAATACAATGCAGAATTATTACAAATAGAATGTGACCTTGTCTGATGCTCATCCATAAGGATAGAAAGCCATTAAAAATAACGACCAACCAGTAAGCCATTTTCATCTGTCCTCGGCAAATGGCCCCCACAAACGGCCTATTGTGTTCTTTAATTGGCCTGTGCACCTACTCTAATTAGCATATTCCTCATCAAACAAATTTCTGTGATGCCACGGGGTGGGTTTTAAAACCCATTTGTCTTGAGTGTCATTTTGGTTAAGGAGTTGAAAATTTAATGCTAGTATGATCGATTAATTGTTGTAGTGCACTTTTTGAAGGGAAAATCTGAGGTTTGAGAGACTTCTATGACCACCAAATAATATCACAGGTGCCACTGTGCATGGATGTGGGATATCAATAAGGGTTAATATGTCAATAAATTGTGTCCTTCACATTCAGTGGATTCAAAAAAGGAGAGAAATGTGCAAGATACCTAGTGCAGTTCTGAAACGTGCTGCAATTTGTCACTTCAAAAATATGAAGCCGTGGCACAGGTTCTTTGTGTGACTCATGAAAGTGTCACCCAGTTGGCATTTTTTTTTAAATTGAATTGCCAAAAAGCGTGAACAGAGATCCTCAATAAAATTCAACCCTGTCACAAAATCACCCTGTCACTCACTGGCCCCTGAAGAAATTGTCTGAGTGCAGTAATTGCCGTGTCAGTTTCTTGTAATCCATGATCAACTTTTAATGCAGCAGTTGTTACATATGTGCCGCAGTATCTTTAAAAAAATCTTGGCTGTCAATATTTAGATTGATCAAGTTCTGTTATGTGTTTGGTAGTTCCAGTAACCTATGCGGCGTTTCAGCATTGTCTAATTGGACTGTTCGTTTTTCTTTCTTCCTTTTTTTTTTGTGGGCCGCATGTGCGTAGTACCCGGTACATCCTACAATCCCCTTGCGTTTGAGTGAATTACCAAGTTCCCATGATTCCTCCCCAACAATAGCAGGAATTACCACCATGGGCCTTCAGCCCGTAGTAGTGCCGTCTAATTCCTGGGAGCTTTATCGAACATCGCAAAGGGGGTATTCTATTTACTTTTTCAAGGGGGGGAGGAGTAGGATGGGACGTCATCCGAACCTAACTCACGACCCTGATGACAAGCAAGGAACTGATTCTCGGTCCCCCGACCCCCCCACCTGATCCGAGTCATATTTGCCGGGGCTGTAATTTCAACAGTGTGAAATGTCAGCCCATGACCCATTCAAAAAAGTCATTGACAAATTTGGGAAATTCATCTCTGTTCAAAAGAGAGAACAGAATTGCCTTTCATTTGTTTACTTCTTTGTTAAAAAGGCTAGCTAGCTCTCGCTCTAGCCAAAGAAAATATATAAGCATAACTCCCCGGAAAAGCAAACATTAAGTAAATGAAATTGGACGCAGAAATTTAAAAAGAATTTAAAAAAAACAAACTTCCCTTTAACCTAATATACATATAGAGTGTTTCCATGGGAATAATACGAGCCTACTGACGCCATTAAAAAATTTCATTTTCCCCAATATATTCTGAGAAATGGATGAAACTGATAAACAGGATGATTTTTTCTTTATTAAATCTCTTCTGGGCTTTAAAACATTCCGTTTGAAACTTAGAATTACACTTAAAGCCACTCCAAGCGACAGATACCCATTGTTACAACAGTACTACAAAGGATCTCTTTGAGTGGGATATTGAAAACACATTCCACACACCTATTACAGAAGCGAAAGCTTTCCTTTTTCTTTGCTGCAATTTATGCACTGACACAAATGGGATTGTTTATAAAATAAAGTGTTACTACTAATCAGCTCGTTGACGTAAAACAAAACCATTTCAGCTCACTCTTCAAGGAAATAGCAGGAGGAAATATGACTATTTATTTTTTGTCATATTTCCATTTCAACAATTACATAAAAGGTGAAATTTTTTATTGTCACAGTTATCTGATGTGCCCACTCACTCAACCTCATTCTGTCAGAAAGGGAGTAGAGAGTTTAAATTACAACAGTGAAAGAATTCTCCCTCTTGGTTGCGTTTCAAAACTGCATCATTCAACTTGTTTCCATGTGCTTTGAAGCAGTGAGTTAGAAAATGTGAAAGCCACCCATGTGCGCTTTTGCTGGTTTGTAGTTGAAACTGTGTTTGTTTAATGTTGCAAGAATGATTCCCAGTGCTTGAAAATTAAAACAAAGCAAGCCAAAACTTTGTTTAATAAAAACAAAAAACTAATGTCTATCAATAAATAGACAAAGTGCTCGTACTGGTAATTTTCTGTATGAGTGTGGAGCATGATTATGAAATGAGAAATTTGTGAAATATTATATGATTTTTAGAAATATAAATATTACATTTTAATAACATCCCCGTTTGAATGTAGATTAGATGACTTAATGCTGCAAAATCACAAATACACAGCCTTTCTGGTGGCATATTTAAACAGTTGTTTGTGGCTTGCGATTGTGAAATCCACAAAGTGACAGGAAACCTGTTCTGATACTCTGTCGAGTCAAAGAGATGCTGAAATGATAGTAATCCTCTTCATTCAACATGAAAGTAAAATTGCCTCTCCCATTAAACTTCCGTTGACTAACATTCCAAACGACACTTGGGAACTACAGTGTACGAGATATATTGCAATCCAGTTTATACATAAAACGCCATGTCTAGTGGTCTTTGTGCGGACAATGCCCGTTTCAGCCGGCACCATGTCCAACACAGTATTCTTTAGAAATTTAAATTGAATGGGTGCCTTTGCTACACAGCTTGTCTCTTTTTGTTGTCACTTCGGACATAATGGCATGCAGGGTTAGCACTGGGTCTGTGTAACACACACCCCCACAGTCGGGGTGTGAAACGCGGTGCCGTTAGGGTCGGATTTCAGCCCGGTAATTGACATGGCTGCACCAGCACACCCTGTCTTTTCTTGAGAGGCGGGAAAATCCACACCGGCTTCTCCCCAGCCGCACTCAGTGGCAGGAAAATTAGCTTTTGGTTGTGGGGCCCGAAAATTGAGATTGTGTGCTTACTGTGGTGTCTGTAACATATCATGGGTCTTCATGTCTGGACGGCATATGCGGGAGGACTAAAGAACAATATTTTTGTTCATCTCAGCATTTCAACCGTTTTTTAGTGATGTGATGAGTGTGACCTGGTCATGTCTCACAATGGGGGTCATATTTGTATTTGGCACACATTCATGCAAGACTCCTTTGGCAAACAAGCTAACTTACAGTTCATGAAAATGGAAGAACTCTATTGAAACATGGAGTCATGACGAATTTCTCTTTTAATCCCAGAATTGAAAAGAGACTCTTGAATCCTGCCCGTTCCTTTCACATTCAGGTCACGCATATTTGACTCACATTTCAGAGTGTCCCAAGTCACTGTGCAATGAATACAAATCCTGCATGAAATTCACAAGTGCATGATTTCAGAACACAACACAGATTACATTATTTATGTAAAACACTTTGTCCTTCGGATAAAACATGTTTCTCCTGATATTACATGAATAATTTTATTACGTCACTGTCCTTATCAATTTTGTAGTAGTAAAGAGTACAAAAACTGTCACATATTTTATCAATAATTTTGGTTTCTTCAACAGAATTTTTTTTAAAATTCAGGATGACAACAGGTTTGTAATGCATCCATGTAACGCAGCTCATCTAACAGTTCTGTTTTTTTTTTTTTTTAAATTTCCCCAGATCAGGATCTTGGCTCCACATGTCATCACAACCAAATTTCATCTTTGGATTCACTGGCAAGGGAAATAACAGTGAGACTTCTGGTTGGAATTCCCTCTCCCACTGAGGCTCGCTATTCAGGACTGTCAGATGAAATTTTGAAATTTCAGTCAAGATCGTGGAAATGTGCCCATATTGTGACATGTGAGAGCAAAAGAACTGACGTCAGTCCAGCAAAGTTTGTTTTGTCTTTGAAATTTCTTCTGATTAAAACAATTGCCGAAGGTGCCTTTGTGCAATACATGTGATTTGGTTAGTTAACCTTCCTTATGAAAATGTGTGTACCGGAGCAGATCAAGAACCAAATTGTGGAGTCCAATTTTTGGGGGGGGCAGGGGAAGGAAGAAATTTGTGATTTTTTACATGTAACCTCTTATGGCCTTTTAGAGTGGTGGGGCTACATTTGGGGGCTTTTTACGTACTTTTGGAAGGAAAGAAATTGGAACAGACCCAAAAAGCTGGGTGTGTGGGTGAGTGTGTAAACGCCTTCAATCGTGGACCTATAACAACAGGGGACAATAGGGTCCATGGTTGACGAAGAGTCCACGGTTGGAAAACGTGTACAAAACATATGGGGGGTCTTTCGAAAAAGTTAAAGTGTGAACAAAAGAGGAACAATAGGGGGTCCCCAGTTGCAGGCAAATACACACTTTGGTGTGTGTGTGTGGGGGGGGGTAGTCAGTGTCAACACTGGTCTTATTAATGTGCATAAGATATTTCTTAGTTTGGTTTCCAGCTTGTTTTTGTACATGTAAATGACCTTTTTAGGGTGTGACGATAATATATCAATGCAAGACAGATTGGGTCGTGCAAAGTTTTGCTGATTTTTATATGCAGCTACTTCTGTGTTTTCGCTCATGCATACACCAAGGCCATGGAACAGAGAATATAAGGACAGAGGGTTCCTCAGTTTGCAACCTGCTGTCACATAGTATAATGGTATCCAAATTAACTGAAAAGGAGTGGCCAAAACATTGAAGAATAGACAGGACAGGTGGACCTTCAAGTATGCATCAAATACCAAACCACTTCCTGTGTGAGCAGAGGAAGGTTTGGCATCAACACTGCAGCACTTACCTCATCATCCTGGAGTGAATCCGTCCAGAAACAATGTGTGCATTTAGTTCCTGTCAGCTTTAAGTCTTATTTTGAATATGTGGGGCTCTTCATGACAACTTGATGGGATTTTCCGAGACTTTTTTTTTTTCAAAGAATTGGTTTTCTTTCAAAATTACAAGAAATCGTTTCCAGTGTGTGCTTGTTTGATTAATTCACCTCTCATGAATTGACTTGGGAATTTACTATTACTACCTGCAAACATCTGAAAGTTTTCTTCAAAACATGTTTCCATAAATACTGATAAGTTATCATGTCTCAAACACGTAGCCCCACATTTTCAATATTTGTCAAATTACCTGATTTCCCCCAAAGATCTGTGGTGATATTGAGGCGGATTGAAAGAGGTACTGTCAAGAATGAAAGGGTTGTATTGTATTCACTGCATGCTGCCATGCATGGCATATTCCTCAACTGCGTCATCTGTCTGTAAACACCTTGGACAATCCACCTCCCACCAAAAAGAAAAAAGAAAGCTCAATCGCATTATTGTCTGAGAAACTAGCTTCTACCTGGAGCGACTTATTCATCTGTGTTTTATGTGGGCGGCTGCGTCGTGTATGAGCAATAAAACTGGAAATTACTGGAGGGCATGATCATGAGGATTTCTTCTCTTGATCAGCAAAGAAACTTGATAGAATTTGCGGTCGTTGTAGTTGGAAGTGAGACAAAAATGTCACGCCTCTGAACATTTTGGAGGGGCTTTGTGTCTCGAAAGTATGGCTTTTGTTTGTTCAAGAAAAAGATAATCCCTAGAAGCTTAGTTATTGTCTACATGTAAATGCGATCCTTATCTGAAGATTACAGTCACCAAAATACTTTATAATCTTGTGAGGAGTATGATACTTGGGGAGGACTTTCCTTTCGACAATATAAGAATCCTTGTATATTGTTGTAAACAAGATAACAAAACAATTTCAACAAACACAACAGAAAGAAGGGTAAGTACAACACTCATGCAACTGAACTGAAGCCAAGAAGAAAAAGCTGAGCTGACTTTTGCAAACTATTATATCCAGGTATGGCTGGCGATTTATAAGTTGCACATGTGTAGGGATATCAGGGTTGGCTACAAAGCAAACTTGAAAACAAAGGAGATTTATGCATGTGAGTGAACAAAATGTCATGGAAACATTTCATTCATACCAAGTACATCCCAGAGTCACTTAAGCTTTCAGAGTCACAACTTCTCAGAATGTATTTTCCCATAATTTGTTACTTCTTATTTGGGACATCAACAGCATTTTTTTTAACACCCCATGAAAAAAGTTATTAATCATGCGACTAGATAAAAATACCTATACACTGTACAACAGGAATCTGGTTGCATGGGTACCTCATATAGAAAATTAGGTTGTGCTTCATGATACTGTTTTAAATGGTACTCAAGAAAAGCCCTATTGACTTAAATGTAGTTCCTTTTTACAATATCTCCAATCTTTGCATGTTGGTTTTGTGTTAAAAATTAATATTGCACAGCTGTTCCAGGCTATGTACCAGCTTGACATTTAATGTCATTTTTAATGCTTCCTGGCATGAATATAGTTTAAAGTGCATCTTGGGATGTTGTTTTCCCAAAATCTAGCTATCCAAGTACCTGTGGGGTGCCACCTATAGCAACATACTTATTATTTCTGTTTCCTTGTGAGAAAATAAAATTTACGACAAAAATACATTAGATACCAATTTTGTCCGTTTGCAACCTCCCTTTCATTTGGTTACACAGCAATTTCAATGAGTAAACTCTGAAGAAATTTTTGCAAGGAGGAACGGAAAATTTGGCCATTTTTTTCCCTATCTGTCAACAGACCAGCTAGAATTTGAAAAGCTGAGTCAATGTAGATTGCCGATATAATTGCATCTTGATGCTGTGCCAGTATGCCGGCTGTGTTATTCCTTACTGCAGCTGTAGGGATTTATCATTGGAAGGGATCTATTACCATGTAGTTACTTTCAGTCTCTCCCCCCTTTTTTCGGTCACAGCAGTCACAATAGACACTGATTGAATAATTGGTTTCTATTATTATAAGTTCACAGTCAGTTCATCCACATACACTCAATTGATGTATCTTCAGATGGAGAGATGATTTACACTGGTCAGTTTCACCGGCGAAGGACAGTTTCAGAGGTGTAAGTCTGGTCAGAGGGAGAAAGAGAGAGTGTGAGATCCAACTGCTCAAGTAGGGACTGGAACCAATAGCAAAACAGACGACTGTGAAATTGTGAATGCAGGCCACCACAGAAGGGGAGACAACCGCACACGAGGCCCAGGACCCAAGAAATGAATCTCTGAATCAGCCTTGTTGGGACTCAATCCCAGGTCAGTGGCAAAAAGGAAAGCAACAATCCATTTACATATGTACCAGAGTGTCATCTTGACATCAACATACAATGTCGGCCAAAAACCTGAAGAGGTTTTTGTTCATTGGAATGGGATTTCAACTCTGTCAAGATTGAATACATCGCTGTGCAAGGAAATGTCCATATTTTCCATATTGGAAGGAAAAATCCCTTGCTAAT
The DNA here is from genome assembly GCF_001949145.1 of Acanthaster planci. The sequence goes on from NW_019091400.1 coordinate 1,213,911, forward strand.
GTACATGTAGCTTTCAGCAAGCACAGTGTGAACCAGTCATCATTGTGGATGGTTCAAACCCAAAACACAGGAGTTTCTACAACAGTTTGGCACATAGCATGGACGGACCATGAGAAAATACCCAATTCAACTGGTAATAGAATTGAGCAGGGGTCATCGAATGCAAAAGCCTCTCTCTTGCAAGCTTCACCAGTGACGATAATGTCAACCCAAGTGGGAGTTGAACCCCTGACGCAATAGTGAAAGTTCAGGAACTAGCTCAAAGCCATCTTGTCCCCAGGAGAGTCAGACCAAAGACTGGAAATGAAATATACGAAGATCAAACCGAGAAGGTTTTGAACCAAAGACGTAATGATAGGAGAGCTGAAAACATCACTGTGGGACCAGTGAATGCAAATATGCAAGCTCATATTCAGAGCCATGACATGAGGGACTAAGAATTCTGCATGATGCCCTTCTTGGTCAAGATTTGAAGTTCAGTCTTTTTTTTTGGGGGGGGGGAGCTGAATAAGCAATAGCCAGCAAAACATCCCCCATATTAAGGTCAGACACAGTCTCGCATGCACTCATTTTAATGTGATGGGTGTTGAACTGAGTCACTATGCTGGAAAATGGAAGGCGGAACACCAAATTGATCTATGATGACACTGCACTGGTAATTTGGCATGTTTAAAAAAAGGGGGTTAATTTGATTAAGGGCTAATGTCTGATCAGAGAATTGTATTTAAAAACAACCTACCCTGTCTGAATCCCTCAGTAATTGAAACCGCACAGCCACTGGCCGACATTTTTAAAAGCAATGTTTATCAACAAATATACTGTGGCCTGCTGGGTTCTTCAATTTGCTTCAGAACATGAATGACCGACATTGGCAATAAATGAATTGATGGCGCCGCACAATTTCGAATCTCCACTGCGCCGCGGCAGGGTGACTCATGTTTCTTATAATTTGGCTCAGGGCCAAAGTGATGATGCAGCCGGGCTCGTCACAAAGGAATTCCAGCAGGTCATGCGACACTTGACATGAAACAATGTCAGCTTTGTGTCTGTCTTGATTTGGGCTTTGGCTGAATGAGAAATTTCTACAAGATTGTCGGCATAGGCTTATGCTGCGTCAGCATCCTATACTACAACAAAGCTCTCGAACATGACTGTCACGGCATTAAGCGTAATAATTTATCCGAGTTCTAGCGCTAACAATTTTAGGGTGACTCGTAATAGGAACCAAGTGATACATGTACATCCATGTACATCCACATCAAGAGAGTTGTCTTCAAATGCATTCAAAATTGTTGCAGTAGGATCAAAACACTGACTATAAGACTGATAAATAACTGAATGCCAAATACCAGAATTACTATATAGACACCACCCCCTCAAGACAAAGGGAAGAAAATGTCAACTCCTGGGTCGGCTCAACAATCAGTAACAGTTAAGTTGGACAGTCTGCCCTGCCCACCCACCAAATCTATTTTGGATCTGACAAGGGGAGAACATCCACAAGAACAGGTATGTCTGTGCTTAGCGTCTAGAATGTAAAACCAGCAAGTTGTCTGGTATTACTGTCACTAGTTTGCACTAACCTTTTGGGGGGAAATGGAAGGTGTCTGTTTCTCCTGGCACATCAGTTCAAAAGTTTGTTCTAAGTCAGACTGGATATTTTATTTTATTTATTTCATTTTCTGATCATCCAACAGCACATTTAGCGCCAATTACAGGATGATAATGAGTGAATAAGACAACGAAGAAATGTTTAGTTTTAGAGGTGGGAAGAAAACCCAGACACGTTTCTGGGAAAACCCACAGACTCAGGTAGGGGCTGAAAACCCAATCCACATGTGGACTGAGCCGGATTCAAACCCAGCCCCCCAGAGGTGGAACGCGAGGAAAGAAACACTGCACCAACCTGACTCCCTTACACTGCGAAAACCTGACTCCCCATTTCTGAAATGATTTACAGGTGTAATTATCTGAAACAAGGACAACCCAACAAACCAAACAATAAATAGAAGAATAACATTAGAGTTAAGTCATGTTTGATTGCAATCATAAACTCAAAAATTAATTATGCATTGCTTATGCAAGAACTTTCTCTTCTTTATTGCAAAAGGTTTTTCTGGTTGAATTGTGTTTGAGAGTGCTAAGCTATTTCAAACCAAATTCCAGGACTTTTCAGGACTAGAATATGAAATTTCCATGACATTTAATGTCATGTGTTGTTTGATATTATGCACTGGAGCACTGCCATAGCCCTCACTGTAGATTGACAAGGATAGTCTGTAGACTGGAGCACTGCCATAGCCCTCACTATAGACTGACAAGGATAGCTTGTAGACTGGACCACTGCCATAGCCCTCACTATAGACTGACAAGGATAGCTTGTAGACTGGAGCACTGCCATTGACCTCACTATAGACTGACAAGGATAGCTTGTAGACTGGACCACTGCCATAGCCCTCACTATAGACCGACAAGGATAGCTTGTAGACTGGACCACTGCCATAGCCCTCACTATAGACTGACAAGGATAGTCTGTAGATTATTCTTTTATCACATCAAAAGTGGTCCATTAAACATGGCTTCTGAATGATTGTGATTTCCATGTCTTTTCTACAACTTGTTTCCTCTGACAAGAAGATTCCAGGACCTCCTATTTTTCCCAAATTTTCCATGACATTCCAGGATATTTTTTCCATGACTGTTGGGGACCATGTGTCTCACATACATGTAAGGAGTCAAATTACCTCTGAAAGCACAACATTAAAATGAAGAATGAGTTTCGAACTTACATCCTAAGCAATGCCCCTAGAACTGACTTAATGGCAAAAAATACATACATATGCCTGACCACAAACTCAAATTATTCAAGAAATGATTAAAACTTTGACAAGGTTTCAGCAGTGTTTGGTGACTGATTAGTAGACAGTCAAGTTTTGCTGATATACACTGTATGTAGTGCCAAACCAGTTCCAAAATTATCTCTACCGTCTTGTTTTTGCATCCAATACAAGTGAATGATTTTATGCAGCGATTGTTGGTATATTAGAATGCAAGGTCAACACCACATTTTCTTTTTTAAGAGAGAATGCTACTTAATTTCACCCACACCCAATAAAAAAATTAAATGAACTGGTACATGTATCTCCAGCAAAAGCAGTTGCAAAATAATCACTTTGTCAAGTTTTAGATTTTGTTCAAAGGGGTTAAGTACAAAAGTGGGAGCATTCTATCTTTTGTAAGTATTATACGGCACATACAAGAAATTGATACACTTACAAGATCTGAACCCCCCTCTACTCATACTTTAAACTCTTCATCTTTGCAGGGTTGAAACATAAATTCCTTCAGCTTCTTTCCACCCTCCTAATAAGTCAGTCTATTTCCGCCATATCTTTGGATAAGTTCAAGTCTTGTCAGAGCAAGTAGAAATAGACTAGTTTTGAGTTTCCTAACTTGTATTCTAAACTCCCCCCCTCTCTCTCCCCCTACGTACTTCCTGTTGACAGTCTTCAGTGCCTCCTCTTCAGTGATTCGATTTAGGCCTCCGCCTATCAGCACTGCCGCAGACAGGAAGTGTCTGGAGTAGGTTGACTGCGGACAGGACACGGCTCATTATAGAGGGCAAGGGGGATAGTCATCAGAACTGGGGACAGCATCGGGGAGGTTTGACACTGCTGCCAAACATGGGTGGAAATCGCCCGCCATTTTTTCTAAAAACTCCACAGTTCCATCAGTTAAAAACCATCTTATTCAGATTTTAATGTACAGTGGGGGGATTATCTATAGCTATCATAACAATAATTGCTTCATCAGGGGCTGCTTCAGTGCTACATTCTTAGGAGTTGACAGAATAATGTTACTTAGGAAAAGCAGTTCACAGGCTTTCAAGTGATAGTTAATGCATTATTGTGGACTCCAACAGTTCTCTCAGGTTTTTCTGACTGGTCCCCAGAAAATGAATTATTCCTTTTTCATGTTTTCTGGGAGTGTGACATGGTTTGACATTTGGAGAGATTATAAATCCGAAAAAAATTGTAAAATTGTACCATTAACTCTGAACAGGTGTTTATATTGCTAAATGTTACCATGGTCATACAGTGAGACCTTTGGCAGGAAAGATTTTAGACAAAAAAGTAGCTTTTATATGCCACTGATAATTGTATCACATACTGTTTTTGATCAAAGTAATTGTGTGGTTTAAGCAGAAAGCCACTAGATGCCAGCAGCTTTTCATTCAGACTTGTTGCACGGAGGAAACTCAATTATAGCTTTCTCTGACCACAATTCACAGACAACATCAACCCCTCAACGCTAGCCCAACAATAAAAACCAAAGAAATGAAAATTACATTACAACCCTAGGCTTCAGTTACGCATGGATGTATAGCGCCTGTCAGCTAATTCTCACTGAAATGAAGCTTACTGGAAACCTTTGTTTTGCTTATTAGATTTGGGCAGTGTGTTGTCACCTGCTGCAAACAAGTGGGAATTTTCACACAAGGAAACTGAAAATTGCCGTATTCCAGCAGATCTGCCAAGGCATTGACGCTTGTGATCTGCAATTCACAATTTGGCGAGAACGGCGCCCATTTACAAATCCTCAGAGAAATCAGACAAGCTTAGGAAACCCCCCCCCCAAAAAAAGTTCACAGATGCAAAGAAAAGTATTAACTGAGCAGGCCAGTGAGAGCACTGTTTAAGGAAGGGGGAATTTCATAATTTCCAAAGCATTTATGTAATTGATTGGATTAGATTAGAAATTTCACAAAAGCCTTTGAAGACTGTGCTGAATATAGTTCATACATTCACATCTTGTCTAACTACAAATGCAACAAGCAGTGCAAGTCTAATGATGAAAATGGAAGTGGGAAGGCATGCTTGTAAATGCCGGGATTTTTGTAAAGTCAACAGCATATGAAAGCTGGGGGGGAGGACTTGGGCAGGTCAGTACACAATTAATCTACATGTAATTAAATTAAGGGGTGTATCCTAGTTTCCCTACTGCTTCCTAAGCTGACCAACCAAGGATACTGTCTACATTCTGCTTGGAAATCTCGGTTTGTAATTCTTTTCATTGGCAAGTTTGCTAAATTCCTTGTTTGTGAGGAATGTGCATCATTACCAGTAGCTGCTACACAGCGACTGCAGTTCAGACATCTCCAATTGCACAGAATGTAATCACAGGTTTAAGAAGAGTTCTACTGCTAATGGCCATCAAAAAGATACTGGACTTAAACAGGTGACTTCTTTTTTTCAACTAGCCAAGAAGAACACTCATTGTAGTACATTTTGGATAATTTGTATTTTTGGAAAGTACATGTAAGACTTAAAAATTTGTTCACTGTCTCTGCAAAAATGACTGACAAATTGTTTTATATTTTATCTTTTTTTTATTAATTTCTTAAGTGTTCTGCCTTCCTGTACTTTGACAGAAGTCGATTATCAAAGTTTTAATTGAGGCATTTGGCATAGCCGCAGCTCCTCTGTAATGTACTGGTGAGCATGGAGAAGAGTCCAGGGTCATGCCTTGTGAACAATACCCGCTCAAGAGCAAAATCAAGTGCAGAAATTTCTGGGAAATGGGATACTCGTGCCTCCCAGATGACAGGGTACGGCTGTTATGCCTGGCTGTTGGACGGCGGCTCCATTTAATTTTTTTTTTGGCGTTCACACCCCAGTGAGGTGAGTTTCAGTACACCAAATGCAGTTTCGTATGTAATTGCAATTGGATGCTCTCACACATAAAGACATGTCCATGCACTCAATCATCAAAGGATTTTCCCTTTCTACCCTGAAAAGAAAATTTTACTTTCCAGAGGATGTAAGAGATCAAGAATCATTTCAGCAATGACATAAATTACCCTGAAGAGTTTATCCGATCTGAGTTAATGGGTGGGGGGGGGATGGAGAAGGGGCCTAAGCACGTGTGAATCTAGGTTAATAAAAGTCTTTAATCAACTGATTCATGCTTTAACACGAGTGCGCCACAGGAACTGGTTTTTGCATCTGGTTTGTCATCCATTTCTTGCGAAGCGGCGATCTCAGTCTCGCTGGTGGCCAGAATTATTCTATTGCTCATGGGAGGGAAAAATAACATCCCACCTCTGTTCATGCAGATCAAATACATAAAAGGGATAATGTGGGTACTTTACTTTGCAAAGCAAGTAGTTACCTTTATAGTTTTGAGCCAACACATGTTCACAGAGTTTCAACTAAAAGTTCAACTGAATATATTTTCAACAACACACATCTCAACGCACCAAGCATCTTTTGTTTGTTTGTTTGTTTGAAGTTCTTAATCTAAATGGTAACAAATTCTACAGAATAGAAACCACATAGGGGCTGTCAAGAGTAAGCCCCAGTAACACAATAACGAAGTACCATTTGAACGTGTAAGATCCTACTGGTGCTCTGGGCTCCCAAAGCTGCCCTGCTTACAGTCTCTCACTTAAGTTCTTGTCAGTGCCGATCCTGATGCAACAGTCTGAACCTACACGTAAGTACCACACACATATACAAGATGGTTTGGGATCACGCCAGAAGTCACAGTGCTGGCAACATTAACGATGATGCAGATGAAGATTACTCAGACATATGACAAACTCAAATCAAATAGAGCCTATGTGAATTACCTATGGCCAGACGGCCTTGTTGAAATTTGCACAGTGATGTTGACACAAGCATGTGTACATTCTTTATGCATGGAGTATGCAGAGTCCTGGCGCATCTCATCCTCAATAATTAAGCTTATTCATCCCCCTGCCCCAATAAAAAATTGAAGTCTCTGCTTAAAGTGAACTAGAAATCCATTGTTCTGAATGTTTTGGCTGTGGCTTGAAATAGCACGATGGGTCATTCTATTAACTTGGGGTCCAATTATTTTCCTGTCCCTGTTACACCTGATGTATGCACGACTTTTTAATGTTTAGAACTAATTTCTTAATTCCACATATTGAATAAGTACTGAAAATTACCTGCCAAACAGATGGAAATAGTTTTAAATCAATTTTAGTGATATGTCCTTTGCCAAAGTATACATGTCAGGGGTGGCAAAAGGTCATCCATTGGGCCCCAAATTTATAGCATGCCCCTGATGCTGACATATTTGTCTTGTCCCCTGTAGACCCATTGGCTATAGTAATACAACTTCACATACAGATAAAAGGGAACCAACTATTGACCCTTCCAGCTTCATTTTGGTTACATCGGTTTTAATGGTAAAAAAGCAAGATGGCTGCCCCATGATACAGGTCTGTAGACCAGGCATGAATGGGACAGAGGGCTACCCCCCAACAAGTCCAATCCCTATACATACTCCAGCCTATTGTTACTTAACATATCCCCCTTAGATTTTTGAAAAGAATTCCCGAGATACTAGTATAACAATGACCAACACAAAGTTGGGGGGGGGTTCTCTGTCCCATAGTTTGCATCAGATGTAGGTCTATAGAAGCCACCAGCTAGCGGCTACAGCTATGTCCAATAAAGGGATGTGTTACTCCCAGCTGCAGCCATTTGATTTGGACATGGCCACACTTTCAAAGAGTGGAAGACTCGGCCAACTGATGTGCTCAGTAGAATTTGGAGACAAGAACCGACCAGTAAGTGAGCATTTTCTGCATGTGCTTAGTTCATTCCTGTGCTTGACAGAATTTGCCCCAGACAACAGTTGTTTCATTTCTATTCAGTTTTCTGCAATATTTTGGGGGTACTTGAAACAAACGCCCCATCAATGAGAAAGTAATGAAACAAACAAAACTAAAAACAATTCTCCTACAACATCAGGAAAGAACTCATGCGAAAACAACCAAATGAAACAGAAAAAATATATATATCAAACAGAAACTAAAGGAACAAAAAGTAAAATGTTTTGTTTTGTACAAAGTAACAAATGTAGGCGACAATGCACAGAAGAATCATGATTGTACAATGTTGCTTGCTTGCTTGACGGCATGCCCAGCAGAGTTCTAATAAAAACGGAAAGCTACATTGCTGATGTGAAAACAGGCACAACCATGGAAAAAACTGTTCACCTGAAACAAAACAAACCAGTTCTTTTTTTCATTCCATCATTCAGCAAATTATGGTCATAACACCTCAATATTCATAGATTGTCACAATGAAATAATCATTTGAACACAAGTCAGGTCAGAACAAAACAAGCCGCAAAAAAGATTAGAAAAAACAACAAAATAACAGGGTATCAGTGTGCTGACTGAAAACAACAAGTTCATGCAATTTGGAACAAGTTCACAATATGACACAGGACAACAGAAAGAAAGCACGTGGGCATGTGAAGAAACTACCACTTTTTTTTGGCATTTTTATTTCAACAACATGTAAAAAGTACAAATTTATAGCAATAACAATTATAATGTTTAAGCAAAGAGCAAAATTCTTTGTATCCTCCCGAGCCAACATGTTATGCTTTTTTATTTTTTAATCACACTGACTTTTTTTTTCGCATTTTGGTGTCTTTCTTTAAGGGTCACTTTCCCATGCCAATTCCCAAAATGCTTTTTTTCCCCTTTCCCTTCTTAACAACGCAAACAAGTGCTTTGAAAAATGTTTGTTTGGAGCTCTTCAAAACCATCAGCAGGGAGTTACTTTAAGCTTTTTCTCTCAGTTTTTGAGTATATATAAAAACTCTCCTGCCATTTTTTTCTTTGCAACAAGTGGTGCGATTCCGGCTGGGCATGGGGTAAAAGCATGGTAGTGCCTGTAGTGTGTAGTTTGTGTCTACTTATCCCAAACGTAACAAGTGCTCCGATTCCAACTGACAGACACCCATTATCACATTTTAGTGCAATCCTTAAAAATTCTCCAGTCGTTTCTTTTCCTTTAATTATCCTCCACTACACAGGAAACCGATGAAGTCAAAATATAGAAATCTGCTGAAAAAGCTGGAAGAATTTTTTTTTAACATTTTTGTTTTCAATGGATTTTGAAGGAAGGACACAAAGACACAACAAAGACAAGTGTACCTAGAGGATACTCTACCAGTCCATGGAGTCTGGCTTGGCTAGTACTCCAAGAACCTTAACACAAGCGAAAGCACACTACACAGGGACCTACTCGGGAAGGCTGCAACTCCCTTTTCTGAATCTCTGAATTTTTTTTCAGCTTTTTTTTCTTAAATGGCTGCCAGCTATAAAGCGGATATATTTATTACATTTGAATGAGATGAAATGCTTGCATAGACTCCTCCTCTTCTGTTTACTTTTTTGTGTGTAAAGCAGCAAAAATCGTTGGTCTTTTTATTCTTTGTTTGGTGTTTTGATTGCACATCTCTCGAGCTCACCCTTAACTCCCAAGACAGAATCTTTGCTTGATATGATTGAAATTGTTTTCTTTTTTTCTGCAAGTTGGACCGTGCACAGCGCCTTGTTAATGCCAAAGATTTTATCTTAGTTGTATCAAGTTTGGACAAGCTTTAGGATTTCGTTTTTGGTAAGAAACTACTCTTTTTTGGTGGAGTTGAACCCGTTCCTCTCTCATTTCTTGGAAGAACCAGCAAGCTGGCATTCCCCTTTGTGTATCTATCTACTTTGAACCCTTTCTTTTTTGTACAGTACAAATCCTTACTCTGTTATGTACAACTCTGTACAAAATACTTGTGCATATTATAGACCTGAAGTCTTAATGTTCAATAAAGCTGCATTTTTTTTTCCTTCCATAATTTCATGGAGTAAGTTCAGTAGTAAGTACCATTTATTCCTACCCTTGGTATAGAAAGAACGGTATATAGAAAATAGTTTACATTCTACAATATCTGGGCACTTAGGATCCAATAGTCTTATTCACATTTTCTGCATACAGAGTCTGCGGCTGTAAAACAGAGCCCACATATCATAGAATTCTGATCTGTGTTAAGGGTTGTACCTGTTCAAAGAAGAGGCTAGGATCAGGTCTTTTTTTAATACATACGTTTTACATTAATTCAAGAACAGTGATTTCTTGTATACTTGTATATGGCTTGGCCCTTTTCTGTCACAGGTTTACTTATAAAGAGTTATAGAAACTTTGTTTTAAATCTTTTTGGAAGATATTTAGCACACTTTTTGTTTTGTTTCCACGATTGGGCCCAGTGGGTAAGGTCAGGTAGGAAGAATTGGCGTTTGCTGCAAAATCTTCATGGAGTACGATGTTCTGAACTGGGTAAAAAAAGGATATCTGGAATAGAACTCAACCAATTCACATACCAAACAGCCAAACGGCATCCGGCCTGACCTTACCCAGCATTCACAGGAAAAGACACAGTTGAACGTTTTGCTGTTGTTTGGCGACATTTGATGTCAAACCCACTAAGCTCATCGATATCTACTATAAGACCATCTCATCCGAGATATCTACGGGGAAGTCTTGGAGGCCCAAAATCATTACAGGCACAAGGCTTACATTAATGCTTTACATAGCAACTCACATCACCTCCGCTATTAGTAAGTCTTTGGTCTTCATCTGTGCAATGTAAACCCGAAGCACTCCCACAAGAAATGATATATAACACCACCCAGCCAAATGCCAACCCCGAAAAAAAAGAAGCTTTTTCCAATCTCCAGAAAAATCAGAGCTTTTTTTACTTCTTAACATTTTCTACGTGACCCATGCTGCTCGTTTGCCAAAAGGAAAAAAACCCAAATCAACTCAAGCAAGATCCTTAAGAACCAAGTCAACTCAATCAAATGCTTTACTTTTCTGCTACAACCTTGGCAAAGAATTTCACAAAAATCTGACTTTTTCTAGCTTGGTGCGTTAATAGCTTGGAAACATACCACATTTTAGCTAGCTGTTGGGCGAACCCCAAAATAACCACAAGTCATTTACAGAAATCACCAACATGAATCTTTTAAATTCATAACTGGAAAAAGCTACTACATGGTACCTTGTTTGATAATATGTATAGAGCGAAAAAGCATTAAAATAGAAGCAACAATAAGAATTCATGCAAAAATGTTATAATGGATTAAATATATTCCATAATATCACAAAAATCACTTGTCACTAAACACAGATTGTCTCCAAAGCAAAGAATCTTAATTAGATGTTTAACAGTCTATAATAGCGAAGAGTACGTAGCACCTTTTGGCCACAGATGAACTGCTTGCAGTATTTTTGTTTCTTTTTTTTTTTTTTCCTGTTATCAACCACTATTAGCAGCAGATTCCAAACGACACAGTACGCAAATGCTATTTTTTTTTGTATAAAGCGAAAGAAACTGATGGAAACAATGTCCACAAACTCAACCAAAGTCACAAAACTATCCAACGGAACAAAAACCAATCACACGCTGAAGCTAGCATGTTCAGCCAGTCGAAAAATAAAGTCCCTTCACGCAGCTACCAAAGAATGTTCTTTGCAAGTGAATTCGGTTTTTGTCTTTACTGTTTTCTTTGGCAGCCACTGTGGGAGGAATATACAACTGATTTTTTTTCTTCTTTTCCTCTCTCTTTTTAAAACAGGAACCCTGTTTTTTTTAACAATAAACTGCGGACGATTATTCACACAACATCTAATGTTATTTACATTTTGTGACCAGAAATATACATATACAGTACATGCATCGACGGGAATAGCTTATGAGGATGAAATGGCAAATTTAAAAACCCAAGACATTCATAGGCTGGGCAATGACATTATAAGCCGCAATAAATAATTCCCGCTTTTTTTTTTACTGGTGTGTTAATGTTTGGCTCTTTTGTCATCTTTTCACCATTTTCACTTTTTAACAACTTGGAATACATTAGCCTGGTTTTGCAATTAAAATGTTATCCATTTCCCGCCAGTACACCAAGTGGACATGTGACAACTCCCCCTCGATCCTTCAACCAGTCCCTCTCCCCTTTTCCATGGAAATACGTCCACGTTAGCTCAGTGTAAGCTCCATTTACATGCCTTGTTTAATTTATCCACCACTCGATCAAATCATTTCACACATCATCAAAACGTCATAATTACACATGCTATAAAAATAGATGGCACGGAAAGCCTTCACTGAGCTAATTGTTAACTCAAAACAAAATTAAGCAGCACGGTATTGTGGTGCACAGTCAAATGGGCAAGAATTGTCAGTGATACACCTCCTAGCATGTAGTTTTCATTTGTTATGCAGCACATTGTTTTGTTTTGTTTTTTTTTTCCTTCTCAAACTGTCATCTTTGTCCTTAAAATGAGAATTTCAACATAAAGCTAGAGTCAAATCTGCCCGGTCATGCCAAAAACCAGCACTGAACAAAATCTCGGATCATGGCTACTAATATTTTTCATCAGTGAGCTCTTTGGGTTGATGGATTGGTTTTGCTTGCTTTTCTTGGTCACCTTTAAGTTAAACTCTACATGATAAACTACAACATAAACACAAAACACAAAAGCCAATAAAGTTAATACTTAAAAATCATGTCAATCAATATCTAATAAATTGATAGAACTAACTTTTCAATATAGTTTTTCTATATTTCTGCAATTAAATTCCATACAATCAACACAATTCTTTATACGAAGAGCTAAATTAATAACTGTATGCATGCATACATTTTAACTACTTAGATTGGCATGAACTTAAAAAGATCAAAAAATTTAATACTTGATTAAATCTGAAAAGTCAGGCGGTAAACATGTTCAAATGATTTTTTTCAGAAATTGAAAAGTTGTTAAATGATTAAATTTCAAATAGTTTCATCTTTTTTTCCTATAAGAAAAATTGGTTTTAACCAATTAAGACTCAACCTTTTTAAAACAAAATTCAAAGCGTTTGGCCCACAACAAAATAACAACCGGGCTAATACAAATTCCTTTTAGATAATCACTCTTTCCAATTTAAAAACTTTCCTAGGACAAAACTCGATCTAGCCATTGTCATGCTCTTTCAGAAACCTTCATTGACAGTATCACTTTTTGTTTACTGATTTTGTTTTGTTTTTTTTTTCTTGTTTTACCCTTATTTGGGGGATGAGATTTGTTCTCGATCTGTTTGTGACTTTCTCAGATTTGTTCCCCCGTTAATCCACAGCAGGACCTTGGTGACTGCAAGATGCCTGTCTACTCATTCTTTGCCTTTTTGAAAGACACCTGAAGAGTGCGCGCTCCCAGACAGTACCCATTCAGTGCCTCGATAGCACGGTGCGCATCCTCATACTTGGGCATGGTGACAAAGCCAAAGCCTTTGCACTTGTTGGTGTTGAAGTCGCGGACCACCTTGACATTGTTGACCGCCCCAAATGGGCCAAAGAGCTGCCAGAGCAGGGACTCCTCGCTCTCGGCAGGGAGATTGTAGACAAACAGGCACCAGCCGTTGCCATTATTGGTCATGGCTTGGAGGTTCATGGTGTTGAGCATGTCATTGCAAGAATGCTGCTGGGCCATTGTCATGGGTGAATACCTGGAAGAACAAAGTCCAACAGCCACAGGAATCAGCACCAGCTAAGCGGAAAGCAGCCTTCCACATCCATTTTACATCAAGTACCCAAGATGCAGGTAGTACCAAATTTGTGTGGGTGTCAGTAATTTGCCCCATTTATACTCTACCTTGGCTTTTAAAAGAATCCCAAGTGAAACTGATCGGAAACCCGTTAACTGAAATTATCTTCTGCTGAAATTTTGTTTGTTTACTTTTTTACTGTAGGTGTCAGGAAAAATAAGCTTTACATGTTTTGTTAACTGTCAGACTGAGTTTTAAAAATAAACAAAAGATGATAAACAACTGTTCAAAACTGTCCAGTAAAGTAAAAGTCACCAAGGAAATATTCAAGTCCTGATCTGGCTCTACATTTTAAATGATGGAAATCAACAAGAAAAAAAAATCAACAGAAAATCAAGTTAAGCAAACCACCACCTTTTATCAAGAGGAAAAAAGGAAAAGAGGAGTCATTCAGCAATGCAAACAAGTGGAAAAAGAAATAGTCAAAAGTCGAACAAATAAATCTATTTAACAAGAACTTTGGAACAGAACTGCAAAATGGAAATAAAACACTGGTTGTGAGTGTTAAACAGAACAGAAATGGACAACAGGTGTTGATATCAACCAGTTGATGTCAACCAACATATGAAATCGACCAAGGGGGACTCGGAAAAAAAATTGATAAATCAAAAACTAAATATAACCACAGTCCACATACATGTATCCTTTCACCTACATGTAAAAAGTCAAAAACATAATCAGTGCAAGCTGTTACACACAGATGCATATGAATGCCAACCGATAAACAAGGAGGATTCAGGGTGTCAAATGCCACACAGTTTCAGGACAAGAGGCACCAGACTAAATGGTTTGGTTTCTTTGAACTCTGGTGTCATTCATTCACAAAACTGCCAAATCATGAAAATGCATTGCCACAGTTAGTAAATACAGCAGAAGCGATTATTCCTTGAATACTGGCATAGTTGGATATATCCCAACCACCTATCTATTCTCTCAACTTGTTCAAACAGCAATAGTTTATACTTGCAAAACATTGAATGTTTCTTCTGGTGTAAAACTGGATGTGACAGTGGTTTTTGAGGATTTGTTATAAATAAATCTATCAGGGCGCACTCAGGATTACCTGAATAATTGATGTTTGTGTTCAAAGACCAACATCTGAAAAAGGTCTTTTCTCAAACTGTCAAAGGAATTGCCACTTCTGCTTGAAAGATTGTCTTCCCTACATTTAGCGAATAATACAAATAAATACCAAGCCCTGAACTGTAAAAATCATGTAAAAAAAGCCACAAACTATAAAATAAAATGTCATGTGAAGTACAAACGTGTTACTAAAGCTTCAGAAAAACCAACATGCATTAATGAACACCCATTAAGGTAAACCATGTCTTATTGTTGTTCCTTAGTCTTGTTTGTAGATGAGGGAGGGGTACTCACATGCTGTTTTTGGGCAATATCTTGCCTAGCAGTCCCTGCATCTTGTCGCTTAAATGTTGCCACCTACACAGAATTCACATGGGGAGATTTTCAGATGTATTCATTCATGTATCCACAATCGACCGATTGATCAACCGACCAACCGACAAACAAAGCAAGCAGCTCACTTTGTCGTGTGATGTGTCATGTGATGAATGGGCCTGGTAGGTGAAAGGATACTGCAAAACTGGGCTCAGGAAGATTCAGACGAGGAATTTGGTTTGATCCCCTTGTTTTCTTTGTCAACAATGTCTTTACTTTCTCAAACAAAGCAGTTCATGGACTGCTTTTTCATCTTTTTGCTCAGGGAGACAGGGCAAAGGAAACTTTGTTATTCTTTTTACAGTATCGTGGCAGAACTTCAGCACAATTAAAATACAGGTTCCACAAAAATGAAAAGCTTCTTTCATTTTAAAGAATGATGGAAAATGAACCCATTTGGGTCATGTTTTAATTGCAAAACAAAAATTAAAAAATAACAAAGCTTCCTTCGCCACAAATTTTTTTTTTATTGGGGAGGTTGGCCTGTGAACTGTAGGCATGGAAACAGCTGACTGCTTATCACGTAGACATTTCCTGGAAAACAAACATCTTAAAGCATCCTTGTTTCCTTTACTACAACTTGCCAATAAATGATGCAGTTTTTCCCAGACGTTACAGTGTGTAGCCGGAATTTCTAGTATTTGTTTGGTTCATTAATACTCTCAGAATTTATAACCAAGTCAGCCATGCTGTAGACATTTTGAGTTGCATTTCTACAATGGAACTCAAAATCTTTTTTCTTTTGCATTGAATATTGCCGACGCTACACAAAGTCATTTTTCCATAATGTTTCCATGCAGCTGTCCACTTTAAGAAAATTGTATTTTTGTATTTTTCATTTTATCGTATTTGAAAAACGTCTGGACCATACAATAACACATTCATTTACAAAAACGAGCAGGGTTTGTACATTGCTTGTTGGGGTCTTTGCAAAAATTGGACGAGTGACAAGCAATGTGCCCAAGTCCAGGCAATCTTGCAGAAAGGGATTCATGGGTCGAAGCGTCTTTACACGGCACTCGGTTCATCAATTTGATGGCAGTTGATTTAAAGGCCCCTAAAGTTTCAAATCTCATTAAAATTATATTTTAAGGAGGCTTTTTTTACGGGGGGGACTGCAAAGGGATACAACTCGAAGCCCTTGTACTGAAAAACATACAATAACATGGAAGATTGTTGTAGAAACCCTGCTCTGGACATCAATTGAGATAATGAATACCTGAAATATTCAGTTTTTCAGTGATTCTTTTGACATTTATTTGTGACAATCTATGAATACCACTTGTTTTTGTACATTACGATTCTAATATACCGTACACTAGGCTTGTTTTCACACCATCAAAGTTTCCAACATCTCTTAACTCTGCTGTTTTAATTCCAAAAAGAACTTGGGTATTAGAAAAAGGGGGCTACAGTCAGATGAACTCCCTCACCATCTTCTCAGCCACATTTGCAATTTAAGCAGGATTAAAACCAAACGTGATTCAATTTGTGTATCCTGACAACAGATCCAGCAATTTCATAATGCTGCTGTGGAGACAACCGCAAGAGGAATTTCAGCCCTGACCGTCATTCTCTTCTGAGAACAGTCGATGACAAACGGGTCAAGACCATTTTTTTTTGCCCTGGTAAATCATTCTTAACCATACTTGCTATACACTGCTTGTATGGCCCATTAAAAAATGCTGTACATTTGCACCATTATACAGATATACAGAAATTTTATTCAGAAAGGACATGAAAACACAATGCACATTTGGTTGGGGCTTAAGCTATATCAATTCACCAGGCTTGTCCCTGTTGCCGGCAATAACGGTTTATGAGCATGCTAATGAAGTTGACACAAGCCATATTGTTTACTGTCGGGCAAACCTCCAATTAAAAATCCACGGACGCCGCTGATTTCGCATGGTGAATATTTATTTTGGGTGCCTGCTTCACACTGGCTGCACTCCAAGCACCGAGCCAAGACGCAAGGCAGGCTTCCATAAAACTACCAGCCGGCAGATGCAGAATATTCATCAGGGAGGGGGGAACCTCCAAATGTGCATGCATAATCAATACGTTGTACTGTTGTCCAGTTAATTTTAAAATATGTATTTACAGAAAATACAAAAGGATATTTTAAGATCACATGAGGCTCTGGACAAAGGGGTCTACATCCAAAGGACAGTAAATCAATCCATACGCAGATTTGTGTTATTTCTTTTATGGGCACGAGCAATACAACTTCAAGAAACTTGTTTAATAACCAATATATACCGGTACGAGTACGTAAAACATTAACAATTCTTGATTATTGATCATTTGTCATCTTCTGAGCAGCAGAAATATGCAAAATACACAGACAAAACCCAAGGATGGCAATTAGACTCCGGCACACACACACACAAAACCAATATCTCTGGAGTGACAAGATCTGCATGCAACAATCAAAAATACCCACTCGCACACAAACTCCTATCATCCACACGCACTAATTTTTCTTTAAAGCTTACCTGAAGCAGGGCGGCATGTGGCGCATGGGTCCAACCGATCCGATGGGCATGACACGGCGCTGCGGTGACATACATGTCATGTAAGCCTGCTGCAGCACTTTGTGGAAGTTCTGGCTGGGGTTGTTGGCAAACTTGACAATCAGGGGGTCCGTGCCATGTTCTGGAGTCTTGTCGTGAAGGGCCTCAATGGCCCGCTCTGCCTCCACACGCTTGTCAAAGCGCACAAACCCAACCCCACGTGAGCGCCCAGCTAATTCAGAGAGGAAACACAAACACATGAAAGACTTCATTTAAATGAGCTGGCAACCAATTGCACTACTTTTGAAGAGGTAAAGAACTTGCAAAGAACCTTCAATCTGCAGTTTTGTGCATTGAAGAAAAATTATTAAAGGCTTTTTTTTTGTTGATGCCAATTGCGATGTTTCTTATGTAATCTGTATGTGAGTTGGGGGGGACAGAGGAACTGAAGATGAAATATGGTGTGCCTCTATAAATGAACATAATTTATACGCCATAAATGGACAGGCTATCCAGGTTGCAATCCATTGATATATATATGTACACACTGCTACACTGAGAGAGATCACAATTGTCAAATGTTCCAGCATTTTGGACCTCTGGTGGGGGTGGTACATAAACCTTGATTCCCCCATCCATCAGTTTACACCATAACCAAGACTAAAGCTATACCTCATGCCAACTCGAAAACACCCTGTCAAAGGAATACACAGAAAGCCAAGGGCCGAGGCAGCTTACTTGTGCCAGAGTCTTGATCATAGAGGAGTCTGGAAGTGATGATGTGGCCATAGGGAGCAAACAGCTTGTCTAGATCCTCTTGCTTGTAGCTCTTGGGGATGCCGCTGATGTACAGGTTGGCATCTTTGATGGCTTGGCTGCTTGGTCGAGCATAGGAAACCTGATGGACCATGGACGGGAAAAAAGGGATGAGCTTTAGACCATTTGCAGCAAATTGCTACATGTATGCAATTACATTCTGTAATTCATATGTATAAAGTATCATTTGTAACAAATTACCTTTATTAAGGAATGGTAAATTTGTTTGAAATATATAAATTGCAAAAATGTCAGCATAAATTGATAATGAAGAGCACGCTGTAGGAGATTGCAGTGTTTATGTTAAATTATTTCAAAGTGTTGATCTTTCTTTGCCAAGGTTTTTCGTAGGAAAAAGACAGCCAACCACTAATCAAGTCATGAAAATATTGCTTGATTGAAACCAGTTTTACAAAATCACAGAGACAGTTTGCTTCAACTACGTAGCAAGTAGACTGTTAAAAAAATTGAGTTCAAACCCCCGATGAGCACCCAACTCATAGCCTAACACAATGCAATATCATCAACGGAGGTGTTGCATTTTCCAAAATTAGAAAACAAAATTCTCCTATAAACATTCTTTTCGTTTTGTATTCTTCAAAAAACTTTTTGTTGATGGCGCACGTCTCTCCACCCACATACAGACAGGGTAGTGCCGTCATGAAAATATTTTTCATTGTGTTTGGCTCATTTTGTGACATGTAGATTTTCTTCTTTTCTCAACAAAAAAACCCTGTGGAATAGCAACCCGTATCGATTTTCATTTGGCTCTGGATGCTGCAGGCAGCGACAACCTATTTTGAGCCACTTTATGCTTGCACGGCAGTGCCGGAATCATTACATGAACTTTTGTTGCATGACAAAATTTTTGGGAACTCGACACCGCTGGTTAAATGAAAGCGAATGTAATTTAGTGCCGAGAGAGCGTAGGCCGCACAAAGCCTCGCCATTCATGCCGGCACACCATGCGGAGCTGATCTGTCCACCTGACTTCCTCATATTTCCCAGAGGCAGATAGCCATGAAATCTTTCCATTAGAACTGATCAAGTTCAGCCAACAACATTCACTTCCAGTGTAATCATGGAGATGATAAGCTGGCATCATCAGCTAAGCATTACATGAAATTCAACCTTTGAGCTGCCAGCATGTGACCCCATCTTCGTCTGGGAGGATTTTTTTCTCTACTGTTCTTGTAGCCTTTGCTGTGATAACCTTTCCAGAAGGAACACGACCAGTTTACACAAGAATCGGAAACAACCCCTCAACAAATTAGAAAAGGATCATCTTGTGTTATCAGTCAAAATACACCAGAAGCCAAACTAAGACCAGAGCCAATAAAAGACAACAGGCCAGGGACAATGATGGGGAGGAATGGAAATTTGTTGAGAGGACCCCTGCAGGGATGTGGCTGATGCACAACGCTGGGTGCATTTATTAAGATGAACCCTTCCCGCCTGGACACGGCTCCCCTTTTTTGGTAACGCTCTCTGGCAGCCTTTGTCACTCCGTGCCACACATGGCTCGTTGGTGGGGAAAGCTGTCTGCACATGACTTAAACCGGCTTTCACTCTCAACACCCTGGTTCTGGAATCCCAGGACTTTACGAGCAAAATTGTCTCCATACCAAAACCTGCTGTCAACCAGGGGTTGCACCAAATTATTACGAGGTATGAAGAAGGGGTGTGAGGCATCTTTCAACAGGATATTCCTAACCATATGAATTAAATGCTTTTTGTTTCAAGAAGGGGAAGACATTTCAATGTTCACAGTTTCATAAATTGACACACATCTTTCATGTCAGGGGTGCTGATCGCAGTGTTAAAAATAAAGGCCATAAAAATGTCAGGGGGTTAATTTAACAGAATGCCCTTTTCATTTCCAACTTCTTTGCCCAGAAAACCTTTAACAGCTTTGGAGTGTCAAGGCTCAACTGTATGAATTCAACAGAACCAAGATATCTAAATTGACCAAGTTTCGGATCAATTTTATACATGGAAGTTTGTGATTTTGTCAACACCACAACAGTGCAAACACTCTAGAACATTTCTGTACCTAATCACCCCACATCTTGTCCATTTTAAGGAAGAGTCTTTGAAATACATGTACACATATGTACCATTCAGGATACAACCAAGAGTTGATATCCACACATTTTATTTATGTACTTGTAACGTGTACAGATCAAGGGGCCATACAGCGAATCAAACACAACATTCAGGGAGTGTAGGCGTATTAAACAGAAAACAGATGTAAACTGGCTGTTAGTGGCAGTACAATGGGATAAGTTACACAACCAAAGGTCAACAAAGAAAATTCAAAATAAAATGGTGAGGTACCTTAATCATCTTGGACGACAAACGGAGTCCATTCAGCATGGCGAGAGCCTTTGCGGCATCAGCTGGCTTCATGTAGTTAACAAAACCATAGCCCAAACTTTGACCTGTTGTGCATAACCACATAAACCAAAACTTAGAAAAATCTAAAATCTAATACCAACTGAAAATGTTAACAGAAAAATCAAAGGCTGGGCTGACAGGCAGAGTTGCAACCAAGCTTTGTGTGTAACTACTATCAGGCATCAGTATCTCAACTTTCCTGCAGTAGGGCTCTTTTATCTTAACGATACGTGTTAACACAACCCCCCCCCAAATCTGTTGATTGGAATTGGTTGCATCCCTGACTGCAGGCATTCCACGTTCATTTCAAAACTCGAAAAGTGAGGCAAATAAACTGGGAGTCAATTTAAAAGGCAGCCGGGTCAGTTGGCATGCACATGATTGAAAATAATGAAAGAATTTCCACAGTAAATGAAATGAAAGGTAGAAGTGTTAGTAGTACAAATTCCAGATGCTTGACACCCTCGGGCTCAATTTGGACATTCTGTCATCAGGTACAGGGATTTTCCATTGACTTCAATTTGGACATTCGTTAACACAATGAACAAAGAAGGATTTTCATGTAGTATGGCATGGAGATGAAATGGCAGCGCCCCAATGCACGACAGGTTCACGGGCTGACTGCAATACCCCATTTTGCTGGTTGTAGTGATGGTTTATTATGATGATGTTGAACAGTACAAATGCGTGTAAGTGCAGTCAGTGATGCGTGAAGGTTGGGCTTTAATTAAAATGTTAAGACTACATGTATACTGTATCCAACAAAGAGAAGTTTCATATGTGATGCAGCTAGGATAATGAACATAACCCCCACTGTCAACAGGCAAAATGGGGAAAACACCAATATGGTTTTTGATATTTTGCCTTGAAAATATGTACTTGTGTATTTTAGGATGTATGGTAGAAGGTTGGACCACAGAACAAACTTTTTTTCATGCGCAATGCGAGAGATTTCATACATGTGTTGAAACCACATCAATTACTGACTGGGAGTACTGGCATCTTTGAGGTTACTAACCCTTCAAGCCATCAGAGAACACACTTTAGTGGACTGGGCACTCGGTCAGTCCCCCTCCCCGCAATATTACGACTTCAGGTGATTGGTGTCCGTGTCAAGACACACTACCACAATGCCGCATCCAGCAGTGAGCCTAAATGGTTAATATCAACGAGGCTACAAGCCGGCTCCATTAGCACCCAGGCACCATGCTGGTCCCATTACAAGCAGAGAGAGAGAGTAGATGAGTCGCAGATGCAGTTGTGAGCAGAGACATGTAAGCAAGACCTCATCCCGCTACCCGATGGTATTTCTACACATCTCCAATGGGTACACAAGGATATTCACTTGAGTAGTCACACACAAAGAGGTGATGCAGAATGCAAATGCAACCATATGTTCCCTTTTCTTGTACTTGTATTTCAGAAAGTGCCCATCACCGAGTTCCTCTTGAATATTTGTCACCAACCCACAGTACTTCTGGAAAACTACATATCTTCCAAGCTCTGCTAAAAAGTTGTTCAAAAAGTTTTCCCAATTATCCCAAGTAGAGTACATGTAAGAACTCGGGCTGGAACGTGCATGTACATGTGGGCTCTATGAGGTTAGTTTTCCCCAGTTTGGCAACAATCTAAATAAATAAATAAATACATAAATAAATCTGCAAGCATTGACATTTAAAAAACTGTTCTGGTGGAAAGCATATGAGAGAGGTACTTCCTTGTTAGGGCACGGCTCAGAAGGCATCCCTGCTATGCAGTGTATGCATGTCCAATTAACATACAGAAGTCATCTATTTCATCTCGGAATTGTCCAAATTACAATCCTGGATACCTTGATTAGAATGCCACACTGTGACAATAGCCTAAGATGAATGTGTGTCCAGATCTGGCGATCCAAACCGGCCAAGGTAAAGCAGCTTTGGAGTGGATGCATCAGCTGCACTTGGAAATTTATGCCCAGAACAATAGCTTCCTGGCAAGACTCCCTCTCCTGATAACAGCCAAAGGACAAACAATTTATAGCTGGTTTGTTCCGATCTTTAAGAAGTCGTGTATTATTTCTGTAAATTTAGACTGCCAATGCAACAGTAATATTACATCCTGTTCCATTTTTTTTGGGGGGGGAGGGGGAGATTGGGAAGTATAGCGTCTGCACTAGGAAGACGGATGGGATTAACAGCCTAGTACATGTGATCGGAATAATAATGGACTGTGCCAAGAAATTCACTACTTGTACTTGGCCAATACAAGCAGGCCCGATAAAGTGCAAGGCTTTCACACCAGTCAGCCGTTCTCTGATGGATGATCAGGTGTTGCTGAAAGAGGCAGATGGCTAGGCTCAAGACAAAGAGCACCAAGTTCTCCCCCTTATAGCCTCAACCTTTCCCCATTTCCTGCCATTACTGGACAGAGAGTTTAAGGAAGTGGAAGAGTATCCCCTTCAGTCCCCCCCCCACTTTTTCTCAATTTCCACAAAGGCCTTTTCTGCTTCGCCTTATGACAGCTCAGCTAAATTGCCACTCACGAGTGTCTATGGCTGTAGTGACTCAACCCTATCTGCAAATGCGTGACGGAGTAATAAGACGATCATGCTCCAAAAACAAATCCCCCCTCTATCAGGGGTTCTCTTTTTTTCCAGAAAGATACCGCCAGTGACATCCCCCCTCCCCTGACTACAGTTTCCATCTTCTGTACTCCTGTCAACAGTTACAAGCCCACTGTAGGTGGTGTGAACTGTCTAGAGGCTTGTGTCAACACTGTCGGGGAGTCACGAAGTCGAAGTCGTACTGTCTGCCACTAATGCTGCAGTATTACAATTAACCCTAACCCTGAGCGCTGCCGCTTGTAAGAGGACATGACTTTATTGTTCTGTGAAGCCATAAGATACAATACACAAGACAATGTGCCATACAGTGCTGTGGCTCTATGAATGCATGGCTTTATTGTTCTCTGCACAAGTGACAATGGAAGTAACCTAGCCAGAAGTAGTAATCTGTAGCGCTAGATCCTTCAGGCTCAGACTATTACTTAGTATTTTGTAGTATTGTGTAGTGTAAGCCAAACAATATGCTTGGCGGTTAAAAGAGTGTGGCTTCAACTGGCCTTTTCTGCCACAACTCTGACAACACTGATACAAATGCAGACATGTACTCTCTACATTGTCATCCAACTAAAGCCAATGACCTTCCACTGCAGTCAGGCGTCAATGTTTAATTTGAAACGATTCGAGTGGCTCGACTATTAAAAAAAAGAACAAATTTCTTAACTTCCATTTGCTTTATTAACCGTCAAAAACAGTAACAAAAATTCCTTCCACTTGATTTCCCCCAGTACACAGACACATATGGTAAATTTGATTGATTTTGATTGATATGACAACTGTGTTGAGAATGCATCTTTGCATAGGAAGGTTGAGCTCTGCAGCTGACTGCATAAATTTGTCAACTGCATGATAAAAAAATTTATACAATTTCGAATTGTATGTTTGTGCTTGAAACTAACATTACCCCAACAAAAAAATTTCAGGTGACCAAAGCTACCCTCCCCTCCTTCCCTAGCTCTGAACTTGTGGGGACAGGTGCACAGTCATGTATAAATTATTGTCGGTAAACAAACTATAATTTGACAGTGTAACTGAAGACAAATTTTAATTTAAAAATTTTTCCATGACGACACTGCTGACAGGTAAAGAAAAAAAAAATACAAAGTATAGCAGAAGTACATGTACACCAGCCTTCGACGGCCATGGCTTCCAGAGTCTTGATGCAGGATCACTCAGCCGATGCTAGGCAGAGAGCAGCTTGTGTGCAGCCGACCCACAAGCCATCCAAATTACAATGAACAGTGTTCATCTACTTGCATTTGCCCATGCGCTGCTCGGCTTGGCTCGGCCCCCGTTGGGTTATTTTGTCCCCTGATCGCTAGCGACAAGATAATGAGGACTAGCAAGATGTGAAGGCACAGAGTCATCACAGGATGCAGTGCAAGACCATTCATTTAAATGTGGTTAACAATGATGCAAGGTTTTTGCTTTGTTTTTTTATTTATGCCAATTTGAAGAATGGAACCAGAAACAGTGGGGCTGGTTTGAACTTTTGAAGATTGTAAATATACCATCGAATACATGGTGTGTTTTTTGTATATGATCAATTTCACATTCACAAAGACATCCATGAAAAAAGTGCAACTTTAAATATTCATCATTAAATTTAAACATTAAACACTAGTACTTTGCTAAAAAAGACAGCTTGTCAGGCTAACAGCATAGGGGTAGCCCATTTTTTTCTCAAGTGATGTTAATTTGCTGCACACGATCAATTACCCAATCAGGCCTTCATGTGCCCTGTTCTGACAAAGGCTCCTTTGTCGACATGTCACAGGTAATAACTAAACAAAGATTAATGATCCTTTGTTTTGTTTCTTTTTTGTTGGTTTAGCCAAGTCACAATTTGATGCCAGCAAATGGTACATCTGTTCATGGGGAATTGACAGTCCACTGCTAATCAGCTTTATATTCTGTTCACTGTTTGCCTAACTGTGAAGAATCAATAGCAACTATAAACCACAAAGTTGACATGGATTTCTGAAACCAGAAGTATACATGTACACACCAAAGGAGACAGGTGGCCAATCAATGTAATACACTGGTGCTGGTAGTTGCCGGAAACCAAACAGCACAGCCCAACTCGTGCAGGTACGAGAAAGCAACGATCAACTGTCAATGGGCTAACTACACGTACATGTATTTACTAAACAAAGAGGATCGATGCTGGTGTCTTAATCGTTTCTTCACAAATTGGCGGGTTGATGATGGCCTAATTGAAATGGGGGGGATCCCTTTCCTCCCCCTCCCCCAACCTGAAAGGAAATGTTCCCTGTATACTGACTTCAAGGGAACGCAATGAGTGGGGCTTATCTTTGGAGCATCTACAAGGCACCCAACAAAGCACTGGATCAAAGTCCCATGCTAAAAAAATTTTCGTGACTAGAGATTTTACCAAAGTCCGGACCCGGAGCCGGTACATGAAAGGTCGGTAAATATCTACTTCCCCAAAAGAAAAAACTACTTTCATTTGACCGCTTGAAACTGGAAATTTATAAATAATGACAGTAATCATTCCTCAGTTGTACTCATCTGGACTGTGGCCTTCTGTCAACATTTTCATTATCAGTCAAAAAAACATGCTCGATTAAAATCTTACTTCGGCTCTGCTTTCAAAACAATGTTGTGGATGAAAGCAATCTAAAGCAATGTACATGCAAGTGCTGCACGTCAATTTGTTCATTGCTTAAAAATATTGAGAATGAAAATAGATCTCACTGTAATAAAACAGTCTCTCCCAATTTTCAGTTGGTGTCCCTTTCCTTGCACATAACAGAGATGTTTCACAAGCAAAATCATGACAAACTGCACACAAAACTGCCAGTGGCTCACATGGAAATTATTCTTTTTGTTACTCTTCATTATATTATAACTTTTACCATTCTAACATTCGTAAGTGGAGTATAATTCCCGGGAGTTTATATCACAAGAAACGTTATGGTTTGAGCACATGACCCAGGATATCCTGTGTGCACTGCAGTGCTGATAATGCCAAAACCAGCAGGGCGGTGTTAATGCATGGTACGGGGCCACTAACAGCTGCCAGGCAATGGCAACTTAAAGGGGCAGTGGACAGTTTGTATTCTCGGGAAAAAAAATGAAGCACATTATACATATAAATTCACCAACACTTCACGACATTACAGGTCATTTTCATGCCCATCATACATTTTTATGTAGATCACTTGATCCAACAAAATCTAAACTAGGGAAAAACTTAAGTGATCCTTTGGTATGAAAATGGTAACGATCAGGACTCTGGCATGGCCTAGGCCTACATGCCTCAAGTGGAGTACACTGTCTGCCTGCTTACGACACTTTTCAATTCTTAAAACATTTTCTGCACAAAGCCAAGACTACAATTATCTAAGACTAATTTGCTTCCTCTGTATTTTCTGTATTACAATTGAAATGCAAACCTTTCTCCCACATAAACAAATTGTTTTAGCGATGCCTTCAGTTTCCACGAAACCTCTGGCATTCTTAAAATCGGAGGGAATTTGTCGCAAACGGCTGCAGCACCTACACGTAAACTCCATGTTATGACAACTGTGACAACATTTCCTATCACTCCTTCGCCCATCTTGGTCCCCGGCAAGTCTGCGACAATCTAAACTGCATTTATGCTCCAGATAAATACGTAAAAGGTGCGCAAATTAATATTGATGGTGTTGCTGCAGCTTGGGGGGGGGGGCAGGGGGAGTGGAGGGAAGACGAGAGTGCAACAATAAATGCTAACAGTATCTCCAGGATGTTTATCGCTGTGTCCTGCCAACATTCTGCTCTCTCCCTCTCTCGTTCCTTTTGGGGCAATTTTTATTTTCTTGGCAGACATGTTTTCCCACCCCGAAGGGACACAGGCAGGTGCATTTACGACCCTCGTATGCAAAAGGTGATCAAGTCTGAAAAACAACAAGGGCAGTGTGTTCATGCAAGTGCAGAAAGGGTTAATTTTTTCCCTATCCCTTCTGATACAAAAACTGAATGAGTATTGGCGCAGAACAAAACGCCATTACTCGTATTGGAGTAACCTTGAGTATACAACAAAACAGTGGATACCAGTGTGCGTGAGCCTATAGCCTCCATTTCATGAATTATTGAAACGTAATTTGCCATTCAAAGTAACAAACAGGATGACAGAGCTGAACTGAAAGCCAGAAAAAAATTGCCTCCAATAATCCAAGGAATAGCAGGGATTAACATCAAGAGAATTTCTGCTAGCCATAAACAAGGCTCGTTTGGGAAATGCATTGACAATCTCTTTGTTGATCTGAAGATTGTTAACATGAATGAATCTTGTCAGTCGCTCCGTGCTGTACACGTATAGTTATTCCTTCGAAACCAAACTACATGTTCATGAATCAAATACATTGGATTCTTCACTCACTTTAATTTATAAGATAACATTAATGAGCTGGTTTGGGCACCCACACAAGCACAAAAATATGGGGAAAAACACTCATTCTGAATTCTAGTCAGATATATTTTTCTAGGTATTTGCATCTCACTTAGGGGTATGATGTTACATGGAAACAAACAGAAGGAAATGAGTGGAGAAAGGAGTACTGATTGACAGAGTGTTTATAGTGCAAAAAGACACTGCATTGTATAACATCACCTAAAATCAACGGCAAAATAATCTCAATTGGCGACGCAATGGAAGAATTTACTTCCCCCCCAATGTTTTTCTCCGTCAAGTGTTCCTCTTTTATTTCAAAATGTACCGTGTAAACAATATTTTTTTGATGAAACACCCTCTTTGCAGAAAAAAACAATGTTAGAAATATTCCATGCAATTTGTTATCGTCATCACTAATTATGAACTGTGAGGTGCGAATAAAAACAGACCCCTGTCCATGCAGTTTCCTTATAAACGACTGTTTACATGGTTGCTACCAGTACAGTGAAAATTTTTGTTTTCCAGTCAAAAATATCCCCATGCCACGTGGAGATAATTTGTTGCCATGTTTTTTAGACATGACATTTGAAGTTTTCTGGCCACTCATGTTGGTCTTAATGTACATGCAGAATAAATTGTTCTTTAAATGTGAAGTTATAAATGGTCTTATGTTTGGGGGGGGAGTGCCTGCACGGGCCTTCCACGGGAGACAGTGGAATCATCAATGTCTTGTTAATCATTGACAGGGAACACTTTTTAAAATGGTCTACATGTACGTGTACGCTGAAATTACAGCCATACATGTAGATACCTAAAATCTGCCTTCCACATAGCAGTGTCATATGAACATACATGTACATGCACTTCTTCATCTGAAGCATTTTATTTTCTTAGCCCTTAACCAGTTTTTCATCTTGACTACGCAACACTCAAGAAATGGACAAGTGCATGTTCCCGTTAAGAATTTACCACTTACTAAACAACCATGGAAAAAAAAATCTTTTATTTTGTTCAGACTTGTACTAATATTAAAGTGACTTTTTGCCTGCATATGATTTCTAATTTCCTAGTTTTCTTTCAATATCCTGGTCATTCAAGCTAACGGGTTGTCCCTTCACCCCTCTGCACAATGAGCCCACAATGGACAACATAGTTTCAAGCCCTCCCTCCCCCTCCAACATGTTAGCTTTACAAATCATGTGGCTTTAGCGCTCACTGACAAAGGATTGATCCTTCGTGATGCTTGGTGGGCAGTTGCCATAGCACTCGATGATGTCATAATGTGGGCAAGTTTTATGGTTAAAGCCAAGACATGAGCAGCAGACTATGTCAAGGCTGAGAACTACTTTTTTTTTTCTGCCAGCCTTTCTTGTTTGGGTTGAGAAGGAAACATATCCTGATAATTCACAACATATGGACGGTGGCTTTCAGTTGCCCTAAGTAGTTCCAACTCATGTGGGGAGCAATCCAAATTAAAGTCAATTTTTTCCTGATGATACAGCTCGTTCATTTAACATGACATTTGTCCCGAGTTCTGCATCCTGTGGTTCTATAAGCCTTGGATTACGTCTGGTACAAACATCTCCAGTGGTATGGATTAATGCTTTTAATAAAGTCTACAAGCAGGCCCCTACAGACATTCCAATTCTGTCGAGGACTCCAGAGTAGAGTTCCAATAAAGCTGCAGTGGTATCCCAATGACTGCGACTAAAACGATTGAGGTTTTGCCAATGAAGCAAATCAAGGCCACATTTTAAAGCAGTGTTCATGTGTTCCTTGAAAAATGACTAAAACTGATAATCTATCAACCACAAGGTTATGGAACAGTAAGTTGATTAAAAAAAGTTCCATCCTGCATTATAAACACCGCAGTTCCAAAGAGTTTGTTTTTTTGTCGAGGACGAAAGTACATGTACATGCACTTGAACCCCACACTCCATCTCAGACCATGGGGGAAAGTACACAGAATTAAACTTGGCGTTTCCAACCAGAATCACGTATGCTCAGGGGGGTCATCAGTCAAACTGGGCAGAATCATGATGTCTCATCAGTCGGAGGGAAGCTCGCAGTGTCATTATACTTTTTGCTCTTTACGCTCATTTACACTAATTTATTTAACAGCACAAGGGACCGAAAGGAAAGAATCGTCCTAATGAGGCGGACTGGTCCCAACAAGCTCCGACTTCAGCCTCATCTATAAACCATACACATTTTTTGAAATACAAGAAAATAACAGCCACCTGCTCTCATTTCCTGATTTATTCATTCCAGCAACTATACTTAACCACTGGGAAAGGGCACTGGTTCCTCTACTTGCAGGTGATGCATTCGTCAAGGTTTGATCACTTTTTTGGTCAGAGAAATGGCAGTTGACATCGCCCTTACACGTATGTTTGACATGTTCTTCAAGTCCAACTGTTGAGAGAAAGAACAAAGTGGGAGCCACTTGCCTGTGATCTTATCCCGGATGAGTTTGCATGACTCGATGTCTCCAAACTTCCCAAAGAGCGAGCGCATCTCGTCTTGGGACATGTGTTGGGGCAGGTAGTTGACGATGAGGTTGGTCTTGCTCTCCTCGTTGTTGTTGTTGTTGGTCTTGCCTGCCATCACGCCATTCTGCATCACCTGTTGGCTTGGTCCATCCATCATGGTTCCTGGAGGTACTCTGCATGTACAGACAAAATGAGGTGGGTAGAGTTTACTTTACTGCTCAATGCAGAATTGACAAGAAGTCACAAAACTTTACATATTTGCAATACTTCGCAAGCACATTTCAATCCTTGAGATGCAAAAAAAAAACCAAAACAAAACAAAGGAATTAGACTTCCCCCTTGAAACACACTAAAACATCTCCACTATTTTCATCTGAAATAAAAAGCCAAGAGTAATATCTAGTACCTAGTCTGTTTCTGTACATGTAGATTATCTGGAGGTTCATGCCACCAGACTACTAAATATAAAAAAGGGGAAAGTGTACCAGCCTTGTTTTTGACTTCAAAATGATATCAATAGGCTTCACTATCTGGTTCAAACCTCAATAGATAGTGATGCACTGATCTTCCCTTGGAAGGAAAAAAATGGAACAGTTGGTTGGGTAATTAAAGTGCGAGTAAATTTTGCCAGATTTTTGTTTTGCAGTTATTTGCTGCACTCCAAGCCTAGAAACTTCCACCGCACCCCTCAAAACTAGACATTCTGTGTGGACACACCTCATGTTGAAACCCAACCAAGTCCTTTCTCTTGCAAATCCTGTATCCTGCTATGCACAATTGCCACCTCGCTTACAATCTGAAACTTGGACTCATCTCCCTTCATCACCCTACTAATAAGATGCAGCTATTCACATTTCCAATTGGGCAAAATTACAGGAATGAATCAGCGTGTGCTGGATAAGGAGACTAAGCCATCTTTAATGCCATCTTTAATGTAATTCCTCTTTGCCTAATTTGCCGCCTCACTCAATGAAATTCAGAGTAATCGAATTGCCTAAGCAATTCCTTCGGCCAATATCAAAGAGTGCTCTTGATAACATTGACCGTATGGGGTGCATTATAAGGGCACAAGAGAATAAATGAAAGTACAGATAAAAATGTAACTTAGGAGCGATGTCATTCTGATTGATAGTGTTAGAAAATTACAATGAGTTTTTGAAAACTGACAATTTAACAACATTGTTTTTAAAGAAAAAAGGAAAATTAATATTTCAATGTATACTCAGGGTTCCAGCTGCCGTTTGCCATTCTCGCCAATTGGCGAATAATTGTAATTTTGGCTATCATTCCATTGACCTGGCGAGAAAAATCGGAGATTATTTTGCAAATGTAGACAAACCTTACCGCTTGTTTGTCACCGAAATGTCATTTTTTAACTTCCAACTTTCACGAACAGTTCCTACTGACGTTCGCTGTTGCAGTGGTGAAAACACCTGCGCAAAGCTCAGTGCATAAAACGAAGCTGATCTGGATCACGCCGTGCACAAGCAACAGAACGCGTGATGGAAATGCAGCTACCAGAACCAGTCAATATATGTACTGTACATTCCGGTCGGTTACACTACATCAGCCGTACACGCATATTGTATGCAACCCTAAAGTTGCAGATCGAAAAAATCATCATTGTTGCAAGAGGTGTTCTGCAAGTTAATTTACAGAACTTGGTCTCTTACTTACAGTGTATGTATGTATTTTCTGTGTTAATGAGTTTAATTTAAGGTTGTTTTGCTCATACTTGAAAGTTGAAGCGAGCGTGTTTCAACAAATTCCTGCCGCGACACAAGGTTTATCGCCCGCTGGTCTGGACGCATCACGCACGCTTACCACACGATACTCGGACATTGGTGGCCAGTTTGCCGTCATGATTGCCCAAGTAGCACTGTGTGAATTGTCCATAATTCTGGTGAATTGTCAACCGTTTTTATTTATATATTTTTATTTTATATTTTATAATTTTCATATAGATTAACACAGGTGCTCATCACTTTTAAGATAAATTTAGGAGCTGTTATTCCCATTCATGCCATTCAATCAGCATAAAAATTTGCCCCCCCAACCCAAAACTTTTCTGACCTAACGCCCAATTGTGTAATCAGAAGCACAACTATTTTTGGGCCAAATAAAAGACCGCTTGCATGCAGTAGGCCTAAGTTAAATAACCACAATTATCACGGATCTCGCGAAAACCTTAGGCAAGTGTTGATCCAATTCGGGCAAGCAAATTTATTGCATGGCCTGCCCGATTGGGCAAAATAAAAAAAACTTAGTCGCGGCCCGAGTCCAGTTGAGTGTAGGCCAGTGAACAGGTACAGATGTGTGGGCTCCACAATGTACAAGTTGCATCTTATTTCCTAGGCTTTGAACAGGAATAAGTACACTAAGTATCCGCATAATTTTGTGCATGCGCTATATACATGTAAAATGGCGCAACCTCAAACATGATAAACTGGATGCC